>VWZK01000281.1:192048-220787 GCA_013396935.1 Baryphthengus martii
AGATGCAGGGGGGTTGAGAGGGAAGGAAAAGGGGGGTGGGGGGAGAAGTAGTGGGACTGCAGCCCTTCGCCTAGCATCCGTCTGGCTGGATCTGAATTTTAAAACAATAAAATCCACTGCTGCTATCTCGGTTTCCCCCCGCTCCCCCTCTCCGCCCCTCCGCCACACTGCAGCCCGCAGCCGCCCGTGGAAATCGCACGCCCCACGTCTGCATTGAGGCAGGCAGACTGCCTGGCTCATGCCCGTGATGACTTTAGAGCTGACAATCTCCTCTCCTCGACCCCCCACCCCTCTGCTCAATGGTAGCACTGCTGCCTCTCACACCAGACTATATTTGCAATATGTGCTAATTTACCAGCTATATGCCCTTGGATTTTAAAATGAACTCATCAGTCAATGTTTCTAGCACCGAAGCTCCCTCTCTCTCCCTCACACACACCCTCCACTGCAGACATGTTACTCATTCTCCAAGCATTTCCTCTCCGAATGTCCGTCAGACGCATATACACTTCATTGATCAAACCAAATCCCTTGATAACAATAAATAATAATACAGACAGTTAACATCAGCGGGGAGCGCAGGGAGGGGTGTGGGGGGGGAGAGACAAAGATGACGACTAAATCTGCATTGTGCTTTACGAGGCGGCTCCCTGCGTTTTCCAGAGATGCGCTACACAATGCGGAGCCAGGTGTGCCCCTAAGACACAGCCCACCCCTCACCGTGAGGGGCCTTACCTGAGCCCCCACGTTTGCCTGAGCAAAGGGATTGGGAAGTGGGGCTCTTTGTGCCCAATACCTTCGAAAGGTGCTCGTGGGAACGGAAGGTGGTTCTCGCTATGAAGGAGGAGCAGCACCTAATGCAGAATTAGAGAAATAAAGGCGGCAGCTTCTTTGTCAGGCTGTGCGCTGCCCAGATGCTTAGGACCGAAAGGTACCAGGGTATCCAAAGCCCCTGACGGGCGCATAGAGGGATTTTCGGAAACACCTTCTCGGCTCCCTCTGAGAGCCGTTTGTATGGAAGGCAGAGAGCACCTATGCGAGAAACCAGGTTAGGAAGACAGTCTATTAAATCTTCCTCTGTAACACGTGCCAGGTATTTCAAGGGCTTTAGGGCTTCTGTGGCTTTATTTCCTCGTTTTCTGGGGCTAAAACAGGGGGGAACCAGGAGAAGTTACCTCTTGGGATTTTTGGCTAGTTAGACATCTTGTGTGGGTCTGGCAAAGAGAAAGCGACTGCAGTGTAAGTGTTCGGGAAGTTGGGGAGGGTGGGGCTATCTAGAAATCTTTGACTCACTGGGGTAACTCCCTGAACACAGGAATTAAATTATTACTCAAAGCAAGCTACATTTTATGAGCAGCAACCTTAGAATTAAATTCTGCACGCATACGGAGTTTGAAACAACTGAAATAAGCATATGGAAATAAATATACAACACATAATTAAATTATTGGGTGCAATGCAGAAGTCCCTGGGTGATAGAAGAGGTGGGATTATGCAGTGAAGTCAGTCCAGGAATCCATGGATACAAATTTTCTTATTTATACCAACATAATCCTGATTGACACCAGCCTAGATAGGGGAAGAATCAAACCCTGTGTAATGAAGGATCTAATCTTTGGGAAAAGTAGACTGGATTAGAGAGACTGTATCTGCCAACCAGCCTTTCACTCCTCGTACAGATTCCCTCACTGTCACGGCAGCGTGCAGGATTTTGCCGTCACGCAGAACCATCTACAGCCATTGTCTTTTTTGCGTTCCCTTATCTTCCTTCCAAAAAAATGTTTTGTTTTGTTTTTTTAAAGTTTTGTTGCAAACACATAATTTCTTTACACAATTTAACCGAGTCTTTGGAGGATACTTATTTCGAGCAGTTAACACCTGACCCCAATTTTTGTGGGTAATTAGTGAGCTAGATAACCACACAAAGTGGGTAATTATTTAGTACCCAAGGGTACTGTACAAGAGGGTAGAGGCTGGCAATGTTAACAAAAGCACATCTCTAATTATTGTATCTATACTGGTGATGTTTTAAGAACAGTTACTCCACCTAATGATCCATGATAAATCAGTAAACTGTTCTGCTTCCCTTCGCATACGTGGGTGCGCTGACCAAGGGCAGTATATGAGGGCAAAGCAAATTTGAAGGCCCAACTCCGGAACACGGACGAGCCCCCAAGAGAAGCTCAAGGTGGTAAGACTGGAAGTATCTGCTCTAGAAGAGCAGCAACAGGGCCTGAACAGCCACCACTAACAGCTAACAGGTTGGTTGAGGAGACTTGAAAAGCCGTGTAGGAAGAAGCTTGTAGAGCGTGCCTCGGGGTCTACTCCTTGCTTAGGTAATGTGGCCGGGCGGACGGATCTTTGTGTACAACAATAACCCTAATCATGTTTTCACCGGGTTCAGTCTTGCTGATTGAAAATCGCTTTGAAAGCTGGACAAATGAGGCATTTTGTGTTTGTGGAAGGTCAGGGCTGAAACGCAAGAGGGTAGCACTGGGGGGGGATTGGATGAATTTCGATTATCTGACATCTCCAATAGTAACGTTACGAAAAACCACATTTCTCCCATGGAAAATATTATGTCTTCAGTAGATTTTTTTTTCACAAATTTAAGGAGAAGGAAGAGATGGGAACTGTTTTGAAATTGACACTAAACAAGAAAGATTCAGCTACCAAAAAAAAAATGTGCTTTTTTATCATCAGAACCATGTGAAAAGAAGCGTTATGCTAGAAACAGACCCATAATCTTAAACACAGCGGTCACTATCCACTGACCACTATTTGCAGCATTACACACATACTTAAGGCCATCCTCAAACCAGGACATTACGCTCAGCGGAAAAGCACTTTCCTTTTTTAATTGCTTTTATGAATCATCACTAACATCCGGACACTTCATTTAATAGAGTCCAGTAACCTTGTTTTTCAAAGACTTAAATTCCACAACCTAAGGGCCTCCAGGCTGGTACAAAAAAATAGAGGCGTCATTCTCTTTTGATCATAGCCATGTATTTAAGTTAGCTTGCTGCTTTGGGGTCACTCAAGCGAGGCTCTTACAGCAGAAAATACAAATGGCAACATCACCTGGCACTGCGACCACCAGGAATTTGAAATTTAAACAGAGGAAGTTTGAGGGGTTTCCATGAAACCTCATATTTCTCTTTTGTTCTGGTTTTGAGTGGAATAAATGCAACTGAAAGAGGCCTTAAAATTGTTTTCATATTTTAAAAGGGGCTAAGTCTCTGCACTCCATTTAGTCTGTTCATATTACCAACTGGAACAGGCTAAGAAGGAAAAAAAAACCAAACCGACCACCAGAAATGGGGGTAAGTTCAGAGCAGATGTGAGATAGACACTTGTCCACTCTGAACTGCACCGGAAGACTGAAACTTCTTTCATCTGCCATTTAACAATCCAGTAACTTACAATGTTTGGCTGCCACCATGCTGAGGTGGGTACAAATAAATTGGTATCCCCTTCCCTAATCCTCTTAGGGACCTGGTTTGCAGGAAAAGTTCTTGCAGAAATAGAGTGAGAAGTAGTTTGCAGAGAGAAGCTGGAAAACAGAAAGGAAGAATGAGTTTAATCACTGAGGAAGTTTCAAAGGAAGAAGAGATCTTGGTAGCTGCAAAGTTATAGCAGAAAGCAAAGGCAAACACTTACTATTTTTTCTGAGACCAAGTGGAATTAGCAACTCAAAGGAGAAGACACATAGGAGAAGGGATGCTCAGCCAGAGAGGATGCTTTAGGGACTTAAGCACTAACTATAAAATCTTAAGGCCTTCTTGAGACAAGTCAGTAACTTCACTCCAAACCATACAGAGATCATTCAGGAAACATCTTTAAAATAACAGTTACATGTCAGCTACATGGACAGCATATATGACATCTATGAGAACAGTTTACAAATTAATAAAATGTCTTCAGTGGAGTAACAAGTATTTACCAATACAAAGAATTCTAGCCATGTGAGGGAAGCTACAAATTCATAGTGTGCCACACATCCACGGAAAGAAAAGTTGGGCAAAGGTGTCCTGACTTGGGCATTACCAGAACAGCAGAGTTTGACAAACAAAAGCTGCTAATTTTGAACCTCACTGTTCTGTACACTGTTGTCCAATTCCACATCAAGCCAGTGATCACTTCACCTTTTTCTACCTTGCTTCCCCATAACACAGAACCATCACGACAATACTTACCACGTCCTTGGAGTGTTTGGAGGCCCTTGGAAGAAAGCTGCCATGTCCAGATTACTTTTGTTATCCTCATTTGATATCCTGTTAGTCAACAGAGAGGATGGAGCGTGGTTGAAGATCACATAAATTCCCTTTCACCACCACCAATTCCTTTTAACCTGACTCACCCACCAACTTTCACCTCCCAACCCAGCGAGGGATACGTTAGCAAATGACCTCACCCAAGCACTATCCTGACAGCAACATAGCTTAAAAAGGGGCTGTTGTATCTTCTCTCCATCCTCCCAGTTCTGCTAACAGGTTTTCTCAAAGACCTTTAAGCTCTGGCTATATCAATCCCTGGATAATGGAGAACAATTGAAATAATAAGGTGGGAAAGCCATAGAAGAATTCAATCTGAAGTTGAGTAAGCTAAGCCAAAAGCAAGATGAGGCAGTGCTGCTCACCTCCTGGTGAACGGGGGCTGGTGAAAGGCCCTGGAGTACTGCACCATTTGGAAACCAAGTGTAGGGAAATGGGAAGAGTTCAACAAAAGGTCACTTGATATAACAGAGGGATTGGAAAAGACAGGTTAGAGATTTGTTCATCCAACATCAAAGAAAGAGTATGAGAGGTGGGAACACAGGACCTACAGTTACGTGCGTTTTGTCCATGGGGAGTTAACAATTTGCCCTTATTGGTGAGTTCTCCTACATGTACCGGATTTAACCAAACTCTGAAACTCAAGGTGAAACTCGAATTTATGTGGATGAAGTCACACAAAAAAACCACATTGCATCTACTCTTGCATGTCTTGCCATGTCCATATCACATAAAGCAAAGCCTCATATTTCACAGGGTCTCAGGTCCACCAAGTTTCAAATGAAACTCGATTCACTTAAAATATAATGAATGTGCCAAGAACCTCACTAAAATTTCAGATAAATTTAGCCTGGTCTGAGCTAGTGACATAATTTATTAAGATCTGAGGCTTCATACTGAAAGTCTGACAGATTTTAAATAGTTCAGTTACTAAGTGATGGAGCTATATTAGCATGTTAACCTACAAGATTGCTACAAAAACCGTCTGGACAACATTTAATGCTTTTTTAAAAATTTACTGGAAATTTCAATAGAATCATTGTGTGAAAAACATGGTGATCCTTAACCAACTATTCCTTTTTTTTTTTTTTTTTCTCTGAAAAAAAAACAATAAAAATAATACATGTTGAGGCTGTTCAATTCGAATCTAAACTGATGAACCTGGATTCAACTTCAGAAACACGCACAAAGTTTAAGGACATTTTGGAATCTGACCTGACAAGAAAAGTAGAAAATTAAATTAAAATTAGAAATCCATGCAACTAACAGCAGAGCTAGAACCGATTGTATTTCCATAAAAAAGCAGTGCTAGGGTCACTCTGTAAAAGAGAGATTGTAATTCAAAGACAGGAGGGCTGCTGCCTGCAGTCCACAGATCTTTTCCTATCCCCTCCATGAATCTCTGTGGACCTTCAGTCCTGCAGCTGATTTCCAATTCTTCCCTACATAAAACCAACACAAACAGGTAATGTAACTATTGCACGTACGAAAGGAGTTGTGACTGAGCCATAATTAATGTTTGCAAAGAGCCCTGAGAGATTCCAGGCACCTGAAGAACCTCAAAGCACAGTCATCCTTAAATCTCCCCCAGATCTCCTGTCAGACTCTTAGCCCTTTATACCAGCACTGAGTTTTCTACTACTCCAGCTACAGCCTGTAGTTGATACAATTAAAAAAAATAAATCAAACAACACATGAGGGCATATTTATCTGAAGAAAAAAATACCTGCTTCAGCCACTGCTTAAGAAATAACTCAAAAGGTAGGACACCAAAGTATTTTCTATGGCTCGGTGGTGGGCCCAAGCCACCGATCCCTGTGCAGGGACGAGCAGGAGCTGGCACAGAACTAGCCAGAGGAATCCCAAATCAGTGGTGATGACAGTGGCGAGAATTCAAAAGACCTCTTCCTACTCCCAGTCGTGCCGCTCGACGTGCTAAGTGGCTTGGGCAAGTCTCTCCATCTCTTTGTGTTTCCTCTTCTGCCTGCCTTATCTGTTTAGACTGCAAGCTCCTGGGGACAGGGACTCTTCTCACAGGGTATCTACAGGATGCCAAGCCATTTAGGTATCGCTGTCAAAGAAATAACAGGCTCGGGCACTTGAGCACAGGGGAAGTCTGAAGGCAAGTCTAGTCGCCCTTACCTCTTGTGAAACCAGACACAAAGGTCTTAATGTACAGTAACTTCTTTTCAGTTGCTTCGCTGGTGTTGAGAGCGTATTAAAAATTAGAGCGCCACATATCAAGAGGCAAGTGACAGACAGAATGAATGTCAGAACGTGAGGACGACACGGCAACCTCTGAGGACTTACGTTTGGCCCATCAGACACTGCTCGGTCTCTGCGTGCCAGAAATAGCAGCGGGACGCAAGCGCAGCAGCCAGTCTCCCCGCTCCTGGTGCCAGTCCATCCTTCTGCACCACTTAACGTTGCACTGCAGGCTCTAGTACACCCTAAACTTGAATTTAGTCGCTTTTATAATGCAAAAAGAGAGCGTGAGATTTTTATGAGATACAAAATGAAGGAAACAGAACAATCTGAATCTCAGATAACTTCTTATGATAATAAATCACATTCTTCAATCAGGATTATTAGTAGTAATAACCTTTTCAAGTTGATTTTGTTTGTATAAAAGTAGTATTAGATTATTACTATTGTCCATTTTAACTCTGTACAGCTAATCAATGTGTCAGCACGGAGCTAAGTCCACATGAAACATTTCTTCATGGAGATGTACAGTTATGTTCACTTGCAATTCCAGCACGACATGCAACACGCCCGCCTCTGAACAATTCACGTGTGATCAGTTCCTCTGTCTTCACAATACTCCCTACGAGGAACAAGGACCCCTATTTTATAGACACTGAATAAAAACACAAACAAAAAAAAAAAAAGTCACACCTCCAAGATGTCCTAGGGAGCCTGCAGCAGAACTTCTGGGTCTGCAGTTAACAGCTTAATCAAAAAAATTAATGAATTTTTCCACTATATAAAAAAAATATATAAATTATTCCACTATAACGGTAGAGGCTGTGCACAGTCTTTGCCCCATTCATAATAAAGCAAGACAGGCCCCATGAGCTGAATATGAACAAGAATCCCTCACAGTGGAGACAATTTTAAAATTACAAAGCTAATTGTAAAGATTTAAAAAAAAAATTGCAAAGAGAAATCCGAACTCATGCCTCTCAGGAACAACTCCTGCCATTCATGACAGTAAACACCTATTCCCTGGGTTTCTGTGACCACAGAGAACCGTGATTGTGACCTTGGTGCACAGCAAAACCCTTCCCAAACCAGCCAGTACCTGGGATGATTCAGTAGCAACGCTAAACTCTGAGGATTTGACCTGCATAGGTGGCCTCAAGCTTCATGCTGGAGCAGGCTGTCCACATGGAACCAATCGCAACAGCAGGTCCCAAGTCATTATTTGATCGCTTTCCTGCTTAATTGCCATTTTTTAATTACTTGCATGGTAACAACAAAAAGTCAATCTAGCAACGGAAATCCATTCTTTGAACAACTTCTGGCTTTTTTTTCTTAAACACTAACTATTGCTATACAAGCCATTCCTGATTAATAGGAGGCCCTCATGGGAATGCCATTGCCTGTCTATCGGTTTCATTTCCTACTGACAATTCCAGTCCCCCCAAAATAGGGGCAAAAGACCCCCTACTTTATTGTTACAAGATGACAGTGTTTTTTCCCCTTGCTGTTTTCTTTCAGGAAGATATATTAGTATTACATTTGCTCCTCCATGCGGCGGGATTTCTTAAATAAAAACGTATGTTATATATGTTTGGACTTGGAACCAGAATTGCATTAGCCTATTAACTATCCACATTTGCTTCAGACTTGGCCAGCCACCTAGAAAACCTGCCAAGACCTTTCTGGCAGCCTTCTCCCAACAGTTCCAGGAAAATATGGAATAATCAAAGAATTTTAGGGCCTCCCAGCTTCGTTTGTCACCACTCTCCTTGCCCACTTAAAACTAAATCACAGGCAAATTGCTCTAATGCCCTATTAAAGATTTAAAAAAGGCCTTCTCCACTGCAGGGTATCTGAGGACAACTCTGTGTTAATACATAATGCAAAGCCTGCGATGATATGTAACGCAAAGTGGCACGATGCAGACCAAAGGCATCGCGGCAAGCAAGGGAGCTGCTGTACAGACTTCAAACTTCCCAAGTGAATTCTGCCCTGTTTGGAGTTTTTAAACCTCCCTCAGGCACCCAGGCAAAGGAGAGACTCGTTTTGTCCTCATTGTTACTCCAGCAAATTACCGTTGCAGTCTCAGGCCTGCATCGCCCAACGAGCATCACACAACGAGCAGACAGAAAACGCGAACAGACGCTGGGTTTGGGTTTTTTTTCCACGAAGACCTACATTGTTTAACTTCTCATTCTGCAACAACTCTCACATGCAAACGATGGGAAACACGTGACCAAAATATCTTAGGGAACTTGTAAGTTCTCCTTTCACGTTTCAAAAGCTATCGGAAGGGCAATTTCCAAAACCAACTCAAACCGCAAATCTGTAGCAGAGAGCAATTAAGTCTTGCCTTCTCTCCTTCCCATTTCCTTCCTCTTTTTCCTACTCTTCCTCATTTTTTATTTTTTTTTTTTAAATCCTGTCCTCCAAGTCCGACAATCTCATTTATGAAAGGAAATGGAAAGCCAAGGGGAAGCTGTGGCATCTGACAGACTGCAAACATCACTGCTGCAAACCTCTCTCTGATGCCGCCACTGCTGTTCCTTGACAGAAGAGATGAGAGGCCACTTCAAACACAAGAAAAACAAACTTTAAAACCAACTCACATCAGTGGCATTAATCCGGGAATGGGTTTGACCTGCTATTTACAACAATTCCTTAAACCTCACTTAAGCTAAGGAATACAAAAGGTCTGTGTACACTCTTCAGGGAACTGACTGCAGTGACCCCAAATCCAGCACCAACCAAGAGCTGTTCTTCCACTGTTTTGTTCCTGGCCCTGAATTGCTGCACTTCATCCCAAACCTTGAAAACATGAAGTCTAAACTCAGTTCTCAAGTTGTTATAATGAATTACCATAATTCTGCCTATGGTTATTAAAAACCTAAGTATCTAATCTGTTCTAGACTTGCAAACTTCCCATTAACTTCTAAAAGCAATTAGGTTCATTTTTTAATTAAATACTGGTGGAAAAGAATTGCTTTTTAAAACATATTAAATTTGTCACCGTTTAATTTCACCGCATGTCTCCTTGTATTCACTTTGTGAAAGTATGAGAATTTCTCAGTCTGCCTCCTCATTCTTTCTTTTCTTTTCTTTTCACTATAATGTCTCCCTATTTTTCCTTTCAGGGAAAGGGATGGTGCATCAATTTCAGATATCTCCCTGCTTCGGATCATTTTTACTGGCACCTTTTTGAGCCACTCTTCTCTTCCTCTCCTCCTCCTGTGCTGCGTGCCTCACTGTCTTTGGTCCCAAAAATACAGCAGTGCTCGTATAAACTTCATGTCGGTATTTGCAGAGGTTTATCCACTCCACATTTATAATAGGATCAAGCCCTAAAATGTTCATAAAAGCTTCCATTCATGGCTTGAGCTTTATATCTGTACTGGATCTGGGAATACCAGGTGACGAAGTCTAGTTGCCTATCAATAATTCAATGAGGAGTAAACAAAAGAAAAAAATAAATCTGTCTTTACCAACCATTTGCCTGACTGGTTATGGCTTTTCTGGACACTGACAGTTGCACGTGTGAAAAACGGCCCATTCACAAAAAATACTCTTACACTACAATTGTTAGACATGACATTTACAAGTCATCGTTAATTATAAATGACTCGATCCTGACATTTTGTTAATACATTATGAAAGCCATAATGAAACCCTACGAGCCGTGTGTTACACCTGTAACAAAGACAAGCTTAGAGAAATCACAGTCTTGTCATCAGACCGTGGCAAAGGGTGGAAGGAAAAGTAGCAGCAGGGTGACTCACACTCGAAGGGGACTTATCCTCAATGACCTGAGAGGGGCAAAGGAGAACCCCGCACTGCAGCGTTGGCTCCTTCCTGGCACCACACGGTGGCCTGGCTATCTGAATGTCAGAATCTATGAGAATGTAGGTGGAAAACAGGAATCAAGGACTCTCGGAATCAAGGAATCAAGGGCTGACAGCTCTTTGCCCACAGGTGAGCGACTTCTTCCTTAGCGGCGGTAGCAGCTCTCTCCTGCTTTTAAGAAAATCAATGCTTGGAATATTTTTAGCCTGTGGTATTTCGTTTGCAGTACACCTCAGACAATCTTGGATCACCTCACTGGAGAGGAAGTTGCTCTCTATGAATTAGAAGAAGGAAGCAGAGAGAGGTGGTGGTAAGGAGGAGCCACGGCATGTAACACAGAATGCAGAATTTCCATATCTTTCCGTATCTGCCCCAGAAACCTGATTCTTGAACTTATTTAACCAAGAAACAGGGCCATGACATTGCACAAAGAGGCTAATTTCACCCTATTGCATGTAAAAAAAAAAATTATTTGCTCAGGGAGAATACGTTTTATAGTTTGAACATATAAATCTAAATATATGCAGCTGAAACTGCCTGGAGCAACAGCGGTAGGAGTCAGGGCAACTAGAAGTTTTGTCTTGTTTACAAAAGAAAGAAAAAAGAAGTCTGCAGTTTTTTTTTTCCCCCAGATAAAACATTTTAGATCTTCCTCCGCTATGGGAAATTTCCAAATGTCAGATTTCCTTTCTGTTCCAGTTTAGACTGGAAGCTTTTATTGCAAGGTTAAATCCTGGTAGCCCAACACCACATGTAAATGAGTTTATCTCTGACTGCAGTCTGAATGGGTACAGAACTTATCCCAAAAACTCAGGGTGGAAATGTTGAACTTCACCTGGTTTCATATTTAAGTCACCAAGCTATGGACAGGGAAGAGTAAAAATGAGAAGGAAAGAGTTAGTCAAAAAGAGATGCGTGTTCAGATCCCTGCTCTGGCCTCAGACTGTTCATTTCCAATAGAGGAGTTCCAAATATTGAGCTGGTCTATCTGAGCTAATTCTTTTACTTTCCAATTGCACTGTGCATTGTGATCAATATCTACATCTAATCGAAAGGCCATCCGCTTCTCTTAGAGGTTATACTTTTCGACTTTAACACACACAAAAAGATCTTCCTTCTTCAGTCATTTACCATTTCAAAAAGAGAGAGTAGTAGCATTTCTGAGGTCTGGGCTTTGAATCTGTGTAATGAAATTGTCTTATTTTTAACTGTCTGAGCAGCTTTCAAGCAGAAGCGTGTTAGAATTCATATTAATTTGTGCAGTACCCTATCATCATCATAATTTAGCTCACAAGGTTGCTGTGCTTGGAATTCCAGTTATGACATGAATTCTATACATTTTATACAGATTTATAAATGGCATCAATAGAACACTTAGGGCCTTATTCATTAAACAATGAGTCATTCTGGCATTCCATTCGATTTCACCCCAGTTCTTACAAAACTTTTATGTACAAATTTGACTGTACTTAATGCATCTGATTTAGGAGCAAAACTGTTGCAGCATAGTTTCAGCAGGGTGTGGAAATAGATTAAAGGCATCGTTTGTTTGTTTTTTTAAAAAACCTCTAATGGTGAAAGTTTCTGAGTTTCAGCCTCCTTTCCATAGGAGCAGCATTCAGGTCCCAGGAAACAGCCCTTGTCTCAGCTTTCTCACTCAAAGGAGAAAGCTGTGAGGCAGCCCAAGAGAATGGTTAGAAGACACTTAGGAGGTCGTGAGCAATGAGGTATCCTCAACTTTGTGGATAAGCAGAGTTCCTCCTTCTCCAGGACTGTTGAGCTGCCATCTTTCACAAGTATCACAGCCACGTGAAAAAAAAGAGAAGCAGAAGAAAATTTGCAAGGGTGCACTATTGCAAGTGTTTTCTTGCTGCCCATCAAACCAGAAAAAAAAAAAAAAATCTGAATGTAACACTTTAGTAGTTATTCCTGACAGATAATTTCAGTGGTACACTTCAAGAGGCTTGAAGGCTTCCCTTCGTACGCAGTTTACAACTGTGGTACAGCAAACTAATGATGGTGCAGGATCACAACATGAATTTTTCAAAACAATTTCCCTAATGACTTAGAGCTTGCAGATGGAGTGGTTATATTTTGTGTGTGTGTGTGTCTTTTCAATGAGAATTGAGCTGAAAATAAAAAGATTAAGCCAAAGTAAGACCTGTCACCTATCTTTCAGGGAGGCATCTCTATTACAAACAGCAGCTAGCAGTATGCCTACGCGGCAAATTGTAGGACCACTGCTGGGTAAATTCTAGATTAATCTAGGCAAAGCACATAAAAATAGCAGTGAAGTCATGATGGTATGGGTTGTAGCATGCTCTAGCAAGTAGTGTCTTCAGGGACATGCTGGTTACCAGCCAGTGTGGATCTGTTTGAACTCTTCTCATGATTTCATTCAAGGCAGTTAATCCAGGTAAACGGGCATATGCTACAAACTGCTCTCCATTTTATAGCTTGAACACCTCAGCACACGAGAATTTGTATTACCTTCTCTTTGTCCTTTCAACCTTCTTCCTGACTGTTGAATACATGGCTGTGATTTCTGTAATTTCTGCAAAGCTTCCTGGAACAGATTAGTCTCAGAAGTCACTGCTCCTCTACCAAATCTGATTTGGATTAGAAAACAGTCTCAGAAGAAGGCACAGACACACAAACGTACATCAGGCAAACAAGCACGCTAGCTGTCTTTTTATTGGAAACCATTCCAAGACCTCATCATTCCTCGGATGCTTGCAGTTTTTTTCATTACGTATATAAGCATCAGTGCCTATTTTTGGTCTTTATCCTTAGTAAGTGACAGTAAATTTGGAACCCGTTTCACTACATTTTCTTGTACATTAAGACACTCTCTACCGAGTTATCACCTTGCCAAGAAAAGCACAATACTATTTGCACCCATTGTCCATAAGGGAGAACAGGGATGTGTGCCTAAGTAGAGTGTACCATCTCATTTTCATTAATTCTCTCACCATGGTATTTCTAGTACTTCACTTTCTGTTAGAGATTTAAAGGGACAAAAATGAAATCAAAGTTTATATTTCATTATCATAGGACAAACAATTTTCTGGGAGGTGGAATGTTTCTTTTTCATTTTGCATTCCAGTGGAAACGTTCTCTGAAAAAACAGTTGCTATCTCTCTGACTATTCACAGACTTAATGGAATAAAACCTGGGAATGGAACAGTAATGGAAAACAAGGAAAACAGGGCACTTTTGTCCGTTCATTGCCCAAGCTGAGAGAAACAAAACCGGCAATCTAAGGAACTGTTCAGGATGAGCCACCTTCCTTTTGCTTCCTCCTCTTTTCATCTACAGCTCATGAGTTGTTCCTTTACTCATTGCAAAAGGTCCGCAATTGTAACACTGCCGTGTTCTCCTGGAAGTCTATTTAAATGGCATATGATAGAAGCCATATGATAGAAGCTTAATTACATAGAGGGCATATGGAAGGCATATGACATAAGGACATATGGAAGGCATATGATAGAAGGGCATCCGAGGACATATGATGGAAGTCTAATTAATTGACAATACATTCCTCTCGTCAGGGGGAGAGATGGAAT
This sequence comes from Baryphthengus martii, assembly GCA_013396935.1. Classification (NCBI taxonomy): domain Eukaryota; kingdom Metazoa; phylum Chordata; class Aves; order Coraciiformes; family Momotidae; genus Baryphthengus; species Baryphthengus martii. The sequence continues at coordinate 205,937 of VWZK01000281.1, forward strand.
GCTATTTTGTTCAGAAGAAAAATATGCACAGTGAATTATGCTTATTGTCAACTTCAATGTAGCATTGACCAGTCTCCTTTTTAATTATTATTCCTTGTTCTTTGGAACCAGAGAGATCATTTGATTTACATACCATATCATTAATCTATTTAACATAAAGTTAAGTTTGGTAGTCAGAAACGCGTGTGTTTGTATAAACAACCCCTATTTTTAAACCTCATGACGTTCTCGTGTACCTTTGCAAAGCAGATCTAAAATCCTGCCACCAAAAAAAGAGGAGAGACTGTTCTTATTTGGGAGTTATTACCACCCGTTCATAAAGGCATTCCTAGAGAAGTACCAAGCAGGTTAAAAAATAGTCGACTCTTACAGAGCAGCTCTGCATTGGATGTGAGTCAAGGCAGCTTGTGGACTTACAGCTGAAAATTTGCACTTTCATCTGCAAAAAAAGATTTATCGGGGGGAAATAAGGTAGTGCCCGATACGTGCCAAAAAGATGCCTCTCTTTTAACTACCTGCATGTGTTTAATGCATGTACCTTCATGAAACAGAAGCAGTGTTGTGTTAGCCTGGATACTTGCCTTGTCCTAAAGAACTCCAGAGTTACAAACCAAGGTAGTGATATCTGTAACCTCTTTGAAAACAAGATGAAATAAAATCCCACTAATTCACTCTTTAAATAACTTACACTTGAGCAGTGAGCAACATTTGAGAAACCAACGGCTTCTCTTTGCATCCACTAAGCAAGGATTTGCAGATATTAAAGTTTTTAAGTGCTATTTTACGAGAAAAAAAAACCATTATTTCTGGGTTATTTAGAGTCCTCAAAATATCGTTAGCATTTTCACTCTTTTAGATTAGCCTAACAAAATGAACTCTATGCCTGCCCTGTACTTTTGTTCACTTAGAAAGTTTACCCACTAGCAAACAGTCTCTCTTATTTCTGGGAACTCAAAAACTCTTGCCAGAATTAGTCATATATATAGACAAAAGACGTAAGAACGCTCATGTTCTGGGCTCTGCTCAAGCATTACGGCCACCATCTTCATGGACCAGGGGACCTGAACCCTGCACGCTGCCAACAGGAAGATCTTGACTCTTGTGTTCAAACTTTACCACATAAACACCAGTGTTTCAGAGGCCTTAAATACTTAGGCAAATAAACCTGTAGATTTCACTAGCAGCTCGGTATATTAGGTATATTCCCTGCATTTTATATATGTAAGGTATATTAGAAACATGGCCTTTTGCCCAGAACTGCTGGATCGCCCTGTGTCCCTTGTCCACACAGCTCCGCCACAAAATTTAGGGTGGCTCCACATACAGCTCCTTAATCGAAACTGCCGTGAGGGAGATGCAAGCCAGCTCTATTGGATGTGTCCAGGAGCATCACCCTTTGAACCACCTGATGGAACTGTACAAACCTTGGGAAAAAAACCCCAACCCTTATGAATCACCGCTTTAGCTGACTGTAATCACTAACGGATATTCCCTGAGAACAGCTCTCCTGAGGACTGTGTAGATTTAGGTACTTTCACAAAACCCCTTACAGGCTTTATCTGGAAGCATCAGCACCAGCCTCCTACGCTTCCTGAGAGACAATGAGTGTGCCAGGTCTCACACTGCTACAGGGCACAGCCTTCTTTAACTCCTCGTGTTGAACCAACTGAACCCACCAAAGACTCATGGAAAGGGAAACCTGCTTACCCATCTCAGTAACAGACACCATATAGGACGCTTTTCATGTTACCTTTGGAGACTTCTGCTTGCTGACCGTGAAGGCAAGAATACTGATAGGTTGCCATGGTGCTTTTTAGGAATGTTACACATTGCGCGGCTTGAATGCTAATAAAGGAAGACAAGCATTACTAGTCCACTGAATTTGCTAAATACTCAATATTATAGCACCAACAGGTTAAAAAAAAAAAAAAATGCTGAGAGAATAAATATTTCTGAAGTTCTAGAGAGGCAGAAAGAAAATAAAAGGTTTTCCAGCTCATCTTACCTGCTCTTTCCTGTTCCATGTGTCCAGAGCAAACATTGCTGAGGAATTATGGTCGCTCATCACGCCGTTCTGTGCAAGACCCAAGGAAAGCTAGGAGGTTGTACAGTTATCTCCCTTGGTGTAATTCTAAACTATACAACCTACTACCTCAACCTGGATGCATGCAGTCAAAAATGCTGAAAGCTACCCACCACTTCACAGCCGACATAATGTCAGGGTTTCTAGTTAAAAAAAGTCCTCAAAATTCTCAGTGCGCTAATTTAGAAGTAATAAATGCTTTGCTGGTGAAAAGACACCAAATGCAGCTCCCCACACTGCATAGGTTAACAAATAAGACACAATAAGCCATGGTTATTACTGCTAGATAAAGATAAGGTCACAGTCACTTGTCACACAGGAAGGAATTTTGTCCCTGGTCACAAAATTACTTCCCCCCTTCTGCAGCAGATGCATCTGCACTACAGCACAGAACATACACATACATTTTTTTTAAAGCTCTTAAAAGAAGGTTTAGGATGAAACTTCTCCTAACACGTCTTTTGCTTTTTGAACACGCAGAGCGTTGACCTTGGAACATGCAACTTGGCCCCTGAATGTTTAAAGGACGATTGCAGAAGTGGGATTAGGAGAACAACTGCAAAAAAGGGTGGAAAGTTTTAAGTAAATTTTACCCTTGCATCAATCCCTTGTTAAGATTAATCATTTTAGAAATGCAACAGTGAGCCTCTCTCAGCAGTCAGAATCAGACAGTGTTCCCTTAACAAGGAACGCGTTACATTTTTAACTTGTATTAGTTCACAGTCAAACAACCAGGATGTTATCGTTGTGACTCATTCCCACTACCCACCAAGGTATTACTTAAAGCAGTACGCTGCCTATTTATTATGGCTTACAAACAGGGATTAGCATCTTAAAATACCCTAGCGCAGATAGTGGAACTGAATCAGTCCCGAGATCCTGCCTCTCAGGTGAATGCATCGTCAGGCACAGCCGCTCCGTGCTGGAAGGGGATTACAAGGGAATCAAACCCTAGGAAGGAATGCTGAGCTGTGCAGAATAGATGGCATCTTGGCTGGTTCTGTTTTCTTAGGATAAAGTAGCATTGCTGATTATGAAAAAGCCAGTGCCCTACCTTTGCATTCAAAGCTTGACTAGAAATAACAGGGCAAAGTGAGAAATAGTAGTACTTCTCAGAATTCAGCTTGCAACAGCAAAAGAGTATTAGGAAAAAAAAATAAATTCTGCAAGGTTTAAATGTAGATGATGTCAATAGTATCAGTGGAATTCCTAATGACTCCATATTCGGTAAAGTTTACTTTGACCTGATCAGCTCTGTGGAAATACAATATATTATTTTAGTTAGCAGCACAGTACAGCACTCTATCAGTAGAGTCGCTGTTCATCACTTTATCAGAGAGAACAGGGATCCAATCACAAATCTAGATAAGGAAAACATGGCTCTCTGGCCCTGTACTCTGACCAGGAGCTTTACTGCTTTCTAAAAGCATCCTGAAAACATCCCAGTTCCTTGATGCAACATCATCATTTTTGTGCACTGAACATCTGCCCTCTGACACGAAATCCAGCGATGTATCTAATGTAGCTCTATGGAAGCCAACGAACCTCTGTGCTCATTTGGGGTGACGGAAGATCACAAGTCCCACCTACTTTCAATGTGATGTAGGAGATATGACTCCTTTTCAGACTTTTGAAAACATCCTGTTTCATATTCCGCAGCTATAAACGCAACTGTTTTCACAACATATGGCTAGGCTACTCATTTTTAATATAACTTATCCTTGCAAGTATTTTCCTGTATCTCAGTGTCATGGATGTTAGATATTATATAGTTCAAAACATTTAAAAATTATTATCTCTATCTGACTAGTCTAATTAAGGAAAGTTGAGTTAACATCACCACGGCACTGAGACTAACAGAGGCATACCGTGCAGACCAGGTAGTTACAAGTATTGCTGAGTGAAAAAAAACCCTCCAATAATTTGCTCTAAAATAGAAAGTGGAGAAAAAGTGTCTTGTTTCATTTGTATCAAAAAATTTCTTATGAAAAAAAATGCCTATTCTCAATTTGCACCTAAATAACCTAAATTTTTTCCTCAGGTTGGCAAACGCCACGGTGACTGTTTTGTTCATGACTCGCCACCTCTCCTTGCTGCTCTTCCATCGCAACTTCAACTTTCTCTTCATCACCACATTTACAAATCCTTGAGTTGTCAGCTCCGTGCTGGCACTCATTCAAAGAGCATTCTCGCTCCCTCCCCCGTCACTATATTGAGCCCAGGAGCTGTGCCCTGCTTGGCACACAAGCTTCCTCTGCAAACACCAAGACCTGCTCCGAGGTGCCATGGCAGTGTCCAAGCACAAACTGCCGGGAGAAGGTCCTCACTGAGGAAACATTCTCGTCCAAGTTCCCACATACGCCAGTGCTTCTCTGCGCAAATGTGATAGTAATAAGTAAGTCTTTCTGTGGACTTAGGCTTGCTTTACAGAGCGATACAAAGAGACTTTAAGATACAGTATTTTCTAAACACTAAAGCAGTTTCTGCCCCAGAGTCAGACACCTAACTCACCCTCTGGTCATTTTTTAGACAACTCCATAGTCATCCGCACAGATTATCCCACCAAATTTTCCCCATGTATGAGAGTTTGGCTTCAGAATTACAGGTATTTTGTTCCCACTGCTTTGAGCTCAGATGAAGCTTGGACAGATGAAAATGTATTTACATCCCTGAGGAACTGTAATTTCCAGCAGAAAAAAAATTGTCATGCATCTAGTCATTCTGTCAATTAGAATATCTGCTGCTATTACTGACATGAAGTACTGAGTTTAGGAATTGAGATCAAATATTAAAACAGAAGATAATTACCATTATTTCTGCAGCTTCCCATCTCTCAATGCCTGGCTCTTTGGCAACTACCTATTGTTCTACAAACTCTCGTCTTCTGGGAGGAAAGCGAGAGATTCACAGCACTAGTGTCTGTTAAGACACTTTTCTTTTGGTGGCACGAATCTCCACGTTTGCTTTTCTGGTGATTTTTGTCAATTATGTATTGACTCAATTAGTACAATCATACCTACTTACGTGATTTGGGTAAATATGTAATTTAATGCCAATGTTCAATTATGATACGTATCGGCGTCATCAAAGTTCCTATTAAATATTGTGGTGTATATATTTACGTGTAGAGCTGTGTGTTCCTATATGAGTTCATGTGCCCCAGTGCCTACTGTTCAGGAATTGTCTTAGGCCTCTTGCTTTTTCAGAATCACAGGAATTATTACACACCTCTGCAGACAAAAGGAAATCTCTGTCCCAAGGCCAGCTAGTTTTATTTTAAAGCAACCATGTAATAAAAAAACCACCACGGCATCCTTTCACTTAGTGTAATCCTCTGATTTCTGAAATACAGTAGCTGAAGTAAATGTGAAAAAGACTGCTGTCTTATCAGAAGGAAGACAGAGCTCATGTTCGGTGAGCACTTATTTTCAAATGGAGAGGAAATGTCATTGTAGGTAGCAGCTCTTCTGAGACAGATCAAGGGTTTCCATCTCTGAAGTTAACAACAGTCCATGCCACTGACCTCTGAAGACATGAGATCAAGGTGCAGGCTTTAGTCTGGACTAGGAAGTTTTGCAGAAGCATCGCTCATTTTACTGCCTGTTCCCTTCATGGACTTCAAGTGAGAGAAGAATTCAGAAACCTGCTTCATCTACACTATATGAACCCAAATTTTATATTTAATTTCCCTAAGAATGAGGAGACAACTCAAATCCAGAACTGACTTTTGAGGACTGAATGGTGGGACTATTCCATTCTTTCCAAACATGCTTCAATGCAAAGCAGCAATTTAGTCACGATCCACTGAAAAGCAGGGTTTCAGAGGGCAGAACATTCCCAAATAATGACTCAGAAAACAGTGCCTCGTGTATTAATCCCCTGCACCTATGCCACACTTTGTGTGTATTTACAGACCGCTCCTATCGACTGTATACCTATGAACAAGACAGTAAGGACACCGGCAATGGAAATTCAGTACAGATAAGTTTAAGAAAGCCGCGTTCGGTTTTGTTATTGCCAGCAGCAAAATCATCAGCTGAGATTTGGCCCTGAATCTTTATTGCTGTGAACGATGCAGAAGACGGAAGAACCCACCTTCACTTTCAGATCCCAGGCAGGCTATTGCAGGGCTAGCCAAGGAGGGGGTGGAAAGCTGAAAATACTCATGAAGCAAACATATTTCCTTAAGTCATTGAGAAAAAAATAAATACCAAAACCCACAAATGATATTGTTCTAGTTTGAGGTCTGAAATCTTGTTTGCTAAATATCAGCCTGGAGTGATCTCTTTTACAGCTGACTCTCATAAACCTCAGACAGAAGAGACTTTGCAATGGAAACGATTCCTACTGGTCATTTCACTCATTCAACTTTACTTGATAAAACCTCGCTATTACATCTTGGTTGTGATGAGGAACCTCAAGAGGTTCAAAGGCTCACTCTAGCTCAGAGAGCTCTCCTAGAAGACTGGCAGACAGGCTAAACAGGGCTGGAACTTCAAGAGTCTGTAAAATAAGGAAAGGAGACTCATCTGGGCTCAGCTGAAATCCAGGGCAAGTAAATATTTTGAAAGCTATCCAACATTTTTCAACACATTACAAAAATGGTGTCTGCCTCAACTTTTAGCAAGAGTTACAGCAATCCGAAGATTTACTCAATATTACATTTCAGTAGCTGGTACTTTCCAGGGGAAGGGTAGCCACACTCTCACTCCTGAACCATATATAGCTCTGTCAGCAGCTGGAGTGCAGCATCAGCGCTGGGTTAGACAAGAACACGACACAGATGCTCTGTGCTGGGTCTAGGGGTGGATCAGGGCTGCTGGTGGGTAAGGTAGCACAAGCTAGCAAGGGCTGCAAAGCTGATGACTCTAAATGATCCCAAATCCCAAGGTTTTTTGCTTCGCCTGGGCCTGCTCTGTGATTGAGCAGTGTCCTCTGCTTTTGGTGTGAAGCTCAGCGAGCACAGGTTGAATGCTCTTGTTCGAGATCCCGCACAGCACGGTAAGGACCCAGAGCCGAGGGTGGCTTCACATGTGCACTGAAAAGTACAAGAACTCAGAGGTGGCTGCCAGGATGCCAGAACAAACCTTGGTGCCACTTCCAAGGTGGCCCGATGAGGCTGTATTTCATCAGGATAAGCATATCTACAACCAAAGGCTCCGCAGTCCAGCTGGAGCACATCCCCTCTTCTCCTTCAGATGGCTGTGGCTGCTTCTGTAATGCTCCTAAGTTATGGAGACTTTCTGGCTCAAGGGCAGGTACCTCACCTAGTCTTGGATTCCTTCCCTAAAAACATCCTCTTCTCCTTTTCTCCCTTACTGACTAAAAGCAAATAAACAAAGAGGGGGGAAAAAAAATCAGACTGCTGAAATGGTTATTTATCTGGCTTTTAAGAGTTTAACCAGATTTGATTATCTGAATAAGAGTATTTGGATATGGTTCAAATTCCAGGGTACACAATTACATTCTGCTTATCATGAATCCCATTTGCCACTGCATATGGTTATTCTAATTACCCGAATGCTATTGTGTGCTCCTCTGCTGACAAGGGCTCGCTGTGCTCCACACCAGACGAGACTGGGAAAAGGGAGAGTGCACAAATGTAATAATTTTCATACCCCAGTGGATACCGTGCAACATGCTTGTCTGCAAGGGACCTTATAGGTGCTTTCAGTGAAAGATGTCAGGGACAGAAACGAGGAATGGCCTTTTGAGTGAGAAGGACAAGATTTACATCTTTTAAACTGAACAAGAAAATAAAATAGGAGCCTGCTGCGGAAAAGCTTTGGTTTGCTTCTCCAGAGAAGAACTACTGCTTCTGGTTTACACTGTAAGTGGTCGAATGAAATGCAATTATAGCAAAGCCTCCCCAGATGCAGATACAGCTACGGAGTTCCACAGGAGGCAGCTTTTTCCTCGTGGGAGGTACTAAAGCAATGACTCTGCCTATTGCTAGGGAAAGGGACTGCATTAATTAAGGTACCAATTTTTGGAGAGAATATTGGGATTTTTTCATGTCCCCAAGGCCTTCCTGGTACTTTCTACGTGCAGGTGCTCTGGTTTGTTTCCAGCTACAGTAACTGCCTTCCATTTCTTTCACATCAAACTGGGTGAAGGATTCAGTACTTCCTGCCCTTAGCAACTCTGTAGTGTGTCTGTGCACTGGTACGTGGTCGCTGTGCCTCAGTGACAGATGAAGAGATCTCTCTGCACTCTGGATGGCACTCGGATCAAAGCTGCTGCGTAAATGTAAATCTCCTTATCGACAAAGTGAGGAAAAAGATTCATAAGAAACGTACAGGTAGAAGCTCCACAGACTCCAATTAGGTTTTTTCCATCGTAAAGGCAAGACACATTTCAAGGTTCTTCACATCATTTTGTCAGATTCCAGTTTCACTCTAAAACTTAATGAAGTGCAGTGAAATACAACCGGCAGAAAAGAAATACAAATGAACGCTGAAAACACAATACAGTTCTTTTCAAAAGGCTGAGCTGAAAAACAAAAGGGTGGGGGAGAATATTAGAGGCTACAGTTAAAAAGAACGGGGAGTAGCTTAACAAGAAACAAACTAAAATAAATTTTAAAATCTAGTAAAACGTCAGAGGAGAAGGAGGGGAGGGGAAGGGCACATGAGCTAGTGGCAGGAAGGCAGAAGTTGGAGCTGGGCCATCGCAAGCACTAACTTTGGCTGAGAGAATGCAGCCTTAGCAACATGAAGCCAACAGGTAGAGGGACAGCATGCTTCAATACAAAGCCCCACGGCATCATGGCAGAAACCACAGCTCTACTTCACTCCAAGAAGCCCCACTGGTATTGCTGACAGAAATGCTGACTCTACCTATGCCCGTGCCGGCATCCTCTCTGCGGCCATGCTGCTGGACCTCTTCCTCAGAAGGCAACAGCATTCAAGAGGTTTCCTTGGGTGTGTTTACCCTGTCCCGTAAAGCGGTGGCCACAGAGTCTCCAAGCTCACGTCAGGCATACCCACGCAGTGGCACAGCTCCCCTTGTTCTTTGCCAAGGACCAGAAAACCAGAAGCAACCAGAAAACAAGCTTAGTCTCAGAATATAATGCGACTCTTCTCCTCACGGCAGTACAGGGCCTGCATCTTAGCCCCATTTCTGATGGCAACTTTCTGAAGTTTGCTTTCTAAGCATCCAGCTGTGTTTAGATCAAGTGTTTCACCAAAAGGAAAAAAAAAAAAAAATTAAAAAGTTGGATATTGATTAGCAGGTCCCAACACAGTCAGTGAGAAACTACACTAAAATATTTTGCCAAAAAATCTGCTTCCTCTTTCCTCTTCTTTGATTCAAATATTGATTTTTCTCTACCAAAAATATGCTTTCAAACTCAACGGTGTTATCTCATTTTGCGACACATCTGCCCAATTCCTCTGCCATGGGCTTTTGGCACTCTCAAGGCAATGTCACCTGAAGTGCCAACCTCTAGAAACATCCATGACAAACTCCAGGCTTTTCTCAGCATATTCTGCCAGAAGCCTGATGCCTCCAAATGGCTTTACAGAGACGAGACTGCCATGCAGAAATACGTATTATATTGGGAACTGGGTTTGACCAGCTCATTTCTCTTTGGAGGTTAAACTAAATGAGCCAATAGTTCCTATATAGCCATAAACATGAGAATCGAATGCAGTGAATATTCACATCATTTAAAAAAACAACAAAACCCAACAGAATATTAACAGTCCCTCTGGGAAAACCAGTTTTTAATGTCACAACTAGATGGAATCTCATCCTGCTACTATCACAGCCCACGATGATACCCTAATGCATTCCACTGTTGCAGAAACAACACCCACCAGAGTGGATTCACAAACCAACACCATGGTCCAAAGTAGATCTTGACCCAAGGTCCTTATTCCAGGTATTACCTCATGGCAACGGTAGCACACACCTGAAATGTGCTTCTGGAAAGTTCTTCTGGAAACCACGTGTCTACTGCTGTGCAGCTTTTATACCTTACTTTCCTACGTATGCAGGAGGGGAATGTTGACCACCAGTTCCTGTACCCACATGCATGGCCACAGAGAATGTCAAACTATGTGTTTTGTTCTCTTTTGTAAAATCTAGTTTCAATTCACGGGGACAAAAAGGAGCAGTTAGATTGAAATTTTATTAGCAGAAGCCTTCTTTGACATAATTTTATGCTTCTATAATAAATAGAACACAGAGAAAACCCTGGAAATTCAGCAAGGAATAAAAAAACCCCACTTTTTTTGGACAGGAGCAGAGTGCGTCAAACCAGCCAAGTTCAAAACCAGCAATATTTAAAAGTGGAAATGCAGACCAAATCGTTGGTAGAGTTAACACTGAAAGCTGCTGGAAAGAAAGAGTCAGACTTTATTTTGAGTTTACAGCCTAATTATTTTCATATAGAATCTGTATTTGGAGCTTTAAAAAAATGACTTCTTCAAAAATAAATGGTTCCACTTTCACAACTTACACTGTCTGCGTATATGGTGGGTTTTTTCCAGCTCTACCAATTCTTTGGAGTTTACAGCATGATTATTTTCCCTTTAAAACTATTTTAAAAGACACAAACACCATGAAATTGGAAGGAATGGGATTCTACAATAAACTAATTTTGAGAGAGAATAGGAGTTGGAGGGTCACTACCCTCCCCTGCTACAGAGCTGCAAGCCTGCAGTACACCAGGGATTCAAAGTTACTTGATATAAAAGTGAACAGAAGCATCTATTTCTCTCACAAATTGCCACCATTAAGCAAAACAAGAATGGATCCACTTGACTTGACAAATGAAACAATTTTACCTGCTTCCCAACAACCTCAGAATGAAACAACCTAAGAACTCTTCCTACCACGTCCCCGTAGCCAGACCTGTGCACAACGTCTCTGAGATTTAATTTCTTCGGTTGGAGGTCAAATAACTCCCCCTCATTTCACTCAGGCACAAATGAGTTGCTGGTTTGTCTGAGTGTATTTTAGCACTAACCAAAGCTGAAAACTGATATGATAATTGCAGGACAAGATTTGTAGATCTAATTTTATATTTCTTAAAAAAAAAAAAAAAAAAAAAAAAAAAAAAAAAAAAAAAAAAAAAGAAGACAAAGCGGGGGGAGGGGGGGGGGGGGGGGGGGGGAGGGAAGAAGGCATTAGAGGAAAGATAAAAACAGCAAAGTTGAACATTGTCAGTTTAAATTCATAAACACACCACTTTGTGCACTTGCCAGACAGACACATACCTATAGATACAAGCTTGTGTGGAATATGACCACAAGTTCGGATCTACGGGTTTGTGGCAACAGGCAGGGATCTCTTCTGTATTTTGCTAGGTTTGGGTTTAGATTTGGTATTTAAAGAGGAAAACCATTTCTGTAAATGAAATTTCAGAGCTGTTAGTAAGCAGCAGCCTTCATTCTCCTCAGCACCTTAAAACCCCTCCTTTGGAAGATGAGGGGGAGAGTTGCTTAGGACTTTGCTATAACATTAGCTCTGTTGCTACAGTTTCCTTCACTCCCGAGTAACTCTTTGGGGGAAAAAAAAAAAAAAAAAGTCAGCAAAATGAAATAAATTTTAAAATAAACAAAATAAAGCACATCTGTGTTTCTTTCTCCTAAGTACTTTGCTGGACAGAATTACTGCTGGTTACACAGTACTGAAGAATTAACAGCCAACACTGGAGGTATATTGCTAACATACAGTACAGCAAATTATCAAACAGCAACGTTTTTTGCATGTAGTCAGAGTTGCAAGCCATGTGCATCCCCCCACCCTGCAAAAAGCTGTCCTCTTTCCAGTCTGGCAGCCTGGTTAAAACAGACAGAAGTAACAACTGCGTAAGGGTTGTTTTAACTTGCAGAGAAGTCACTGCTGGTCTGGGGTTCTATTTTAATTCTTTTTAAAGAAAGAAAAACCTTTCACTCTGCTGAACAATCTAGAAATTTCCCCTAACTCCAGCTCTCTGCTGTCTCACTGCATTTCCTTCTACAAGGACAGACACAAATATAAAACTTCTTTAGGATTTTTCTAATCAGTTCTGAAAAACAGTTGTGAAGCAAAATTTTGCCACTGCAAGCAAGAAGCATCCCCTCCTTCCCCTGAAGTTTCCAAGTTTTCTTTCCTGCATAACTAACATTTCCCATTAATGGCATTTTATTGGATGGGCAACTGGTGGGGAAATAGACTGAAAAGTAGTCTGGCTGTAAGCTCCCCACAGAACTGGTGAACAAAATCAGTGAGATTAATTGTTGCTTGAAGTGCGACAAAGTTTTCACTTTCTACCTCTTCCTTTCAGAAGACAAACTATATTAATGCAAGTTAATATTATCCCCTATAAAACGAAGCAGTCAACACTTGGAAAACAATTTTTCTATGTGAATGCTTTTAGAAAGTTCCCCCACTTCTTGTGCAGGTTCTTAAAATAAATCACTTCAACCTTTCCAGCCTGGCAAATATGCAATTAAAAAATACAATTTTCCTTTATTGGAATTACTGCTTGGGCTGGGTTACAAGAATCTCCTGTTCCATCCAGCAACAGAGAAGTTAAACTTTCGCCATCTGTCCAAAGGTTATCTAAATTGGTCATCTAAGTTTAGATTCCTACGCTTATACTCCGATACCTACCTTAAAAGCGTCCAGCTTTTCCAAAGTTTTCAGCACTCTCAATTCACGCCAAGAACAGGAGCTGCAGGGGTTCAGCATCTTTGAGAAAAACTTCTATGCTGGAGCCTAAATGCGATTTAGGAGGACCCAGCATAGAGAAAGCTCCAGCCCTGCAGTAATTGTGCAGCGGTCAAGGCAGTGGGTCAGGGAGCACGTGGTCCTGCAGACAGAACAGAGTCACATCATGCACAAACACACGTATTGTGCACTCCTTTGGAACCGAACTGCGAACGGAATATAACAAATGTTGCCCTACCAAAAATAACCCCAGCCCTCCAACTACAAAGCTCATTTATTTCAGGGAACCTAAGATTAAAATCCAAACTGTCTTCTGACCCTTCTAGCAGGGCCTAATAGGCACAGTATTAGGATTCGGTAGCGTTGCTGCTGCACGTACCAGTATTTCTTACAATGGCAAGGAACTTTTCCGTCAGATTTTTGCATGTCGCTCCCATGCTATAAGGCAACGTGCATGAGACAGCGTATTTTTTTTTATGAGTATATTCATTTTGACCAAAATATCCTTTATATTAATGTATGTATAAGAAGGTAAGCTAATTTGCATGTCTCTGCTGGCACAGAAATATTCGTTTTTTCACATGAGATAGGAAAATAGGAATGATCTCACCGAAGACACATACTACGGGGTGGTTATATTTTTACTAGGTTTTCCTACTTTTAAAGCTCTTTTTATTTTCCCCATATTAGCTCACAATCTCATTTTATAACCACTGGGATAGTTCAAAGTCCTTGAAGGAAACCAAGATATAACATTTGGGTGGCCTGTACATACCTCCTTGTGGTATAGGACACGTGTCCTCAATTGTGACTGGTCTGAATGGAAGTTGCAGGCACCCAACGCACTTCAGCAACTGCTTTTTATTACTGAATTATTGCAACTCTTCTCAGAGACAGAACTGAGCCAGATCTTCTACGAGCGCATCACGTGCTTGTCAAGGCAGCTGTTAGGTGTTGACCCACACAGAAAATACGCCCTTTATTTAGATGCCTAAAAGGAGGGCTGATCTCTGCTGCAGTTCTGGCCAACCATCTCCTTCTCCCTTGCTACCTGATTGGCTTTTACAAAACAAAAGGGAAAGAATGAGCGTGAGGATCCATCACCATAGCTTCAGTTGTTAAAAAAAGGAACGAGAAAGCGGCAATAGCCGTCTCCAGAAAAGCACCTATACATGCCAAATAAATCACTCGGGCAGCTCTCCAAAATAAATCTGATCGACCACTTCTGCATTCCTGTGAGCCCCGGAGGACGGCGGCTCGGTGGCACAGACTTCACTTAGTGGCACCTGTACGCTGTAAATTACAAGTATCTAGGAACCAACCTACTCCTTTTCATACCTTTTGGTAAAAAAAAAACCCCTCATAGACAATTTTTGAGACAGTGAACTGATAATGGCAGCAGCAAATGAACACCGTTTTGGTTTTGTTGTTTTTTTTAATGAGCATCGCTTTTTTAAAGATGAATTTTGCTTATATCAAATATATTCTGGGAGATTGAATGAAAGCCATTGATTAAACAAGATCTGCATTTTGAACCATTTCCCTACATTGATTAATCATACAGCTATTGTACCTTTGGAAAACCTGATGCACATACACACAGTGGCAGAAAATCCATGATAGGCAAACAAATCAATCATCTTCACACTGTATTTGTCTAGAATGCTAAGATTACAAATAAAAAGTTTCCACTTGCACATTAAGGATCCTATTGTTCATATTAAGGGTTGTGATACCCTTGTACTAAGGATATTTTGCTTCACTATTAATTTTAGAATACGTCAGTGATCACAGGATCAACAAGGCTTTGGTACTAGAAACTGGGACAGCCAAAAAAGCAATACACTTTCGTTAGTGTTAACCCACTATAAAACTGGCATTTCATAGATTTATAGCCAAAGGAATATAGAAGGAAACACGTAGAAATGAAGTCTCTAAAGATACAACATTGGTTTTGGTCTGTGGGTGGTATTCTTGCAAACCACAAAGCATAAATGCCCTGTCCAGGAAAATCGATCATTATGGAATGCATTGTGTGCCTGAGTAAAAAGCTGTTTGCAGCCATTTCATACTTCTGCCACAAAAATAAGACAAATAAGAAACACG
>VWZK01000282.1:0-86522 GCA_013396935.1 Baryphthengus martii
CACCACCCTCAGTGTCAAAAATTTTTTCCATCCCTCTAGTCTAAATCTCCTCTCCTTTAGTTTAAGACCATCACCCCTTGTCCTGTCACAACAGGCCCTGCTAAAAAGTCTGTCCCCATCTTTCTGACTGGCCCCTTTAAGTACTGAAAGACTACAATAAGGTCTTCCTGGAGCCTTCTCTTCTCTAGGCTGAACATCCACAACTCTCTCAGCCTGTCCTCACAGCAGAGGGGTTCTAGTCCTTGGATTATTGTTGTGGTCTCCTCTGGACCTGCTCCAACAGGTCCATGTCTTTCTTGCGGTAAGATATTACAGCCTATGCATGTGCTACAACGGTGCCTGCAGACAAGCTCCTGTCCTCATTCCCAAAGGACATGACTGCAAAGTCCTGTCTTCTCAGAAGTTTTTGCTTGTGAGTCACCCATGTTAGCAATGCTAAGAGATGAGGAGACCTTTTCTACACAAGGGTTGCCTCTGGAGGTGAGAGGCAGCCCCTGTTTAACAGTAGTAAGATTCTTTTAACTCAGATAGTAACTGTGAATGTATAATCATCTAAATGCCCACACTGTGTCCTGGCAGTGTGTCCCATGAGTGATGGAAATCACTGCGGGGACAGACCCCTGCCACTGAACTGTCCACAGAGGACAGAGAAAGGAAATTAATAATGCTGAAAGCAACTTCCTGAGGGAAGGCGGCACTCCGCTCTTGTTTGCTTACAGATGGTTATTTTCCCCAAACACACTGCACTTGAAAAAGTAAGGGACGGGCTCTCCCATCACTCACAGCCAGCAAAACATTATTGCTCTGAGGCCGAAAGAGCTGTCTGTTGGCAATTGTGAAAAGCAAGAGTGAAACAGGTAAGAGTACAAGCACAGCTGAAGCCGGCCAATGTGTCAATTCACGTCATCCCTTCCAAGAGACAAAGTTAGGTCTTAGAAGAACAGCCCAGGAAGTTCTTCTGCTCATTAAGCCTTTGCCTAGGACATGTCTACATGAGAAATCAAAAGCCAGAATCATTCGAGCTCAGGAGTTTCAGAAAGCAGCTGAACTCTTTCCACCAGTTTTTAAATGAAGAGTCATGGTTCTACCTAAAATCAGCACAGAGGTGTGAAGACACCTCTATCAGGAAGATGCTCAGCAAAACGGACTCAACTGCAGCAGAAAAACAGATGATGCAAGGACACTGCTGCTGTGCATTCACAATGAAGGAAGAGGTGAAGGCTCATTGCAGGGAGGTTGGACTATGTGACCTTTAAAGGTCCCTTCCAACCCGAACTTTTCTATGACTCTGTTCACACAGGCAAAGCAAAACCAACATGAGAAAGCAAAACAGTCCTTCCTCTGCTGGACCTCTACTCTACACCTTATCTACACCTTCCACCTCCTTCTACTCCCTGCTGCTGCTAGAAGTAATCACTAAGGGATCCTCTGACTACGTGTTGTCAGGCTTATGAGATAAAAGTCCCTACAAATCAGGTTACCTTGCTGCAATCAGTAGGAAAAATTAACTGAGAGTCAAACTGGTGTGAGAGTTGCTTTAGAGAGAAAAATCCGTTGATTTTGAAAGGCAGAACAGTCACACAACTGAAAGGAGCCAACCATCAATCCTGCAGCCCCCATGACCACCACTTCCCAAAAAAGACATCTCAGTACTCAGAAGTGCAGCAGCAAAACTGCAAACCAAGCCAGTGTGCTGTCTACTGGGAGTGAATAAGGATGGAAGCAGAGCTTAAAGCTCTGCTGATACTTCTTCCTGATGCTGATAGCTTTGTTATGACCATGCAGACATAACACAATGTCTACCAATGTCCATAAAAATGTCCACGCCATTTCTTTGGCACTAGAAGGCATTGCTGTACTTCACCAGATAGCCAAATAGTTTGAGTTTCTGACTCAGGGAATTCACCTGTTATTTTGATTCAGTTTGGCCAATCAAAAGCACCATGAGCACGACAGAAAACACCTACCTGGATCTCCAGTGCTCAGGCAACAGGCACCTCCCCAAGGGGCCTCTTCCCTCCTGTACCAGAGAAACGCACCTGGAAATAGGAAAGGAAAGATATAAGAACAGGGAGAAAAACCCTTTTGTTCCCAGAACTGCAATCTCCTCACCTAGTTTCTTCCCAGTGCAGCCAGAAGCAATGGAAAGACATTCTTCAAAGAGTGCTTGGTAAGAGGAAAACTATTTCATTGGGGTCTTGGCATCAGGTAAAATGCAGCGAATCAAATCGCCCAAAGAGTTCAGCAGGAACCAGACTCTCCGTTGTGCAGGGTCTACAGCTGCATCAGGAGAGAAGCCAAACACCACAGGGCTGCTCAGTCCTTATAGTCCTGCTGATCCTGCACTTGGGCTTGGCAATGTTGGGGTTATGGTTGGATTCAATGATCTTGAAGGTCTTTTCCAACCTAAAAGCTTCCATGATTCCATGATCCAGGTGCCTGTGAAACCAACCCAGCATACAGCTGAACCTTTGCTGTTATCTCAACTACATGAAGGACACCTCGGACATGATGGATTCTGTAAGAATGTCTTCTGTCACCTGTTTACATAAGACTTGCAAATGTCCAGTGGGATCACATCTGCACTAGGCGTGCCTAGAAGCACAGCCCTAATACCAGCCTACACCATAACCAGAGAGCAAACTCAGTGGTAAAGCTTTAAAAAACAAACCAGAAACCCCTCAAACTGCACATTAATCCTTCCCTTGCCAATGGGATGCAGGGCGGGTTCTGTTGCATGGAGTGGAGAGAAAGGGACCAGACTGAAAGGACCTATTTCCCAGGAGAGGAACACATCAAAAGTCTGTTCTAACCTGCCCTTGTTCCCAAAGCCATTAGGACCTGACAATCACTGTCATTAACTTCCCTCAGCTCCCCACATCAGTGGTCAAGTACCCATTAAAGCTAGATTGTTGGTGGGCTAAAACTCAAGCCTTTGGATTTGTAGCAACACACCTCGTCCCCAGCTGTTACACCTCAGAGAAAAACAAATTCAGTACCTTTATTAGTCTGAATGAATCAATAATTAGCTACAAGCATTACAGAAAATTTCAAGGCAAGCAGAGAGCAAAGCAGAGCAAACGGATGGAATAATGGTCCCTTAACACCATCATCATGAGATGGTACAACACACACTGGACACAGTTACTCTGAGACAGTCCTCCCAGTGAGCTCCAACACATCAGAAAGCGGCTACCGACTGATAAGTGCGCGCAGATCTCATGAGCTCGTCCAATGGCCTTCTGACACGACGGCAGAAAGTAGGTTTAGGGAAAGGCTATCGCTTCATTACAGCAGAGGTTTTCATGCAAAAGGAATCAGGTTCTTGATCAGGAACCTGGCATCAAGATCTTCCTTCCCATGCTGGATCTTTGAATCTTGATTCTTCTCATTCTCCAATCTTCTTTCAAAAAAAAAGGGAGAGGGGGAGAAATGTCACAGCTTAAAATTTGTCTCGTACTTCACAGAACTAGCCAAACACCCATGGCCCCAAAAAGATGTATTCAGCTTCACTGAACTTCTTACTAATTTGTTCAGCATCGGAATCACGCCACGAGGAATCTGTAAAAGAGACCTGCATATGCAAAACCCTTCACATTTGCACAAATGTCACATCAATTGCCAATTAGTGTACAGAAAAAGAAAAAAAAAAAAAGACCCAAACTGCTAGAAAAACTAGAAAAACAAGGGAAATAAATAACACAGGACACAAATCAACCCTGATTGTGAAGTCTCAAAAGCAAAGATGGTTGAGGGTATAAGCTGATGTGTGGTCTTTCGAGAAATGGGTCTGAATGAAGAGCTGTAATACACAGGAAAAATAGGAGATATGTTTCTCTAAGGGACATGTGACTGCTGCTACAGCAGTCTATAGCCTACACTGTATCTTCAGTGAGTTTGTCACCATGGCAACCTGAAATTTTTCTATAAGACAACTTTGTTAGCAAAATTTTAGGATTTATTTGTGCTAGAAAGGAGTGTCCATACACACGGAAGCGATAGATGTAGTGACTCTCTGCGAGCAGCTTGTCCAGGAGCGCCTGGGTCCTGCCCAGCCCTGGAGATGGAGGATGCAGGCCAAAGAACCAGGACCAGCCACTACACTCACTACTGGGGACCAAGTGACAAGGAAAGAAATAGAAACAAGTGGGAACATGGGAAATACCAGCTCAGTTTAAGAAAAAATCTTCCCCAAAGTGTGCTTTGATGCTGAACCCAGCTATACACAACCTCATGAACTTTGCCCTGCTTTGAGCCAGGGCTGGGCTTCCAGAGGTCCTTCCCAACCTGGCTGGTCCTTTGACAAGTTCACTCCTAGTGCTTGTAAAAAGCAACATTGAGCAGTAGGCTGGAAGATAGCCAAGAGCCCTTTCTGTTCCTCCAGTGAAGTCCTCTTGGTCTTCTCATGGAACAAGATTAAGGTGCTTAAAATCAGGTCTTCCAGACACAGTGAAGTCTAACGAATCATCCAAGCTCTGCATCCTCCAGAAGAAGGAACAATTTCCTCAGTGTCACAGTGGGTCTAATCCTTTAAAACAGATCCAGAAGAGGTGGACAAAGGGCAAGGCAAAAGTCGCTGCTGTTCAGAACAGCAACAAGAGATTGTCACAGCGATTCTCCTCTCTGCTGTAACACCTCTGCTTCATCCCTGCACCACAATCTGACCTGAGCATCAGGAAAGGTCCCGCCCGGGTCTGTTCCAATTTCAGTCCTTCACCTCTGAACAGATGAAAGGATGCTATCATAGCTGCCAGCTGGCACCAAGGACTTTGCTATCACAGAGAGACTCCAGGGAAGGAGGAACATAATGTAGCCTGACATTTCCTCCGCGTTGCCTGAGCGATAAATTACTACAGCTCTCACTCTCAAAGCTGATCCGATACGGAGCTCATGCACTATGCAACAGATCCTATTCTGCAGGGATTTTCCTTCCCTCTGATGCTTCACTTTTTTTTCCCCCAGAAAGCAATAAGCTGCTTTCCGAGAACTGTAGGAAGTGAGGTGGGAGAATGGAGAGGAAAAAACCAAAGACAGTATATATGAAGCCATGAGAATACAAAACTGAAACTAAAATAAAGAAGCTTCTTAATGAGGACACTGGGGATAAAAGCTCTTCTTTCCATGCCCCAGGAGGATTATGCACCCTGATCCATTATTATTTTTATAGAAGACGGACAAACAAGCATCCATTTCACTCTGAAGGTGGGCTCCTGGATTTCCTGGGTATGAGAAGAGGCCAAATGTTGCCAGTTATTCTTCTATCAGAAAAAAGCAAACCTGAAATATTCAAGGATGCCAGTCTATTCACTTCTCCTTCTGCAAAGCTGCTAATCAGCTTGTAGCAACTGCCATCATCACATCCCTGCCAGCAGTGAGTTATGCCAGCTGAGAACTCAGCCAGTCAGTCATTTGAAGAAAAATGCAGAAAACTCGAGAAAGAAATAACAGGCCCTTGTCTTCATGCAGAAAGAATCTGATTGTCTGTTAAAAAAACAAAACACTTTTCTTGTGTGATTAATGGCAGTAAGAGAAAATCAGCATTCACAATATACATGTATATTGCAAGCAAAGGCAGGAGCTTTTTTAATTTTCCTGTTCAAGGAAATGAAGCATCGCTGGTGAGACTCCAGACATAAGTCATGGGTTGGACTCCACCCTGCACAAAAAAAGCAAACAAACCTGCCTTAGGCCATTGATTTTGGAAGAGCTGAGCTTGGAGACCCTTTTCTTTTGCTTTCTGAGGTTTAAGCTGGTAGACGAGTTCGAGTCATTTTTCTAGGCTCCTCTTTGCAATTCATAGCCACAAACACCATAAAGAAGATTCGAGCTTAATGGAATCCATAACTCCTCATATCTGTGCAGACTCAAAAAGTCGAAATTTCGCGTTGCGTGCGTGCTAACCAGCAGAGTTCCTCCTCCCCAAGAGTTTCAACTGCATCACTAACGTGCCCTTTGCTGACACTGTGGCAACGGAACCAGCTCCAACAAGCTCTGCACATCCCTGGCTGGCCAAGCTAAGCAATGCCCTTAATACGTGTTGCAGGTGAAGGTTGTTAACCAGCGATCGGCCGCCGTACAGCAGCTGGCTCTCCTGCTGTCACTCACCCGTGTGCCTGAGCTATTTGTTGGAAAGACTGGCACGCCACGTGAATTTTACAATCTCCCCAGTTCCGGAGATGCACTAGGAAATAAATCCAGAAAATCTGATTAGGACTTGTCACTGAAGTAAGCTTATTAATCATTGATGTGGTTCTTTCATAAGCAGTTTGCTAACTCCTGCAGGCACCAGCAGACTGGTGGGGCTGAAGACTGCAGACCTGAAAAAGTTCTTTATATAACAATTGCACTCTTCTTTTTTTTTCCTCTTGAATATTTAGCATGTTCTAATAAATACAAAAAGCCACAAAGCACCAGTGAGATCATTTAGCCTAGCTTCTTGCATAAAGTCAGCCAGAGGATTCCCCTGAAATAATTCCTGTAGCCAAGAAGATAAGAAGATCTAGTTCAGAAAACGTAAAATCCAGCATGAAAAACTCTGTCAGCCACTTGCCTTAGTAATTTTTGCAGTAGTCAGTTACCCATACTGGTGCATAAAAAAAAATAAAAAAAATCACATCTCATTTCTTACCTGAACTTGTCTAGCTTTGCCTGTCAACAACACATTCTTTTAGTAAGAGATGAAAGCCTTCTATTATTAAATTGCTGTTTCCCCAGCCTCCCCCAAAATATTCTCAGCCAAGCTAAGCCAGCTGACATACTGCCATCTCAAAACCCAGCACATATTTCACATGTCCCACCAAACACTGCCATCACATGAGGCCTACAAGAAAGCTGGGGAGGGACTTTTTACAAGTGCTTATAGCAACAGGACAAGGGGAGATTTAGATTAGGAATTAGGAGGGAGTCCCTCACTGTGAGAGTGGTGAGACACTGGCACAGGTTGCTCAAGGAAGCTGTGGGTGCTCCATCACTGGGTGTGTTTAAGACTAGGCTGGACGGGGTTTGGAGCAACCTGGTCTAGTGGGAGGTGTCCCTGCCCATGGTAGAGGAGTTGGAACTAGATGATCTTTATGACCCTTCCAACACAAACCATTCTATGATTCTATCATGGTATGGCTTGGAATAATGCCAGCTATGATCACATAGGTGCCAAAACACTGGAAAAAAAAAGTCATGAATAACTATCTCTGGCCTCAAATACACAAAATAATTTGGATACTTGTGGCTCTGAATTAAGTCCATGGATAAAATGCTCTAATTCTGGATAGAAGTAAAATTGAGAATGAAGACATCTCTGAAGACTTAAAATAACTCAAATTGATGAAAACAAGAGAAACAAGGAGTTTTGAGGCGTTTTGAAATTCTCCCTTAAACTCCTGAGGTATCTGCCTCTGAGAAGTCCAAAACCCAGGACACTGCTATGAAACACAGCTTCATAAATGACACTTGCAACCTACCTTCAGGAGCAAGTGGGAAGTATCAAAACTCGAACTGCACACCATTTCAAGAACCATAAATTTCTCCCCATTTGTTTCATGTTCTCTTTCAAGAAGATTTTACAGCTCGCTTCTGGTTTAGAGATTTGTTAGACATTAGCTACAGGAACACAAAACATTTGTGATTACTGCTTAATGGGGATAGCTCCTCTTGAGAGTCAAAGAATTAATTTAAGATAGCTGGCATTTTCTGAATGCAAAGAAAAGGATCTCTCCCCATTTCAAGCACATAGATCTCCTTCTCCATAACTTCTTTGGAAGATCAGCTGAAGAAAGCTCAACTCAAATTCACACAGCCAGACTGAAACAGTTTGGTTCTCAGGAGCCAACGATGGTCAGGCATTTAGAAAACTTGTCCCTCTCTTCTCTGGAACCGAAAGCCAACCTTATGTCGCTCTTTGGTAAGCCTCGCTCTTTCCACACCATCTCCTCAGATTAATGGTGCCCAGAAGGCCACAGAATGCACACCAGAATGTCACTGCAATATGCTCAACAAAGTTCAAAGACATTTAGACAAGTTAGAGATTCCTAGAAGAGGAAAGGCAGTGATTAAAACAGCCTATCGCCTTTACTGGCTCCTAGATAAATTAAACAGCATATGGATTTAATGAAACCATTTTTACAAAGACCTGGCCTAGCAAAATGACTTGAGTTTTCCTTTCATGTCTAGTTTCTAGGAGAGTAGGGGGTATGTCTCCTTCGGTACATACAGGATTACCACGGATATGCTTATGAGTAACATGTGTTAGTTTTTGGTGAGTCATTGGTGCTAAATTACAGCTAAAACTGTCTCGCTTCCAATGCAGCAGCCCTGAATTGAGCTCCACGCACACGGAGCATCCAGTTCTGGCACTCTCTACAGGACAGAGACCTGCTAACGATATGCATCCAAGCAAGTGTGAGAAACCTTTGTCATCACAAAGCACAGCGTTAAGTCATTTCCTCTGCCTTTCCCAACTACTTTAAAACTGTTTTGCATGCCAAAGAATGATCTCCATTCTGCGTGGCTAAAACTTTTTCAAAACTACTTCCCTTTAGATGAACTCTAGAAGACGGCAGGTAAATTATCAGCAGCAATTATTGCTGCTCCCATCTGGAGCCTCAGAAGTAGGTCAACAAAGGTAGTTTGTGTAGGATAGGCATTGCCAGCTCCAGTGGATCGTGAGGGCCTCTCATTACCTTTCTCATTAATTGGGCTCCAAACATTTCCTTCACAGCTTTTCTGCAAGAAACACTTGTCCCAGGAGAAACGGTGCCTTGTTTCTCCCAGGTATCTCACTACTACATTAATCTTTTGTTTGCTGAGCTGTGCGGCCTCAGGGCCCTGTTGCATCAGATTCGGCACAAAGACATTGCCATTCCTCCAGGAGTTTCCAGTATAAATAGACACATCAAGCCACGGATGGGAGGAGAGCACCAGCACAAAGATGGCGGGTGACTTCCTCAGGGACTGCGGCACCCAACAACTCATCTGTGTCTTTGCCAGCCAGGGTATGTTCCAGATCTCAAGTGATACCCCAACTAGTTTGGGTAAGGTCCAAAGAATCCACAAAATAAGAGACAGAAACATGTCTCTGCCAGGCAAGAGAGATGGAGGCCAAAAGGCAGAACTGTACCTCAAGACTGAAGCTCTACGCTAAACTTGCAGCTCACAGATGGATTTTCTTGCACACTGTTCATGCTGCCTGCACACCAGGACGCTGAGGTTTGCATGAGTGTATGGGATGGATTACTCAACGGTGAGTGAAAGCTGTGAGCTCTCTAGTTGGAATGTCTTCTTAGGAGTGAAGCACCATGAGGAAAATCAAAAATGTCTTCTGCTGTGTTAACAACTTGTCAGACCCCTGTTCTGTGAGCCCTTCCACAGGAACCCCATCAACACTTGTTGATGGTGTTGTTCCTGTCACTGAATTTCTCCATAACTGAGTCCTACAAATGCCTACAGTAAAATGGCCTTTAACATGCGCCCAGCCAAGATTCACATCCTCAAAGAGGTCCTTTATCCTGTGTAATCCCTTTCCCACCCTGCTGCATAACCTGCAGATCTAGGGTGCATAAAAGCTACACTTTGAATTGTACTCACCCAGAGCAGATTATTCAATCTTGTCAGAGCCGAAATAGCTGGGTATATGCCAGTCTCCACGGTTGCTGCCTCTTCCCCTTGAAGGGAAGGCTTCAGGAGCAAACACATCTTCTTAAAAAAAACCAGAGACATACATGAGCTGTACATGCTTTCAAACATGGGTTCATTCAACGTTCTGAACAACATAAAGACGATGTCCAAAGAAAAAAATAGCTGGCCATGATCAGAGCAAATTGTCGGTCTTTCCTATTTTCTAGATGATGTTCAGATGGTTCAAAAAGATGGTCCAAAGGCAAAGAGGACAGTCCAGCATGGCTTACCTTCTCTGCGGCTGCTGCCTCGCCTGCTGGGGTTCAGTATCGGCACATGCATCATCTGTAAATTAAAGAGGCTTTTTTAAAAAGCTCATCCATCAAGAAGTCTACCTCACTTTCATTTCCTCAGATACTACGTGATTACTGAAGTAATTCCCAATGCCGTTACTAATTTCTCCGAAAATAAGACTACTGCTGATACTACTGCAAAGCAGAGCTGTTGCTAAGGAAATCTGCAGTTGCAGGTAGGCTCTCAAGTCAACATCTCATACCTATGAAGGTTTAGAGCTGGGCCAGTCACTAGCTGAATGATGGACACTCTCTGTTAAATCATCTCCCTTCCCAAAGGGAAGCTACGGTGCCCTTGTTGCAGCCCTCTACGGGAAGAAATACTTTCCTTTTCACGTGCAATAATTCCCTTTGGCATTTATTCCTTATTAACATTGCAGGAAGTATATTCCCCAGCAGGAATATTGGCAGCAGCACTGAATTTTAACTGATGGTTAAAGAAGTCTTGCGGGGAGACGTCTGCTTGTAAAAGCAAGTGTTTATACTGCGTGCCCTATTAAACACGACTTACGCTTAACCCACAGAGGACAAACTGAACATCCAAGACCATGTTATGTCTTTCAGTACTTCACTTTCTGCTCTGCAAACCAAGACTTCCTGTGGTGCATTCACTAGCTAGCTCTGAATAGATATTCTGAACAAAAAAATGTAATTAAAAAATAAAATTACAAGCTAACTCATCAATTCAAACCAAGAGAAGGTGACACAGAATCCCGTTTGCTTCAAGTTATTCATTTAGTCACTTGCACTTTCCAAAAACAACAGCCGTCCATAGCCTCTGGCAGCTTGCCTGTGAAACTGGCTTTGTTCCCTGCATAAAACCTCTGTTTCATCAAAATCTTGAGGAACTTTTGTTCCTCAAACACAAAACCCACTGTAATCTCATGTTGTAAGGGCAGGCACCCATGTTCAAGTGTCAGTTCATGGAAAAAGTGGACACTGGCATGATTTGGAAAAAAACAACAGGAATTCACAGGGTGAGTCGGCATTTAATAACACCTTAAAAACCAAATAAGGGCTCGAAAACGGAACACAAATCTCAGTAGAGCAAATGCTCTTCCACTCTACTGTGACAGGGTCTAGGGCACAAGTCTTGTGAGGAGCAGATGAGGGACCTGAGGTTGTTCAGCCTGCAGAAAAGGAGACTCAGGGGAGACCACCTCACTCTTGACAACATCCTGAAAGGAGATTGGAGCCAGGTGAGGGTTGTTATCTTCTCCCAAAGAAAAAGTGATAGGACAAGAGGAAATGGCCTCAAGTTGCACCACGGGAGATTTAGATTGGACATGAGGAAAAATTTCTTCCTGAAAGAGTTGTTAAAGCCTGGTCCAGGTTGCCCAGGGCAGTGGTGGAGTCCCCATCCCAGGAGGGGTTTCAAAGCTGTGGAGATATGGTGCTGAGGCACATGGTTTTGTGGTGATCTGGCAGTGGTGGGTTAATGGTTGGACTCAATGATTTTAAAAGGTCTTTTCCAAACAAAACAATTCTATTACTCCAAGATTACAGGCTCAGCTGAGAGCTGAGTTTAGTAACAGATCCAGAGTCATTGGTATTTGTTTCTAAGATGTGCCAATCACTGGTCTCCAGGCACATGCTCTATACGTCAACAAAGAAAAAGCATTGGAGTTGGCGGATGTGCCAGACTGCCGCAGGGATTCACACTCTCCCCAGGCACCCATCAAGCAAGGTCAAACTTCTCAGCTGATGGAAAGTGAAACATGACAGGAGACAGTTGGAATTTCAAACCATATTCAGTTTTCTGATCAACAGAAGCTGCAGTTCACACATATACACCTGACTTCTTAAAAAGAGGATGAGCAGAACTTTCACTCCCCTGGGCAGCAGAAATCAGTTTTCCTCTTCCTTACCTCCTCGCTGCTCATCGACTCGGAGCTGGATGTTCCATGATGGCATTGCACAGTAACGTTCGAGATCAGCTCACCAGAGACTTCCACAACACTTCTGCAGAAAGCAGTTGGCTGTAACAGATCAAAATAGAGCAAATCTCTTAGAGGTAGAGCTACTGTGCAAACCCTCTCATGGGAGCTTCACTGAGGGGAGGAAAACTGCACAGGGATTTTAAAAGTAAATTGCAGAAGGAAGCACCTTTTGGAAGAACCTCAAACAATACTCTGAGGGTGGTGAGACACTGGCAGAGGTTGCCCAGGGAAGTTGTGGATGTTCAGTGGATGTGTTCAATAACAGGTTGGACGGGGCCTCGCACAATCTGGTCTAGTGACAGGTGTCCCTGTCCATGGCAGAGGGAGTAGAAGTAGATGATCTTTAAGGTCCCTTCCAACCCAAACCATTCTATGATTCCGTGATTCTAAGAATAGACACCTGAAAAATTACTGGAGCAGAGTGCAGTCAGACCAATATATTCTGTCAACATACGACCACACACAAGTTAGCGCTCCACTTGCTAATATGCAAGATACTGTGTACTAGGTGTATGAACTCTTGAGCCTGCTCAAGGCAGAAGAAAATCTCTAAATCCTTTTCATGGCTCCAGCAACACCAAACACACACAGAAGAGCTGCTCAGGTCTGTGCTGCTGGCAGCTTCAGCTCTAGAAGTTAAACTACCTTTAAAGCAATTGTCTATGAATTGACAGAAGCTCCAGCAAAGTCTGCTATCCAAGTTCAGAAAACAGAGATCCTTGAACTATCTTTCCTATCACATTGTCCCAAGAAGAAGAGGGATGGTGTCTGTTTAGGACATGGTGATAACTTCTTAGTAGTCAATACTTGCGACTTTAATGAAAACCTAGCAACAATCATCAGTTACATGGCGTCCCACCGACAAGCACACACAAGCTTAGCTCAAGAGCCGCAATACTCAGAGAGGTGTTTATCTTGCTTCTCATGGGGTAAATTACCTCTTGAGTTAGTAGCATCACTGATAAGCTATGAGGAAAGCCTTTGTACCACCTATTCAGTGCCTTCTCAGAAGCCCTCCTCTCCCAAAAGACTGTGCCCAGGAAGGATAGATAAGTTTGGTGGTTATTCACAGATGAAAAGAGGCGAAAAGAGCTCACCTTGGAGCAGCATGAAGAAACTGAGATAATCTCTGTGGAAGTCTGACACACAGCGTGGCATCATTGCACAAAGGGACTCAAGAGCAAGTTTGTGCAAGTGGTTACGACACAACCCCTCAGAAGCTTGCAGTGGGAGCCATGTTTTGGCAAAAATAATGTGTGCATTGAGAAGTCCAGATTCAAAGATTTAAACCAAAGCTAGCCATCTAAGAATGTGGGCAGAGTAAGAGCCTGACCTGTATTTACTCGAGGCTGAAAAGCAAGTGGAAAATCTGTAACAGACTTTCAAATTCTGTAAAAGATTTTCAACCTTTCCTATGAAGAAAGGCTGAGAGAGTTAGGGTTGTTCAGCCTGGAGAAGAGAAGGCTCCAGAGAGGCCTTCTTGTGGCCTTTCAGTACTTAAAGAGACCTATCAGAAAGATGGGGACAGTATTTTTAGCGGGGCCTGTTGCAACAGGACAAGGGGTGATGGTTTTAAAAGAAAAGCGGGGAGATTTAGACTAAGAGAGAAGGAAGAAACTGTTGACACTGAGGGTACCGAGATACAGGCCCATGTTGCCCAGAGAGGTGGTAGAAGCCTCATCCCTGAAACCATTCCAGGGGAGGTAGGCCAGGGCTTTGAGCAACTTGCTCTAGTTGCAGATGTCCCTGCTCCCTGCAGGGAGCTTGGACTAGATGGCCTTTAAAGGTCCCTCCCAACCCAATCCAGTCTATGATTCTATGATTAGCACTGTCAGCACAGAGGGAATCTACACTACACACAAAGATAGAAAAAAAACAGGTCAAACATCATTTTTTCTACCCTCTTAGCTTAAAAAAGTAAGCCATACCTTACTTCAAGGATTTGGTCCCAAAGCACACAGACGGTTTCACTACCTGATGTGCCAAGACACATACCCCCTTTTCAGCTCACAGCAGTTCCCCACTGACCAGGCAGAAGAATTTCCCAGCATTGATGCTTCCTACCTAACACCCACTCCATGCTGCAGGTTCTATTTGTTTGCGTTTGGTTTTGTTTTCAGAAAGCCAGTCATTCTGCATTCTTTAGCCCCGATAGTGTTTTGTTTCAACATGTCCTGAGAACATCATGCACGGAGCTGGGGAGGAGGGTTCACAGTTACACCAGAGGCACTTACCACGAAAGGCCCGATTTTGAAGTTACAGGTGAACGGGTCTCTCCCTGAAGCTTTTGTGCAGACGGTTTCACGAATGCTGAACTGCAGCTCTAGTCTATAGGCATCGCTGCTCCACATGTCAACCTGGTGAAAGGAAGATCACAATATAGAATTAGCATCTGTCACTCTCCTATGCCCACCAAACAGCAGCCTTGATTCTTTGCCAAGCAGAAACGAGACACAAGGGCTTTACGATTCAGTGCCCGATTCAGAGCGGATTATCAAGCGTGAGAAAGGTTTTTTTGTGCTCAGGCATTACCCTCTAAGGCAAATCTGGTAACAGCAGCATAGAACAGCTTTCCACAGGGGGTTCACTTGATACCCCACTGCCACTGCAGGATCCTCCTACTTCTCAGGGTTGGTTGGAGGGACTACAGCTGTCCAAGGTAGATAAGCACAGCGTAACCCACGCACGCTACCCGTACAGGGATGCTAGCGGCTCCGTTTCAGGTATCTAGACTGCTGGGAAGTCTATTGAAAATACATGACTTGGAAAGTAAATCACACGACTGCAGGCAATTGAATTAATGCTGTTTATAGAGTGGCTCCTTGTCAGCTTGGGTGCCTCAACGGGCAGCATGCGTGCAACGCTGCAAGCTTCAGGGGTTTGGTGGCTTTTGTTGACACATTAGGACTCAGGTTTTTTTCCAAACTTGATCAATCCAAGAGTCATCTTGTCATTCATTCTTGCAGAAGAAGCCTTGATGCATGCTATCTATAGAAACAGAATGGTTTCAAGGACATTCAGGAGCATGGACATGTTGACTTTAAATTAGGAAGCTTTCACTCCATAATTCTGGGTATCCAGTATAATTCTCAGTAACATAAATTAAAACAGGTACAGGTTTCCTGCCTGCATTTAGACAGATTTAAGCTAGAACTGGCGTGTAAAGACAGATGACACAAATACAGACTGGAGAAAGAATCCTGAATGTGTTTGTGGTGACGTTTAATTAGCAGTGTGAATGTTCAGCTCAGACCTTAAGATGAACCATGTTACTTCATGCTCAAAGTAAAGCAGTTAGCTGGAAGTATTTAAAAACAACACTTTTGAAAAAAACACTTAAAAGACACCCCTCAAATTTTACTATTCTAGAGGCGGAAAATTTGAAGTCCTGTTGTATTTTTAATTACAAATCAACATACACAGAATATTCAGGTTTGTAAAGCTGTAACTTCAGATAGTGCCCCAAACCCACTCTCTTCCAAGTAGCATCAGAAAATTCCAACTGAATCTGGGTTTCCAGGGTTGGGTGAAAAAGAGTTTTTCATCACAGCAAAGCACATTTCAGGCAAAGGACCTCGGTTGTCTGTGCACTTACGCTTGTGACGTGGCTCCTGATGACACCATACAGGTTTGTCCCCCGTGATCGAGAATTGATCCTTGCAATGGAAACATTGAGAGCCTCTTCTGTAACAGGGAGCTCATAGTCGTACACTGGAAACCCTGAGATAGACACATAGTTCCATTAGAAGTTCAGTGTGGTCTTGTGCTTTTCCTCCCAAAACCACAGCAAGAAAGAGGACGTGGTTCTGTTCTGAGCGACTTACCTGAACACGAGAAAACACTCAGCGTGAGGACAAAAATTAAGACCCTCATAGCGTGACTTTCAAAATCCTCTAGCCTTTTCCCTTTCTAAGCAAGGGTTCCAGTGCACACTCCCCTGTCTTTATATAAATGTAGCCTTGATCCTACACCTGACCTTCCTGTGCCCAAGCTCTGCTACTAACATTGCACTTTCAACAGAATTGATCCAAGAGTAAATATTTGCTGTCAGCCTTTCTCCACTTAGCAGTAGTTCTCTGATAAGAAATGGGCCAAAGTGACTTTTTCCCAGGGCTGTGACTAAGAAGGAACATTGAATTCCTGATAGCTCCATAGCCAAAGCCAAAATCTAGTTATTTTGTTCACTTTTAGCCTTTAGTTATCCATTCAAAGCTAGTGAGTCAATTCTTTCCTTAGCACTGGGCCCAGCACCTTTGTGTCTCAGCAGCGACCGAAAGCACTTACAAGCTGGTGTTCCCTGAGGAGGGGACAACTTCCCAGCACCAAAGGGTAACCCACCCACGCACACCCGTCTGGCACCACTACCCCGCACGCCAAAGCACCTAACAGAAGCCTCCCAGGCACATAGCAGACCCTTGGGACACCCCAGGTCTGTTTGCCATGCAAGCTCCTGGGACCTCTGCTATTTGGTATGTGCCAGAAGAGCTCTCACATTGCTCTGACTCGTGCCAAGCCTGAGCCCAGCTAACCAAAAGAGCGAGTGGCCGTGGACATTTGGTTTCCCTGTCAGATCCTCCCGATGCTCGGGCTTCAGCTTCAACAAGAAATTAATGGGATTTTTGAAAAATCATGGTCTGATCACAGCACTGAAAACACGTTAAGGAATTAGAAGGATGAGCTGGACATGACACCTCAGCTCTTAGCTAATTGGGCTGCCTTGCTAGTCTTGGTTTCCAGGCACAGGCCATGTTTCTTTTCGCTCTGCCACAACTGCCCTGCAACGAGGCCACTGGAACACTTCTAGCAAGGTTCAGAGGAGAGCCTGGGTTTTCAGTAATTAAAGACTATCTGTGGGAGTTGGGAGGGAAACTGCTGCCATCAAGCAAGTCCACCCATTGCTGCTGACTGTTCACAAGGCAGAGCCATGTCTAACCATGTTCATTTTGAGGATCCCACATGTGAAACTCCTCCGTTAACCTTCAAATCGTGGTTCCATTTGAATTATGTGGCACAGGGTCATTTAAGGACTTCCCGAATGACAAGCGATCAAGGAGCATGCAAAGCACCAGGGCTCAAACTTAATGAGGAAGAGGATAAAGTTGCTTCTGCGTGTTAGGTTGTCAGATTGCAGGATGGCAGGTTGCACACTCTGGGAATTTGACTCCTCAGGTGACTGAGTGGGGGAAGTACCACTCACCCTGCGAGTACTTTAAGGCCACACACTTCTAAGACACAGCACTAAAAACTGCCCCAGGTGTGGGCCTTGATGGTCACTGGATTAATTTTCCACTGTTGCTGCAAGATCCTGGAAAAGGAACCTGTTGACCCCTGGAATACCCCAGCAAAAAGTTTATGTGCCAGTTGGTAGAGCTGCCAGCACATAAGCACAGGAACAAGTTGTGCCTGGGGTGGACAAGCAGACATGACCCTAAAACAGGAACCTCGCCAGGGCCACCCCACTGGCTAGTGCCACACCACGTGTGTGCTATCCCGCACGAGTACTCTTTTGGGAGAGGTGGATGTGGGTGCATGTTCCAAAAAAAGGGCTGGGTGTTTTTTTACCAGCCAACTTGGATTTCAGCATTGGGAACACGATCAAAAAACGCCGATTGAAACTTTGTCCAGCCAAAAGCCAGAGCCTCTCCTGTACATCCATTCTCCTTGTTCACTGCGGTTGAAGACGCTCTCTCCCAGCTCTTGGACACACTCATCTTCAGCCGTTCCTGCTTCCCAGCTCTCTTTAGCTGCTGCCTGCACTGTGGGGAGACCAGAAATATTCTTCTGTGGCTACAGTCATGCCAGAGCACCACAATGCGGAAGATTTAAACTGAGCTGGAGATTCTCAAGAACAGAGTTTGTTGCTCTACGCTCAACTTTTCTGTAACCAGAGCCAAGACCATGCTCCCTCAGATCAAGCATGAAACCTTTGGATACGCTGTTTGACCTGCTTCTGAGGTGGTTTCTCTGCCATCAATCCTGCTGCTGGGGTAATGAAATACAAGAAGTAAGACCACTCAAACCACCTGAATGGAATGAACTTGGCAGATAGAGCCCCACGGTCCTTATTGTTTTCCTGCACGCTTCACCACCAAATTGCTGAGGTAGTTCGGATAATATTGAGTTTTCGACTTCATCTCTAGAAAAGGAACCATCTGTCCCGTGCTAGGACCGGTTAATATTCCACCAGAACTTGAATATGTAAGACCACTTCGTACCTGCCGAGCCGCAGCGCTGTAGCCGGTCCAACGGTAATTTTAACTACTGAACTAACCACAGGGTTTAAAGATTTTCTTTCTTAGAGGAGGTACGAGGAAATGCTGCCAGCAGGATCGTAGTAATGCCAAGTGAAGCTTGAAAATAAAATTGTTTAATGAAATGAAATTTCCTCTGCAGAGCTCTGGCTTTGCTTTGTGGCATCCAGAGAAGGGAGATGTTTGCTATTCTACCTCTCAGAATCCTGCCTCATTAAGTCTGTAATGAACTTGGTAAATATTTCTCTTATCTCTCCACAGATACATTACACACTCTAGCAGATTCAGGTTACAGCAAAACTGGTTTCAGTCACAGAGGCGCATTTGGGTTGAGGGTGCTCAACCCAAACCGAGACAGGATCTGGGGAAGAGGTAGAAACTGAGGATGGGCAGGATGGGAATGGGCAGTAGGGAGGGTCTGTGGAGAAAACAGCCACATGCTGGTTGAAAGGCAAGCTCGAGCAGGGCACAGTGTTGTTCCCACTCACAGGTAATGGATCTCCATGGGTACCACCTGCACAGTACTAATGGGTCAGGTGTAGGAAAGAAGAGAATGATGGGGTATTTTTCTTTGGGGTAGGGAGGTGAAAAAAGCATTCTTGGGAAATCCCTGCTTTCAGTACAATTAAGCAGTGGAACCACATTTTTCACACTTGAAGTGCCCCAAGTTCTGGGTTTCTAAGGAGGTCTGAGGTTCCCACCTCATTCTCTTTGCCCTTGAGACTGTATTTGAAGCATCAGGGCAGGAAACATCACTGAACTTGTGAAGAGTGAATGGAATTCCACCTGAAATTCAATACTTTGTAAAAGGCCTCTAAGGTCAAACTCCCAAACCCACGAGACTCTTCATTTATTGGCATATTCAAAACAGTTGTCTCATCTGTGTTATGGAAACAACAGGTATGGTCACGCAGACTGAGGACAACAGGCTCTTGAAAGAGCAAAGCATCCTTCCCTTCCTCTAGAGACCATCTGCTGCCATTTCCTGATGAAGACCCTGCCACGAAGTGCTAGGTGCTACAAGACACTGCGGCGAGAGCTGCTGTGGCATATGGAGAAGCGATGAAAGGTGAAGCCTTTGCTTCAAACCAAAACCAGGGCAGAACGAAATGGAGAAGGTGCGAAAAACGAGACAGTAAGTGTTTCTGATGTGTTGCCTGCAGCCCTACTGCTGTTACCTTCCACATCCCCAGGAATTATACAGGCTTTCAAGCGAAAGTGAACCAGACCGAGGAAAAGCCACAGATTTCATCTGCATCTTCATCTTTCATGAAGGCTTCGGGTTGCAGCGGTAGCAACAACGTCTCTGATCGCTTTTTCCCCCTGATCAACCAGACTGAAGAAGCTGGAGGAGACTTTTAGGGAGAGGCTGCAGAGCAGACAGAAAAAGCATATGTGCACATACATACAGATCATTTTAGAAAGGACAAATGCTATAGTCAACCCCCCAAGAATACAAAACGTCTCCAAACCTGAGAGGGGTTGAGATGGAGGAAGACTTCACAATTTAAGGACTAAATTTTGGCTTTACTACCAGAAAGTTCCAAATGCCAAACACCTTGGGGCAGAGGGAGGGGTCTGTATCCAATTTAATCTACACAGCAAACAGTTACACGCTATTTAAGACAAGAGGAAATTAAAGACCTTCTGTTGAATGACTGTTTTCAGACCACTTTCACTCCCAGCAATCAAGTCATCTCTGTTCCCAGACAAACGGGAGAACAATAATTTCTCTTAAGAGTGAAATTTTGATAACTGCAAGATGCATTGTCACTTAAAATGTAAATTGTCCAGCACCATCACAAGCCTGTACAACTGGAAACAGTCTAAACATCATCCCAGGCACTGAGGAGCTATTCCTGATCCCTTGTTTCCTGGGCATTCAGATGATAGATGAATGTTAATAATGTCCCTTCAGATAAAAGAAAACCTGACTATATTCAAAGCAGCATGTTCTGTCTGTTTTTTTTTTTCTTTTTCTTTTTTTTCCTTTTTCCCTACCTCTCACAGCATGGTATTGGCAAAGCCAAAAGGCTTCCTACAAGTTCTTCTCCATGGGTAATTTCTTAATCACATATGCAGAAGACCTGGAACAGGTTACCCAGAGAGGTGGTAGAAGCCTCATCCCTGCAAACAGTCAAAGTCAGGCTGGACGGGACTCTGAGCAACCTGCTCTAGTTGCAGATGTCCCTGCTCCCTGCAGGGAGCTTGGACTAGATGAGTTTGAAAGGTCCCTCCCAACCCAGACCAGTCTATGATTCTAAGACTGTTCTATCAGCGGACAGAGATAGCAGAAAGGCTTCTACATTGCGCTCAAACTACCGGAGGCTTTGAGACCTGATCCACGGTTCACAGACATTAGAAACTTAGCTTTGGTTGCCTTCAGATGCTGTCTGCATGTCCCTTGAGAAACTAACAGATGATCATACAGCCAGTGCAAACACTGCCCATGTACTCCTTTACCACCTGGGATGGAGAATAAGTCTTTGTTCTTCCATTTTTTCTAATTGGTCTCATAAGATGGTACTCTCTGCCATACTGGCTATATTTCTCAACCCTACACAGAGTTTTCTGCTGTAAAATACTTGAAGTTTTTCTGGTCAAAAGGAGACTAAAGCAAAGACAAGTGAATATAGTGACACCTCAGTTTTGCACACCTACAATATTGAGCCACATAATATTTTGAGTCACAACAATCTCATGAAATGTTTCAGGCTTGGAGAGAACTGGCTGGAAAGTGCCCAGCAGAAAAGGACCTGGAGAGGGGTTGGTTGACATCCAGATGAAGATGAGCCAGCGTGTGCTCAGGTGACCAACAAGACCATCAGCATCCTGGCTTGTATCAGCACTAGTGTGGCCAGTAGGACTAGGGCAGGGATCGTCCCCTGCACTTGGCACTGATGAGGCTAAACCTCAAATACTGGGTTCATTTTTGGGCCCCTCACTCCAGGAAGGACATTGTGGGGCTGGAGTGTGCCCAGAGAAGGACAACAATGCTGGTGAACAGTCTAGAGCACAAGTCTTGTGAGGAGCAGCTGAGGGACCTGCGTTTCCTTAGCCTGGAGAAAAGGAGACTGAGGTGAGACCTTCTTGCTCTCAACAACTCCCTGAAAGGAGGTTGAAGCCAGGTGGGGTAGGTCTCTTCTCCCAAGGAACAAACAACATGACAAGAGAAAACAGCCTGAAGTTGTACCAGGGGAGCTTTAGGTTGAACATTAGGAAAAATGTCTTTCCCGAAAGGGTTATCAGGGCCTGGCCCAGGCTGCCCAGGGCAGTGGTGGTGTCACTCTCCCTGGAGGGGTTTAAAAGCCTCTTCCAGCCTGTAGGATTCTATGGTTCTGTGAAGGACAAAACCAGATGTAAGTCCTAAGTCTGGAGTTTATGCCATGGCAGTTTCATACTCTGCAAGGTTTGTCGACGCTCCAGGAGAACTCACTGAGTTGTGTCAAAATTCAAAACCTCTGGAACTGATGTCTTAATAGTAATTTTACAGAGATGGAACATTTCAGTAAGTGCATAGAGGCACTTCCTAAACCCTTTTGCACTGCCCTCCTGAGGTGCACCACATCTGCTGGTCTGAGGAATGTAACCTAAACCTACACATATTCTATGCCTATTCTGTGCTGTTGCTGGAAGTGGACTTTGAGAGGAAAGCAACAGAAAGCACACATTACAGTAAACACAACCTCAACAACACACACTGGGTGATGTTCTGAACCACCACAGGCTGCAGCAAAATCTCAGAGGTCTCACTTTGTTACTTTCAGCCTTTGAAACTTTAAATATTTATATTTCCCATGCCTGCCAAGTCAGCAGGTCCCTGTCTCTTACAGGGTCAACGCTGTAGCTGATGCAAGACAAACATTACTTCCAGACACAAAGATTGTTACCTGAAAACCTAGAGAGCCGTGTCTCTTCTTAATTTTTAAGTTTTGCTGACCATACTGATAATTTTCAAGACTTTAATCCAACCCCTAGGGCACGTTCTCAGATATCTCTGCTGTTACATCCTTTTGTGTTCTTAGTGAGGGTTACTTGAAACCAGCGGTCAAACCAAGCCCAGAGAACACTTGAAATCCTAGGTGAAACCAGGCAAAATATTCACCTCTCATTTCTGCAGCCACTGGCTGCCAAGTGCGGCCATCAGGGTCACGCCCTGCCCCTCGTGAGGATCCCGCTGCCATTTACTGGAAGCATCTTGCACTGCTGAAGGAGGCTCACCCTTCCTAGCATTCAGTCACATTACCAGCATCACCTTTCAATGTTATTTCCACCTCAGCATCAGTCCAATTCAACACACAAAGGGTTGTTCCTGGATGCAAGTCATAAGAACAAGCATATATGCATCCCACCAGATGCTGGATAGTCCAGAAGAGTGGGCTTGATGAAGTTCACCAAGGACTGTGTAAGGTCTTTTGCCTGGGAAAACATAATCCAGGAGAGCAGCACAGGCTGGGATCTACCTGGCTGGAGAGCAGCTCTGTGGAAAGGGACCTGGTGGACAACAAACTCGGTAAGAGTGAACTACGTGCTCCTGCAGCAAAGAAAACCAATGGGATGCTGGGTTGCATCAATAAGGGCATCACCGGCAGAGATAAGTAAGTTGTATCTCACTCTACTCAGCACTGGTCAGGTCACACCTAGAATTCTCTGTTCTGTACAAAAAAGCTGTGAACAGGCTGGAGAGGCCTCAGAGAAGGGCTGCCAAGATGCTCCAAGGAATGAGAGGCTGCCATATGAGGAAAGGCTGAGAGAACTGAGTTTGTTCAGCCTGGAGAAAAGAATGCTCAAGGGAGACCTTCTCATCATGTTCTCGTACTTAAAGGGTGGCTACAAAGAAGGTGGAGACTCCCTTTGTGCAAGAAGACACATAGAAAAGATAAGTTACTCCTGGGCAGATTCTGATTGGGCACCAGGAAGCAAGACGAGAAAGAGGAATATTTGTCACAACATGGCCAATCAGCCACTGGAATAATCTCCCCAGGGAAGTGAAAGAATCTTCAACATTGGACGCTTCTAAGATTCAGCTGGACAGGGTGCTGGGCCAGCTTGTCTAGAGGTGAGCTTTGTCAAGAAAGGTTGTACCAGATGATCCTTGAGGTCCCTTCTAACCTGGTAGCCTATTATGCTATGACTGGACAGGCTGGTGCTGAGTAATTGTTTTGGTATCACTATTTGTCTTTCTTTTTTAAAATTTATTTGTTTGTTTATTTATTTTGCCCTTCCCTTATTAAACTATCTTTATCTCAACCTGACATTTATGTATTTTGGATTTTTTTTCTTGCTTTTGTACTTCCTATTCTTTCCCTTGTCCCACTGGGGCAGGGTGAGCAAGTGACTGGGTGGGGGCTTAGTTGCCAGCTGGGGTCAACCTGCCACAGTCACTCACTCATTGGAATCTGTCACCAACCGTGCGACACGGCCTCTGTTCCCCGAGCAGCTACATTTAGCAGACAAACCTGATTGCAGCGTCCAGCTCCAAGAAAAAAAACAACTACTTTTCCTGAGGTACTGAGCATGAGAACAAATATCCCCAGGGCACTCACACTAGCAAAATGTGATCACATGGCACTGGCAGAAAGATGCAAAGATATACATCACCATGGATAAGACAAGTCCAGCAGTGGTCCTGAAGCGTTTTCTGCAGCATCAAGTACTCTCTGATTCAACAGTCTAGTACCATTGGAGTTCCTCAGCCTCTTGAGGGTTCAGTGCCTAGAAAAGCATCAAAGTCATCACTGACAGCAGCGATTCTCACTGCTCAAGTATTTGTGCAAACTTCAGGAAGCCAAAGGTTTGTAGAAAACTATGGAATGGGTGTCTCCGTTTAGGGTTCAGGGCAAACTCCACAGAGCAGAATTGGTGTGGGCCCCCTCTCTCCCTCCCCCTTCCCTCCCAAGGGAGGATACAAAGGGAAAAGAGGAAGGAAGCGCCTCACACCAAATTGGAAGTTAAGACTATGAACAAAATTTAATAGGTAACAAATAAACAGGGAGAAGGAAATATTAAGGGAAGGGAGATATACAAAAATATACAAAACCAGTCCTGGGATGGCAATGGATTGTGCAGAGCACGTGCAGTCAGGCCTAGCTGAGCTAGATTGCGGTCCCACAAGCCCAGGGAAAGAGAGGAAGGGGCGAAACCCAAACTTCCTGTCATAGTGTGTGGCAGGGAAGGGGAGGGAATACCAGGTGTTCGGCTGCCCCCCCGCCCTCCTCAATTTGTTAACTCTTAAACCACAAGAACGGGTAAAGACTTGCCTGCAGATTTGTGGATTTTATAGTTCAAGTTTATGTCTTACTGACCATTCTAAGAGCTTGCAGCAAGCTTCTGGGTTTTTTTCTTCCAAGTGGAGAGTCACAAAGTAAAAGAGGCAAGGCCTTAAGGGAAACATGGTGTCACAGGTCTTAGAGGAAAGGTTATCCAAAGCAGCTAATTCTATACAAGTACAACTCTAGTCAAGTCTCACTGAAGTGATTTGTGGGAATAAGCCATTAAGTGTTCCATTAGCAAGTATTTACAGAGCTCAGTTTTACCTTTACACTCCAGCAGAAGCACAACGACCCCATCAGCACACCCGATTCTGTTTAATATCCTCAATGACGATCTGGTCAAGGGGATTGAAGGCACCCTCAGCAAGTTTGCAGACAACACCGCCAAGTTGGGTGGAAGTGTTGATCTGATGGAGGCTCTACAGAGGGATCTGGTCAGGTTGGATTGATGGGCCACAGCCAGTGGTATGAGATTCAACAAGGCCAAGAGCCACATCCTGCACATGGATCACAACAACCTCCTACAATGCTCCAGGCTGGGGGCAGAGTGACTGGAAACTGCCCAGTGGAAAAGGACCTGAGGGTGTTGGTTGACAGCCAGCTGAACATGAGCCAGTGTGTGCCCGGGTGGCCAAGAAGGCCACCAGCATCCTGGCTTCTGTCAGCACTAGTGTGGCCAGCAGGACTAGCACAGGGACCATCCCCCTGGACTCAGCACTGGGGAGGCTGCACCTTGAATCCTGGGTTCATTTTTGGGCCCCTCACGCCAAGAAGGACATTGAGGGGGTGGAGCGTGTCCAGAGAAGGGCGACAAAGCTGGTGAAGGGTCTAGAGCACAAGAGCATTTTATATGCTCTTGTTTATATTCCTTTTCACGAGAGATTTCCCGATAGCAGAAAAGTCACATCATAACTTAACAGGGAGCTTATTAGATTTACATGTTTCTTAGAGGACTGGTTTACAACATTGTTATTGGAAATACATTAACATCCTACACCAAAAAACAAATTATAGGAATGGCATAAAGTATGAGCTACAACCCACTTACCCTAGGGGTGCAGGAAAATAACTCGACGCAAAGTCGCCTCGAGACAGTATCATATCAATGTTTTAAATCAAATTAATAATGGAAAAGCAGGAGACAGCTGGCGGCAAAGACATGTGAGCCAGCTCCTCTGCGAGGAAATGCCGACTGGATTATTTACAGCACCCAGGCACTGCCTTCGTGCCAGGATGCCATCAGCAGGAGCAGCACCACATGCGCGTTCCTCCCAACCCAGGGGCACAGCCTCAGGTGCTGCATGCTCCCTCAGGAGCTTTGAATATCAGCAGTGGGCCATGATGCATCATAGAATCATTTGGATTGGAAAAGACCTTTAAGATCAAGCCCAATCCAGTACTGCCAGGTTATCACTAAACCATCTTCCTGTGGTTCTCCATCCCATGCCAGGGCACTCTCCTCTGGAAACAGAGGCAGAACATCTCCACAGAAAGCAACTTGTACCATGAGAAGTGGAAGACATCCACAACGTCAGGGGAGGTATATCCTGAAAGCTATCTATCTGAAGGAACATCATTGTGTTTGGTG
Organism: Baryphthengus martii; assembly: GCA_013396935.1. Classification (NCBI taxonomy): domain Eukaryota; kingdom Metazoa; phylum Chordata; class Aves; order Coraciiformes; family Momotidae; genus Baryphthengus; species Baryphthengus martii. Next base: position 26,014 of record VWZK01000282.1, read on the forward strand.
TATAGTTACCCATGCAAGCTTAAAATCATCTGCCTCAATTTCCAGCACAGCCTAGTCCTGACCAGCCATCCACATGTGGATGAAGAATCATCAAGAGGTGTCACTGGGACTCAGGGTGACAGGCCTGGCTGTCTGAAGGCCACCTTGCATACACGTGGTGCCCCCTCACATATCCACAAGATCCTAGTGTCATCCTGAAACTAGACAAACACACATAACAGAGAAGAGCAAACGGTGTTCAGCTCCTTTCAGGATGTCTGAGCTGTGCTTGTTCAAGAACATGTCCTCATTTTAAGGTCTGCCAATGCCCAGCAGAAACAGCTGCCACAAATGCCTACCTTGTCGTCTCTGAAATGCACAGAAAGGGCGAATCACCAAGAAGCTCTGGCAAGCCTTCCAACCCTTTCTTGAGGCCAGGGACACATCAAGATCATCTGGTGCCATACAGAATAGAACTCTCCAAGGTGCATGGCCCATGCAACTCAGCTCTGTGCTGAATCTGGGCCAGAGCAGCTTCCACCAAGGAAGAGGCCATGACTAACTCTCCATCTGTCCGCAACTACTTCCATCTGCACAGAAAAGGTGGCACAGGCCTGGAGAGATCAGGTGCTAGAAGATGATCACACTACATCTATGCATCCCCAGCTTAGATCAGTGTGTAAAGGAAGTAAAAAGCAGATAGATCCATCACCTGGTCCCTCGGGACGCCGTGCTGGAGCAGGGAACTGCTCCCGAAGGAGGCTGTGACTCTGAGGGAAGCCTGCACTGGAGGGGCGGTCACCACGATGGAAGAGTGAGAGATGGCACAAGGCAGGTATGAGAGACAGGTGGGGACAAGTGTCATCCCAGCAGCAGGGGGCCAAGGACGCTCAGTGATGCCCATCCTCTGCCTCATCTCCACCAACTGGGTTCCCTCTGCCACAGCTGTGGCTATGAAAAGGCAGAGCAGTGGGAGGCAGCTCAGCGAGGCAGTGCTTACCATCAGACGCACCTCGACAAGGAAGGCCATAGGGTGCACCTGCCAGGGTGTCCACGTACTCAGCAGCTTGACCAGGTAGAAACCAATTCAGAAACACCCTCTCCTGGTATGGAACATCTCTCTGGCAGGTTGAAGAAGGCACCATCAGCCCTGAGCAGGGCAGGTATATTTCTCGCAGGACTGACTCGCAGAGACCCTGTCCTTCCCCACCATCAGTTCCCAGGAGAAAGGCAGAACCCAACACCAGCATGCTCCTTTTGGGGAGGAGAGTGGAAAAACACCCTTCCTGCCCCAAAGCCTCCTCTTCTGAGGAGACTCCTTTCCAGTCCATGGGGCATGCACACAGGGTGTGTATGGCTATAATAGTTCCTCTGGCAACCCTCCAGAGAAACCTCCTTGCTCGAGAACCTCTCTGAAGTGCCTGCACACCAATACACGCAGCATGGGGAATAAACAGAAAGAACTAAAGATCTGGGTAAGGTCGCAGGGCCACGATCTCATGGCAGTTACAGAGACACTTCCCCCTCTACTCTGCCCTGGTGAGACCGCATCTGGAATATTGTGCCCAGTTCTGAGGCCCTCAGTTCAAGGACAGAGAACTGCTGGAAAGAGTCCAGCACAGAGCCACAAAGATGATTAAGGGAGTGGAACATCTGCCTGATGAGGAAAGGCTGAGGGAGCTGAGTCTCTTTAGCTTGGAGAAGAGGAGACCGAGGGGTGACCTCATTAATGTTTATAAATATGTAAAGGGTGAATGTCAGGAGGATGGAGACAGGCTCTTCTCAATGATGTCCAATGATAGGACATGAGGCAATGGGTGCAAACTGGAGCATAGGAGGTTCAAGGTAAACGTAAACAAGAGCTTTTTCACAGTGTGGGCAATAGAGCACTGGACCGGGCTGCCCAGAGGGAGTTGTGGAGTCTCCTTCACTGGAGACATTCAAAACCTGTCTGGACATGTTCCTGTGTGACCTACTCTAGGTGATCCTGCTCTGGTAGAGGGGTTGGACTCGATCTTTCGAGGTCCCTTCCAAACCTTAACATTCTGTGATTCTGTGACACGGTGGGATAGCGTGACTGAAATGATGTCACAGACAGCTACATACTTTTTAGGAAAGACAGACCAGTGAGGCGAGGTGGTGGAGTTGCTCTTTGCGTGAGAGAGAACCTGGAATGTATCTGTCCTGGTCTGAGCTAGAACAGAACAATTCTGTTCAGTGATTTCCCTCCTCAGCTCCGTCATCCTAACTAACAGCATTGCCTGAAGTTAAGGGCAGATTTTCACAGACAGTCTCTGCTTCCAGCAGGGATAACGCTTCATGTTTAGAGCTGCTGCCAAGGGTTGGGTTGTGCGGAAAGGCTCTTGCTTATACCTGCTCCTGTGCAGACCAAGGTCACTGCTAAATCTTGTGCCTCACGTTGGGGTGCACCTGAGGGGAGGAGAGGCCAGGACAGGGGACCCTAAACTGACCATCGAGGGATTCCATCCCATGTACGGCATTCTCAGTATAAAGCTGAGGGATCACGAGGGTCAAGCTGCTTCTATGGCCGGTGTCCAAGAAGGACTGGCTGTTCTGCCTTTGGTCCCGATCTGTGTGTTCCAGAATCCAGCTCCTGAATCCAGTTCCCATCTGCTGCTGAGTCCAGTCTGGGACTTCCCCAGTGCCTGCTCCACAGCATCAGTGGTGACAGTGATAGAACTGCCATCAAGGGGGTTGGATTCAATGTTGGTTTTGTATAGATTTGTATATATTCTATATTATTATTTTCATTAAAGCTGTCTTAGCTTTCCTTTCGAATCAGTAAGTCACTCCCCCTTATTCCCTTTCTCTACCCCTTTGAGAAGGGAGAGGGGCTAACAGAGAGCACCTGTTATAGGTCTAGTAGGTTACCCTGACCCTAAACCTTGACAGCATCGAGCTCTGCCTTGGGGGATATGCATCCCAGCCCCATCTCAGGTGCTCGGGCTCCGCAGCCACAGGGCCAGTTCCTGCTACTGGAGTAGCCACCAGGGCTGGGGCAAAGCTGCAGTGGGTCAGGGAGGGCCCCTGGGGCCATGACTCACCAAGGAACCTGATGGCTGCTTCTCACATGGACTGCAGTGGGCTCTGCAAGGAGGGGAGGAGGGAGAGGAGCCTGGAAAAGGGCCAGCAGGGCCGCACGCCCAAGGGAAGGGAGCATGTGTGGGGTACAGGCTGGAGGTGATGGGCTTCGGCAGAGGGCAGGGGCAGACCCTGAGGTTTTGAGTTTTCAGATGATGGGTCAAAGCTACATTCACCGTTTCACAGGAGAACAGATCACTAGAGCTGCTGGTGAGTACACGGCAGGTTTTATATGTGAAAGGAATGAAGTGAAAGCACAGTTTTCACATACAAGGCACAGAGATGACACAGGAAAAAATAATTTCTAGAAAGGAAACTTATCTCAGTAATTTCTGATGTAAGCTAACTGCCATGGAAGTCAATGAAAGCCCAAGTCCTTTATAAACTTCTTAACACAAAAACAAGTATTTCCACATACGAACAAGTAACGCTGCCGTTGGTGGTGCCACATCCCCCAGGACTGCATAATTCACAGCATACAGTAAAGTTAGGGCATGCAAAGCAGGAAAAAAGGAGCAGTAGCCTTTCTGATAATACCTCATCCCAGTTTTCCCTGTAGGAGTCTTCTATTTTGAGCCCCAAAGACACCAGAGTGGCAACTCCAGTACGCACCGGGTGCACGTGCTGGCTGCCTCAGTCAGTAGTTGCACCTCAGTCCCCTGCACCCTAACACAGAAACATTCCCAACGTACAACAGCCCTTCATAGCCCGGTACTGAAGCAAGCACCAAATCACACAAAAAAAGTCTTGTCTTGTCTTCACCATCTTGGAGCAACATGTTTTCACTGCAGATGTGGAGTGGACCATGCTCTTGTGCACAGAGGCAGGTAAAGCATATGGACTATGACAGTCAGGCAACAAGAAAAATATCTAAACCTTCAAAATGAAATGCCTGGGGAGATTGTTCTTACACCTCGGGGAAGAAGAGAGGTACAATGTTTTGCAAGGTAAATAGATGCCATTTGGGGTGGTTTCCCTACAGCTGGTAGCACATCACACAAAATGCCACAAAGAAAAGATGCTATATTAGACAGAAAGCGGAAAGAGTAACCTCACCATAGCAAGCATCACAACATTTAAAGCTGGCCAACAATCTCAGCTCCGTTTCAAAATGCAAACATCTGCAAAGTCCGACGAACCACAAGCATACAAATTATCATGGAAGGAATGAGCACGGATTGCACACGAGGCCTTCGGAAGTACTTTCTCCATGAATTAAGTCTCTCCCACGTGGGGTTGCAATAACTGAGCTTCTGCATTGCTGCACAGTTCCAGGCGGAGCGGAAAAATGTACACACCGCTCATGTAGAGTCTGGGATGCGGGAACAGGGTTCGAACAAGGGCCATCGTTCCTCCGGGGGATGATGCCGAAATACACTGACCTCAGCAGGTCTGACAGACAGACAAGTACCAAGCTACACGAAGGAGAGGGAAGGGAGATTGATTCATGAAGACAAGCAATTAGTGGCTAAAGGAAACCCATGAACAGGCCCCTTTGAGTCAAACTGAAAAGCAAAGTGATTTTGGCAGCAGCAGCAGAACTCTTGGAATTAGGAGTGCTTTTTAACAGCAGCTGACAAGGACTAATTGCTGCCATTGAACATCAGGGGAGATTGGGAAAAAGAAGAGCCTGGGTAACGTGGGAGTCCTGCCAGGAGATAAACAGTCATTTTAAGGTTTTACCATCAGCTTGCAACAAGCACAAAAGGCTGTTTTATTAAAAAAAAAAAAAAATCAAAACTGAAAAAAAAAATAATCCTAGTGATTCCTGCTGAGCCACTTGACACTCTGGTGGATCAGTTACTGTTTGCCTGGTGGTCACTGACAGCTTAGAGAAATTGTTCTTGATAGATAGGTACCTGTGTGAGCAAAAGAAACAAAAATTAGAGTAGGGCTCCTAACCCACCTCAGCATTATGCCTTCATCCTCGTGACATCAGCTCAGAAAACTGGATGCCTTGTGCAACGCTTGGGATCAAGGAGCTCTCTGCAGCACCCGTCCAGGACACGGTGTCTTTGCAGAGTAGTGGAGATAAGAATTGTTAGGAAGTGAAAGCAAAAAACACCTGCAAAGTACCTGGGACGGCCAATCCAGTGTCCCATATTGAAGCTGGTCAGTACGGACACAAGCGCTGCCTTTCAGAGGGGACAGCGTAATGCACACACCTGCTTCCTGAGAGACACTGGCCCCTCTGTTCACACCACGGCATTCGTGCCGGGAGGGCTGCCAAGGCTCAGCTGCAGAGTCAGGACAGCTCACATGCAGAACCATTTGATCACAACTGGGGTGCCATCTAGAGAGTTTACTGCAAAGGAACTTCCTGTCTATAATAAGAGGTCATTATCGCAAGATCCATCATAAACAGGGAATGCTCCAGGCTGGGGGAAGAGTGGCTGGAAAATGCCCAGCAGAAAAGGACCAGGAGGTGTTGATCAACAGGCCACTGAAGATGCGCCAGCATGTGTTCAGCTGGCCAAGAAGGCCACCAGCATCCTGGCTGTTATCAGAACTAGTGTGGCCAGTAGGACTAGGGCAGGGATCATGCCCCTGGACTCAGCACCGGGAGGGTTAAACTTCAAATCGTGGTTTCAGTTTTGGGCCACTCACTCCAGGAAGGACATTGAAGGGCTGAAGCATGTTCAGAGAAGAGCAACAAAGCTGGTGAAAGGTCTAGAGCACAAGTCTTGTGAGGAGTAGATGAGTAACCTGGGTTTGTTCAGCCTGGAGAAAAGGAGGCTCAGGGGAGACCTTCTTGCTCTCAACAACTCCCTGACAGGAGGTTGCAGCCAAGTGGGGGTCGATCTCTTCTCCCAAGGAACAAGTGATATGACAAGAGGAAACAGCCTGAAATTACATGAGGGAAGGTTTACGGTGGACATGAGGAAAAAATTGTCTTCCTCCAAAGGGTTGTCAAGGCCTGGCCCAGGCTGCCCAAGGCAGTGGTGGAGTCCCCATCCCTGGAGGGGTTTCAAAGCTGTGGAGATGTGGTGTTGAGGGACATGGTTTAGTGGTCATCTGGCAGTGCTGGGTTAACAGTTGGACTTGATGATCTTAAAGTTCTCTTCCAGCTAAAATGGTTCTATGATCTCTTTCCCAAGCTATGTAACTGTGGTTCATCCACTCGCTTTTACAGATGATGTTGTTAAGACTTCCAGTTCCTCTTGTCACTGTTGTGAATGCTCTCCTGCCCCTTTGTTACCTTCCTTGTAGCTCAGTGCTCACACTGAATGCTGTACCCAACAGAAGATTCACTGCACTATAAGCAGCAGGAGGATTACTTTCTATATCTCACAGACAACAAAACACCAGCTGTTTAATATCCCATTTCAGACAATGTTCTGTAGAACTGCTGTCTCATCAGATTTCCCCCCATTTTGTAGCCAGTAATTCCAGGTAATCGTAAAATTTGCATTTGATCATATGAATTGCAATCTCTTTTTCAGCCAAACTGTAGCTATCTTTGATCTGAGCCGGTGCTGTTTTGAGCAGGGTTGGACTAGATGATTTCCAGAGGTCCATTATTCTACAGCCTATTCCCTGCATGCGTTTACTGCATCCAAGGAAAGTGGTGATCCTTATAATTTTTAATAGATGGTTACAAGACATTCATAACTAAACTAAACATAATGTAACTAAACTCAACTTCAGGTCAAGTGGATATGAAGTTATCCCTGAAAAATGGTGAGACAGCTGATGTTCAGGCTCTGATTTTCAGGCTGATTAGGTCATTCCAGACTATCCTTGTCAACAGCTAGATTTCCTAACCTGCTGTTGTTAAAGAAGACAATATTCTGTCTGGCTTCCACATCCCACTGGGGCCTGTGGCTCCAACCCAGTTCTTCCACAGAACCTGATGAAAAAGAACATGACTAGACACTGAACTGCAGCTCTGCAGACTTTGGGTCAACTCTTTACAGTTTGTTGTACAGGACACAGGATGGCTACAGTGATCAGCCATAATGCCCCGCTTTGACAGTAGGAAAATAAACCTTATTCCTACCCAAAATTCTGTATTTTCTACTTCTTTTTTATGCTTTTCAGAGTTAAAATGAATCAACTGTAAAAAATCTAACACAGCAGCTCCTAGTTCTCCAGAGGGGCTCCAGCACAAAGACAACTAAAATAACTTTGGTTTAGTCACAAATTTTCAAAGGCAAGGGAGCAAAATGAGATACTTTATACCATGCCAAAAATTTTCAGAAACGCCAGATGGAAAATTACATTTTTCAGAAAAAACAAATGACGAAGAGAATTTAGCTCCAACTTCTTTTCCATTATTAGACAACATCAATACAAGCATCAATAATTAACGGCAATTCTCTTCCAGAGACATACCGATTTAACATCACAAATGTTATAACTCTGAAAACTTATTCAAGTCAGAGAATGGATTTTAAGAGGGCTTACCCCGCTCAAGTAGTTGCTCTTGGATTTCAGCTGCATTCATTTGATTTTGCTGGAAATCTCTTTCAGAAGGCCTTTCAAATCAGAGATCTGTAATATGAGTAACAAGTAATTGCCTCTCCAAATACTATACCAACTGCAACAGTGCTTGAAAAGACTCTCCTGATGACAGTCTTCATCAATGCAGCGGATGTCGTGAGCCCTAATAAATATGTAGTTCACCTAGTTAACACGCAGGCATCGTGACAGCTACAAGCTCCATCTCCTTGCACTCCTATTCAACGCAGAGACCGCAGATCAACGGCGTTTTGTGAAGCACTCATTCTGACGCACGGACCTGCCTTCAAACCCTCCCCATGCCGTAAATGATGACCATTATTCCTTGGGACAGTCACATCAAGCTTAAGGAAAAGCTTACCCCATCATCAAGGTTCATGCCTTGGACTCGGTTACACCCTCAAACTTGTTCTCAGGACATGTGCTCAAGTGAGAGCCAGGGAGATATCCCTGGAGCGTCTTGCTCTCAAGGGCACTACTCAGCGCACTGACAAATCAGCTTGCTGTAAGGTGCTCTCACAGAACAAAAGCCACAATGTGGGCATGACTTTTCAGTAGAAAAATCAAGGTTATTGTATTTCCTTTCGGTTTCAAGAGGAGCACCATGAGACGCATACTTAGTCACTCACCATTTCTGTTCTAGTCTCAGAAGCAAGCTGTTATTTTGCAATCTAAATTATTTGTCAGTAACCTAAAGAAGTGGGCCTTTTTACTGGTTGGACTTTTAAAAAGTCTGCAAAGTAACTCCCCACTTCAGATGCCCCACATAATTCAACCAAGTCTCAAAAAATGCCCATTGTGAAAGTCTTTTCAGTATTGCATTCCTAAAAAGCGTACCGGTATGACAATTCTGGCAATAGTGTGCTCTCTAATAGATTGGCAGCTTTATATTGCTCCAACATAGGATGTTTCTGTGAATCAGATGAGAATAGGTCATTCTCATCATAATTCAAGGTCTTCCCACCCTGCAATATGTACAGAGCACCCATTATTTACCTAGCAGGTGCCATCTGAAGCACCACCAGGCTTGCCACAATATATCTGAACTGCCACTTCATTTCATAAGTGGAGGTTCCACAACAACAACAAAAAAGTAGGGTTAACTACCTCACACCTTCAGCTCTAGAAGCTAAAATTGACAGAACGCATGTTTGAGAAGGTTATGCGCTGTCCCTAAGGTCCCTTCTTCCCACCAGTGTTTGACAAGCCTGTTACACAGCTGAATATTGCAGCTTTGTAACACAGCAGTTATTTTTGCTTTGATTCTATGATTCCATTCAATAAAGGAATACCACAAGATACTTCTTCAAAACTAAGCGAGTATCTTTCTACTTCATTTTCCAGCACAACATGAAGCCACATATGGAATCAAAGGTATAAAGGAGCACGTTAAAAAAGCTCAAACAAAACAGGGTCCTGGCAGTAGTAACAAAGACTGCACATGACTCTTGGTGATGCTCATTTTCCTTGTAGACCGCTCCCTGCTTTACCAGACAGAAGCACATCCCCCAGAACAGTCTGAAACACAAAGTACCTTTGCATCCAGTTGTCTAAATCGATGCATCATCCTGAAAATAGAAAGAGGACACAGAAGAAAAGGCTGAGGCCAGATGCTGGAGAAGTCTTGGCTAACCACCCCCTTCTTGCAAACCTGTGCAGTAGAAATCTGTCTGGAGCTAAAAGATCTAGTCCTCCTCTTTGGCCAAACAGTGGAGCTTAAGCTTTTAGAGTCTGAAGCTGTCAGAAAAATACCCTCTTTTTCTGAAGTCAATGCTCAGCTGCAAAACAGACTGTCTGCAGACACCCCTGCTTGGAAACACCCATGTTTCATCCTCCCCAGAAAGCAGGGCTGGAAGTGGTTTGGTGTTGGTATATTAACTAACAAATTAATTACTGCTAGTGCTGAGCTAGTCCATTTTCCTTGACAAGACACTTCTGCTTCCAGTATAAAAGCTACTCTTTTTTTGGTTGTTTGGATTCTGTTTAACTGCCTGTTCTAATCAGCTCTTCCCTTATTCTTGATTTAGGGAAATACTCATGCTACTGGAAGCTAACTACAAAACTATGTCATCATACACAGCAGCCTACTGTCCTATTTTCTACCTTTCTTTATATTTCTCTTTCCTCTTACACTATTACTCTGGAAACACTGAGGCGGATCCCCAAAAACGTCAAGCTGGCAGTCAAAGACAGCTAGTCCAAGCCGCCAGACATCAAGTACAATCATGCCAAACAGCATCTTCCCTTCCCTAGAGGGCTTTCCTACTCATGCTACAGGCCTCCATATAGATTGGTGCCATAGGAATGTTTGATATTGCAGGTCTAACCCTAAATATTCACTGCTAACTATACAGTCATAGAATTATAGAATCATTTTGATTGGAAAAGACCTTTAAGATCATTGTGTCCAACCATTAACTCATCACTGCCAGGTCACTACTCAGCTGCGGAGATGTGGTCCCTCAGCACCACATCTCCACAGCTTTGAAACTTCTCCAGGGATCGGAACGCCACTGTTGCCCTGGGCAGCCTGGGCCAGGCCTTGACAACCCTCATGAGGAAGAAACTGTCCAACCTAACCTTTAATGTTATAAAGCTAATGAGCTGTATCACTGCTTTTCACCATGAGATATCAAAATACTATAGGAAGATGACATTTTCTCCTCTGAGGGAAAAAAATAGAAAAGACTCAAGTACAGGAAGGTGAAATCATTTGAGAAATACTGTGACAGACGTTTGGAACAAGCGTGTTTAATACTTTTACCCAGCTACTGTGTGCATAGTAAGCCATTATAACCCTGGCAGTATTGCCATTAACATTTTACGAGCCCAATCAACTATTTTTGAAGCCTACAGCAGCAGACAAAAAAGTCATCATTTCACTTCCAAAAAAAAAAAAAACAAAAGAAAAGGAATGTTTATGCTGAGTTTATTTAGCTAGTCATTAGTTTGTGAACATTTGGAGTTGCTGAAAAGTTGCCAATACTAAAACTACTCAACGGAAAGTTTAGAGACTGAAGAAAAAAAAAAGGGCAGACTTACTCTTCTGATGAATCATGTGCTTTGGTGTTGATTTTCACAAGGTAGTTTTCCTTCATGACAGCTTCCCATGCCAGAATTTCATTGTCTTCATTTTTTGAGCCTGGTAAATGCATGTGAAGAAAACAACAACACTAAATTAATTTGCTTTTTCCATGCTAAGATGCAGAAAGAGGCTGGGTTAATGCTTGCATTCAGAGGCTACTGGTTCGCTTCTCTGCATCTAGAGATACAGGAAAGTCTTTCTGGACAGAAACTCAGCCTTACAGACTGCCCAGAGAGGTTGTGGAGTCTCCTTCTCTGGAGAGATTCCAAAACCACCTCAACACCATCCTGGGTGCCATTCTGGGCACCCTGCTCTGGGTCACCCTGCTGGAGCAGGGGGGTTGGACGAGGTGATCTCCAGAGGTCCCTTCCAACACCCACCAGTCTGGGATCCCATGATTGTGTGAATTTTTTGAGTCTTGGTTAACAAGAGCGCTTTCTGAAACGGCAGCTGCTTCAACAGGCATAGGACATTCCAGAAAGTTCCTGTCTGGGCTGGAGCTTTTCATTTATTTCTACATTATCCCATATTGGACCATTAAGAGTAACACATGTTAAGAACCATGGTGTATCACTTATCAATGAACTAAAACATTTCAAAATTATGAAGCATTGTCTTCTCTAAAAAGCATCTCCTATTGATGCTGTAAATTAGTTACACAGAGCAAACCACTCTGAGGCATCAAAGTCATCCAGGATAGTAATTTCTGTATTTTATCCTGTTTCAACAGGACAGTACGAACCACATGGATTTTAATAAAAATAAATAAATAAAGGTAGCTGAGGCAAAAGACACCCACAGCTGGCAAATGACTGAAGTCCCATGTCCTCCACTCAGAGCTCCTCTGACCTCACAGAGCCTCAGTTGTTCTCCCAGATACCTGCAAGCATTTAAGCACCCAAATCCCAATCATTTCCATAAGAGTTAATTGGGGAAGCCAGGATTTTACAACAGTGAAGACATTAGTGGGCTTTTTCCATACTATTCTCAGTTCCTGTCGCCAGCTCAACCAGGTATTCTGGCTCTATTTAATTCTTCTATTTGCTTTTAAAACTACAACATCAACTGTGCATCACTTGGGCAAAAATACCTGCCGTTAAATAACCTCCCCGGTAAGACTAAATATGATTTAGTCAGTGCTAAGGAATTTCATATCCCAAAGTAGGCATCTTTCTCCTAAACTAATAACAGATCCAGCCTGTGCTGCAGGGCAACAGTCAAGTTGCTGACGGATGGGAATAAGTCTGTCAATTAACTCAACATGCCCTCTCTTGTCTGCTTCTGAGTGGCACTTAAAAAAAAAAAAAAAAAAAGAAAAAGGAGAAAACAAGTCATTTGTTTGGGGGGAAAAGGCTTGTTAAAACAATTCATATCTGTGCCCTCTGACAGAGTAAATAAGGTGAAATAACTAGAGGACTGGCTGGGCCCCTCCTGCATTTCTGAGGGGGTTTGCCCATTTGGCCATGCCCACTTGGCCAGCACACTCTCTACTCCCCTTAGTCAGATCAGGCAGAAGAGCTTCTGAAGAGGATTGTCCTCTACTAGGCTGCCCTAGCAGCAACTAGCAGTGTTAGCTGGGAGATATTAATGGAAAGACAAAAAGAAATGCAACTCCAGAAGGCAGGGAGGCAAGCAGAGATCACCACCTCTTGTACTGGTTACCTGCACATTCAGGGCACACAAGGTGAGGGATCTCAGCCCCTGGGTAACAGTGCAGGAGGGATGCCCTGCCAGATGTTCATGACAAACGGGATCATTTGTTTTCCATGCAGACCATGAAAACGACTTTCAGATGATGAAAACTTTGGATGAGTTTACTTAGTGCTCTAATACAAGAAAAAAAAACAAGCCTTTAAATGCTAGGAAGCAGCACAGGCAGCCCTAAACTGATAGAATTAATTTGTAGACTTAATTAATTCTGCCTCAAAGTGGCTTGGACAAGAGAGGACATGGTTTAAGCACATGGTTTAAGCACACCGTGCCAGGGGAGAGTTACAATGCACCTGCCGCAGAGCTGACTTAGGTAGTAAAGGAATAATCCAACTCACAACAAATAGAAGGCTCGTTACTCTCTTTCTTACAGCAGCATTTGAAACATTTCCTCATCACCATGAATATGTAGGCAAAGATGACGAAAGGGAAGGGGATGGTCAAGCGACTGCAATACTCTTGGACCAAGAAGTAACGCTGGAACTTCCACACCTGGTCGTTGTTCTCTTGTACTGATCCAACAGTGTAACTAACAGGCAAAGAAAGAGAAAGTACACATAACGTTAGCTATTCACTGAAGAACTGCATCTCACAGAATCCCAGTGTGGTGAAGGTTGGAGGGGATCTCTGGAGACCATTTCATCCAGCCCCTATGCTAAAGCAGGGTCACCCAGGGCAGATTGTCCAGGATCACGTTGTCCAGGCAGGTTTAGAATCTCTCCAGAAAAGAAGATTCCACAACCTCTCTGGGCAGCCTGAGCCAGGTTCTGGCACCCTCACAAGAAAAAAGCTTTTTGTCCTGTTCAGATGGAACCTCCTGGGTTTCCGTTTGTGCCTATTGCCCCTTGTCCAGGGCAACACTGATGACAGCCTGGCCCCATTCTCTTCACTCTTGCCCTTTAGCTATCAATGAGCATTGATCAGATCCCCTTCAGTCTTCTCTTCTCCAAACTAAACAGCCTCAGGTCTTTCAGCCTTTCCTCATCACAAAGATGCTCCAGTCTCCTCACCATCTTTGTAGCCTCCACTGGGCTCCCTCCAGTAGTTCCCTGTCTCTCTTGAACAGGTTAGTCCAGAGTTGGACATAATTCTCCAGAGGTGGGTTCCCTCAGGCAGAGTAGAGGGGGAGATAACCTGCCTCAACCTGTTGGCCACACTCTTCTTCATGTATCCCAGAAGACCACTGGCCTTCTTGGCCACAAGAACATCTCAGAGCCAAGTAACACAGTGTGTTTGTTTCTTTATTATATCAGGGCATGTTTTTGTAAAATCATCCTGAAGCTGTTCATTTTTACTGAGGTTTTTGAATTTGTCCTTCTTTTTCAAGAGAAATTTGAAAATGGGAAAAACTAAGACAGCAGAAAAAAAGAACAACCCTGAAGTTACAAATAAACTGGAAAAGTTTCGAACAGGGAGAACATACTCATACTTTTACTACCTTAGCTTTAGGCAATTTTCTTCCAACCTAGACACATAAGAACTGGATGCTGCTTTTTTTTTTTTTGCAATATGCTGTGTCTCATTAATTCATCAGTGAACTTCTTTCTCAGAAAAAAAACCCAACCAAAACCACAAAACACCCTAAAAATAGAACATTTACAAAAAAAATGAAAAGCTCCTGAGATTTTGAGTGGAGGCAGTAAGAATGCTCCAGGCATGGGTGAAACCTACAGTACGAAGCACTATATGAATCCAGCAAAGCACCAAGCACCAGAGCAAACAGCTTACAGAGTGCCTGACCTTTCACTGCTGACATTAAGCAGCAGATGGAGGCTTCCAAAAATGTCTGTGTTGAGATCCTAACGGACCTGTACAAGATGTAAGCTAAAACCATCGTCTGGTAGAAATTACCTATCGTTTCAGAAGAAAAATTCAATCCTGAAATTCATAAGTATCTAAAATGTAACATTAACCCTTTTCAGCTAATGCACACTGGATGCAAAAATAAAATTCTCTGTTGTTAAAATTCATATATAATTGTAATTACAAAATATAAAGGCACTGATTTGACTGGTGTCTAATAAATATCATGGAATCCCAGCACGGTGAGGGTTGGAAGGGATCTCTGGAGATCATCTCATCCAACTCTTCTGCTAAAGCAGGGTCACCCAAAGCAGATTGTCCAGGATCACATTGTCCAGGCAGGTTTGGAATCTCTCCAGAGAAGGAGACTCCACAATCTCTCTGGGCAGCCTGAGCCAGGCTCTGGCACCCTCACAAGAAAAAAGCTTTTTCTCCTGTTCAGATGGAACCTCCTGAGTTCCAGTCTGTGCCTATTGTCCCTTGGTTGCTGGGCACCACTGAAAAGAGTCTGGCCCCATCGTCTTACCCCCTACCCTTTACCTATTGATCAGAACTCCTCTCAGTCTTCTCTCTTCTAGGCTAAACAATCCCAGTGCTCGCAGCCTTTCCTCAGCACAGAGATGCTCCAGTCCCCGCAGCACCTTCATAGCCTCCTCTGGACTCTCTCCAGTAGTTCCTTGTCTCTCCTGAACTGGGGAGCCCAGAACTGGACACAACACTCATGCTATAGCCTCCTTAGGGCAGAATAGATGGGAAGAAGAACCTGCCTTGACCTGCTGGCCACACTCTTAATGTATTCCAGGAGACCACTGGCCTTTTTGGCCTCAAGAGCACATTGCTGGCTCATGGTGAACTTGTCCCCCAGGACTCCCAGGTCCTTCTCCACAGAGCTGCTTTCCAGCAGATCTACCCCTCACTTGTACTGGTGCAGGGGGTTATTCCTCCCCAGACACAGGACCCTACACTTGCCCTTGTTGAACTTCATGAGGCTGTTCTCCACCAGCTCTCCAGCCTGTTCAGATCTCGCTGAATGGCAGCACAGCCTTCCGGTGTGTCAGTCACTCCTCCTGGTTCTGTATCATCAGCAGACTGGCTGAGGGGCCACTCTGTCCCCTCTTCCAGGTCTATGACGAACATGTTGAACAAGACTGGACCCAGCACTCACCCCTGGGATCAGTGAGCTACAGCATTATTAAAGATGGACAAACACTATCTATACACTGCTCATAGAAGGAGCCATCACAGGCATATCACACATTTCTAACTGTATCAAGAAAATACTATCTGGGATGGGTGGCTGTTTGCCCTCTGGACTTCCTGACTTCAGTACAATCCAGTGCTCCTGCTTAAGTTGTTGAGCATATTGCTAAAGCAAAGCTCTGAGAATGTCATTAGAGAATTCACACTAGGGCCTTCCACAAAATAAGCTGTACTGGCAAAAACTAGGTTTTTACTGGTATAACTGTATAAACCAGAGCATTTACCATTAGGTGCTGTTAAAATAAGTGTTCTAACAAATACCAAAGGCTTCTAGGGTGGCACTGGCTTGCTGCTATAATTTGCTTTAGTAATGTGAATTGCTTTCACCCTTCCCAGGGAGTATAAGCATTGTCTTCTGTTCTCCAGGTCCCAGGCAGGTTAGGAAAACATAGGTACAATACATAGATAAGCTGCACCAGTACCAGCTGCCTTGCCAAAAACCACATTTCTGACTGTCTTTGGAGTCCAGCTCAGCACGGGAAGAAAGGTTCAGAGCAGAGGAGAGAGCAAATCCCAAAGGTGAGGTGTTCTCAACTCATCACACTAATACATCTCATCTCAAGCCAGTAACAACTGGCATTGGTATTCAGAAGGGAGAGCCTCTTGAGGCCAAGCAAGAGTCCATAGTAGCAGTTTCTGTAAATACTCCTGCTGCCAAAGCAAATGCCTGCCAAGTCTGTCACTGCCAAAGTACCATCAAAACACTCAAAGATAAACATAGCGGACCTCAGGAACGATGTCCAAGGGTTGGAAGTATTTTTGTTAGGCTGCAAGAGGGTGCAGACCATAAAAGAAGACTGATTAGGAAGGAGAACAGAGCCACAGGAACGATTTAATTGTATTCACAAGTCATAAGCAAGGCAGAAAGGCAACACGCTCCAGAAGTCTGACATGAAGGACTTCCCACTGTTACCTCAGCTCTGTGCCAAATCTCGCACCAAAGATCTCTAGGAGACGCTATGGAAACTTTTCCCTGAGGACTGGTTATGGTTTTCTCTTGCTGGTCCCCATGTAGTTGATATACGTTTGATAACAGACATGAAAGCAACTGGGTTTTATTTGGCAAACCAGTGCTGGCCATGCAATACAGTCAGCAGTTACCAGCCCCACATTTCAGGTGTCTGATCCATCTGCATGGTGCAACACCCCACAGGATGTCAGAATAGGCCTTGTGACTGGTAGACCCACAGACAGATAAATTACCATATAAAAGCAGACGTGATGGCATTTTTCAAGGGAAAGTCCTTTAGTATGTCCCAAAAAGACGCGGTCTGTTGCCTGTGGCATGAGTCAGAACAATAAATAGCAAGTCCAGCAGAGCAGTAACACTCCCATCATCACCACACGGCAGTTCTGGTTAATAAAGCCAGAACTGTCATACGATGACTGTGATAATAATTCATTTATTCATTCGAGCAAGGTCAGCTGTGCAGCATCTCACACTTGATAAAGCACTGACCCAGCTCTCACCCGCTGTGTGAACCCACGGGCATTTGTACTAAGCCCAGCGTGCAAAGGACGCTTAGAGAAGT
Organism: Baryphthengus martii; assembly: GCA_013396935.1. Taxonomy (NCBI): domain Eukaryota; kingdom Metazoa; phylum Chordata; class Aves; order Coraciiformes; family Momotidae; genus Baryphthengus; species Baryphthengus martii. Next base: position 42,946 of record VWZK01000282.1, read on the forward strand.
AGTAAGAGAACAGGCAGGAATCCATCCCCAGGAGATTACACCCATTTTGATCTGACTGCTGTGAGAAATGCTGAATAACCTCGCCTTTGTTCACCTTCCCACACCACGCCCTTTACTTGAGAGGTCTCTTTCGAACTGGGAACCCTGTCCAGACTACTCCTAACAACTCCTCTGCAAAAGGCAGAGTCCAAGGCCTGGCTTCCTGCCCTTTTCCAGGACCTCATTCCCTTTCTTGGAGGGATATCAATACGGAGTTGACAAACAAGAGATCACTCTTTTATTACATACCCAAACATGGCCACCAGCAGGTTCACAAGAAGGATGTTAGTGGAGAGCATGTAAATGCAGACAAGGGGAATGGTAATCCACTCCGGGAAGCGGGGTTGGTTGTTGGCGTCCAGCTCCACACACAAGGGCTTAGACTCATTCCCAGAAAAGGTGCAGCGGTCAAGGCTGTAGGTGGTACCTCAGAGGACAAGAGAAGAGAGCAGTGAACCCTCTCCTCTTCTTTCTGTTGGGTCCAGCCCCACATGCTGCCCCCTGACCATGAAATGTGTGGCCTCCTCCTTCCCCACCTCCCAGTCAGACATAAAAACTTTGCCTTGTTGCTGCTTGGAGAAAAGGGGTCAATATAGGACTGGACAACCACTAAAAGAACAGAGCCTTCCACCCACACAGGAGTTTCCCATGGAAAATAGGTACCGTCAACATCATCAGGGTACTGGCCAAACATAGCCAGATATGGCTCATAGATGACAGATCGGAATATCCACTCCCAGCGGTGCTCATTCTTCCTCAGGATGCCTTGCCTGGCCACACCAAACGCTACCATCCACACAGCAAAGAGGAAGAGGAAGAAGAAGACATCTATCATCTGGAAAAGGACAAAAAGCAAAGGGATCAGTTCCCCACTGCATGTCAGTTGCAAGCTGCACATGGCTTTTTTTCTCACTGATTTGATATTAGAAAAGTTAGCATCGTTTTAATGCAAATTTTCAGATCGCTGCTCCACAAATTTATAATTACCACCACACATACACAAATAGTTGACCATTCCCACTCAGGGCACTTTGAAAATGTTTATTCAGCCGTAAACCGAAGAACACAGGATATCCCCTTGGCATCAGACAGGCTCCACTCACAAAAGCCAGGTCCACGTACAAAGACTATTTATGCAGCACCTGTAGCTGCAGACCCTGCAGCCAAGTGTAAGGTGACAGCTGGTACTGTTTCTGAAAATGCCATCCTAGATGGCTTCAAACCAGAACTTATAGTCCAGACATGTTGGCTAGGAGTTTCATGAATTTGTAGAACTTAATAGACTAGTAATATTCCAGCTGAGCTTACCCATTTGTTGCTGACCCACCTCCACCAACATCCTTTTCCACAGGTCCCAAGAGCCTTTATTATTAGATTTACTCAAAAACTCATCCCTGTTGAAGAAGGCCAAACAAGAGAAAGATGTACAGGAAACTATCCTGTGTTGTCGCTTCCACATCATAAGGCACTCCAGGACCAGGTAGTCTCTAGGCTTCCGCTTTGCAGCAGTGGCACACGGCAAAAGAAAGGCTTTCTGGGTAAGCTGCAAACCACGCTGTTACTCCTAGTGTCACCACACTGTTGGTTTTTAAATTCCATATATGACAATGCTTTGCTATAGCACAAGACAACCCAACCACTGCAGGAATGCAGAAAGACCGGGAAAAGTTCTCTTAAGGACATTTAGTGGTACTCACTTCACGTGCCCTTTAGGTGCCATTCTCTAAATGCTCCCCATGTTGAATGCACTTCCAATCTCTTTTCTCTGGAGTGTATGTGCGTGTGTGCAGAGGTAGGAAGGAAGGCTGGAAGGAAGATCTAAGCAGACACACTCCAGCTCTCCAATGCTCCTCGTGCCCACACCTACAGCAAGCCATCCCTGCATTATATGGAACCCCGCTCTATTCCTACTACCTTTCCAGGTCTACAAACATCCCTTCCAGCTACAAAGGACAAGATAAGCCCGAGCACTTCATCAGAGGCTCCTCACCACACACTTCTCCAGTTACTTGCGTGATGGGTGCAATGGAAGACAAAAAATCCTCCTCCTAAACCATTTACCATCACTGTCTTGTTTGGGGAATGCTGATGTGAGCCGTAAGAGTAATGGAATATATCACTGAAACATTGGAGACATGTAAGACAAGCTACCAGGAAACAAGTTTCCTCTTCTCTCCTTCAGTCTGATCTTAATTCTCTCCCTGTGCAGCAAAAAGGGCCCTGCTCTTAATTAGGTCCTATTTAAATCTTAATTAATCCCATTTAGCAGATTTAAGAGAAGAAGAGAACTTGCTGCCATCATCAGAACAGTGGTGATTTTCACTCCTGAGGAAAAACAAGACATCACATCATTTATTTAAACTCTCTTGAATAGCTGCCAGAATCTTACCATCCTCTGCAGCATAATAATTTTGGGTCCTAGATTCCTGCTAACTGTGAAAATATGGATCAGCCTCAGAGTAAAAACTATGTAGTCCAAACAGAAAATGACTCTCCCAGAATACCAAGAGCTTTCATCAGATGAGTGAAGCCTGATGGAGACAGGAAATGAAAATGAAGAGAAGTGTTGGGTAGAGCAGGCAAAAGTCAAGTAAAAAATACAGTGAAACACTGAAGTGGGGAGTGGAAAGTGTGTAATGGAAAAGAGAGCCCAGCCATCCAGGGGCTGACGGCAGGTGGTAGAACTTGTTAACGAACACCTTGTTTACACCCTTCCTATCTCAGCTACATCATCACTGTGTCTCCTCTTCCCCTCTAAAGCTCAGAACAGCAAGGGAATCTTGTACCCTTAGCTGGTCCCGGAGCCCTCCAAGAACATCAGTGCAACGACTGCTCTGCTGCACCGGGGCAACAAGAGCTCAATTACAGCTGGCAGAACAATTACACTGCAAAATGTGTTTCCATCGTTTCTGGGTGAGTTAGCAACTACAGCCAATCCACGTCAAACAGCTTATGTGAGCTAACGACATTCTAGACGATCGCAGGTGCAATTACAGTCCTCTTCAATACAACACACTAAAGCTCAGAAAGTCCAGATTTCACATGAAATAGTCAACAACAGGATCCAGGGAAAATCCCAAAGAACTTCAGATTCTCTGAGGGATTGACCACCGTACCCTGCAGCTTTGGCTGACAGGCTCTATACTGGAAGTCTTGAAAGTATTGTCAGGAAACCTAAGCCTATTTCAATCATCATCTTCTAACCATGCTCATCCAAACCAAAGCATTAAGAAAGACTCTCTTGCTGACCCAGAAAATTTAGGGAAGTCACCTTTGACTCCAGGGATAGATTCAACTTCCACTAAACAAAAAAGGGAAAATACTGCATGTAGATGTTCCCTAATCACTTAATTTTATTTCTTTATTTGCTTTGACAGATTTAAAGTCAAGACTTGGCAGTATCTGGGGCCTTCCTAAAAACCAGGGAGTTTCATGAACACGTCATTTCCCAAAATTTTGTAGTCAAAACCCAAAAGGAAGCAAAGCCATGACATGGCCACAAGAAAAGATAAGATACTACTCACCTGAACACAATCCCAGCTATGAAGTAGAAGATTGCTAGCGTATCCATAACGTTCCACAGATCTGAGAAATACTTACTGCCATTCATGTACCACTGGGAAGGAAAAAGAGCAGAAAGTAACCACTAGACAGCAACAGCCGGTGATGGGAGGATCTCCTCCCCCTGCCCCTCATCTCTCACCCCAAGAGTAAGGATTGTTTCCTTGCCCAATTATTTTGTGTCACACATTATATGTACACAAGAGTTCAGACTGCTTTCTAATTTCCCCTAAAAGAGGGTTCTTAATACATCCAGCAACATCAGAAATTACTGGGAACATGTTTTAACTGTCGACTTCTCATAGGACTATGGGTCAAGATTTCCTGTTTATTGCTTCTAAACACAATTTCTCCTGCAGTCCAGATGTCCTAATTTAACGCTCTCATACTGGGACCAGTTAAGTACATTGGTGACACAAACACTGCCCCACGGTGCAGGTTACTGTGCCCAAAGGCCATAACTCAACCACACAGATCCTTGTGCTTGGGGAGAGGAAGGAACAGTCGTGGCAAGAGCCGAGACTGAAGCACTTAGTGCTCACGTCTACGTACACATGCTGCCAGGGGACCTCAGGATAGTTCTGCTGGAGCAAGCCACGATCTGTTGCCAAATGGGTCAAAGGAGTCTTGGTGTGACCCACTAAGAGCAGATGAAACACTGAGGGGAGGCAGGAGGGTCACAGTTTTGGGACAGTTGAAGTATTCTGGCTTTGCTTTCTTCACAGACCTCATTCAGTAATCTGTCCCTGGCTACACACACATGCTTTTGATCGAAGAATCAGATTTAATTTATTAATTCTCTGGCTCTCTGTTTCTGAATTGCAAGTCTAGTGAGAATCTATGCCCATTCCCAGACTGACTGATACTGCACCCTGGATGGGTGTTGGAGGGGTTGAGATCAGCCCTGTGGAGAAGGTGCTGGGGCATGAAAAGTTGGACTCGAGCTGCCAACAAAGCCAGTCACAGCCTGGGCTGCATCCCCAGCAGTGTGGGCAGCAGGTCGAGGAGGGGAGATTCTGCCTCTCTGCTCTGCTCTGGGGAGACCTCCCCGCAGAGGCGGGTCCAGCTCTGGAGACCTCAGCACAGGAGAGACAGGAACCTGTTAGAGCAGGACCAGAGGAGGCCACAGAAGCGATCTGAGGCCTGGAACCCCTCTGCTGTGAGGACAGGCTGAGAGAGTTCAGCCTGGAGAAGAGAAGGCTCTGGGGAGAACTTATTGTGGCCTTTCGATATTTAAAGGGGCCTGTCAGAAAGATAGGGACAGACTTTTTAGCAGGACCTGCTGTGACAGGACAAGGGGTGATAGTTTTACGCTAAAAGAGAGGGACTTAGACTAGAAAGAAGGACACTGAAAGTGGTGAGACCCTGACCCAGGTTGCCCAGGAAGGTGGTCCTTTCCCCATCCCTGGAAACATTCCAGGTGAGGTTGGATGGGGCTCTGAGCAACCTTCTCTAGTTGCAGATGTCCCTGCTCCCTGCAGGGGGTTGGACTAGATGAGCTTGACCAAACCCAGTCTATGATTCTGCGACGTTCAAGGAAGGCGATTCTACTCTCAGCACTTTAATGGGAAACCAAGATCAAGGGCAGTTTTCTGCTAAATGCAGAAGCAGCTATAAGTAGAGATGTCCACTTTGTTATTCCAATTGCACAGTTACACTTTCTTCACACAGCGGGATGCAACCCAAAGATGGACAGTTGTGGCAGCTGCCAGAGTGTCAGGCTCAAGATACGACCAGACACTATTTCAGCATCTTGGGACCCACACTCACCTTTCTTACTCCTTAAGGTACCAATGATTGAGCTCTGAGTTGGGACAGCATGTCTGACAGCCATGACATTGGGTTGTCATCAGCTCCCTAAACTTGTTGTCTTGCTATACGTGACAGTAAAGCAGTGTTTTATGTGAAGAGCTAGATGTGTACGGTCCAAACATCTCTCAGAAAGCAGCAAGCACACCGTGGCACTGTAGCTGTATTGAACGCAGCAGGGTTAAGCCCGATGTCTCTCCTACTAAGAGCGCAACTGTGGATGGAAGAAAGGAAGTAAGTTTTGGTCTGAAGCAGAAACAGAGAGAAAAAGGAGGCAGATGTGTGTAAGAAACTGAGAATAGCCAAGACTGCACTTCAGTTCAGTACTTCAAGTGTGAAGCAGTTCCCACTGCTAAGACTTCACATGCATGGCAATTCTGTACAGATTCCCTCTCCACTAAGAGAAAATGGGGCTTTCCTCACATCCCATGAGTTTACCCACTCACTTGGCTTGAGGCTACATCTGTGTGGCTAAGAAGATAGCAAGAAAAAGGCATCTCCAATCTCATTGTTGTCATGACAGCTCTAAGTGGGTCATGAGAAAGTAGCTCCAGCTAGTTAAAAGTCTCTAGGACCATCAGAAGTGAAAACTGGGCTGAGCCAGTAGCTTACAGTTCAGATACAGTTCAGTTCTCCCAAACAGCAAAACAATCTGCTTTAAATTTCAAACAATGTCTAGTAGCTGTGACAACTAGATCTGTGACAAACAGATTCTGATGTGACAACAAAATCTGAGACATATCTTTTTTTTTTTTTTAATATTAAGGATGCAGATACTATTTTGACTACAGAGTTAGACTAATGCACGCACAATCTATCTTGAAGGAAGCCAGGGAGAACATTTTGTAAGAAGCTTAGAGTATTGGGACACTGCCCTGCATCCTGCTCCGTAGCAAAACAGGTTTGAAGCCAGGACACTGGCTTAAGATAACTTTACATCTTCAATGAAGTCTCTGTTTTAGCTGCCTCCGCTCCCACAAACAAATTGGTACAGTCTGGCAAGCAGCTCTTAATGGGATTACTGGAACCTGAAGCTGTTCTGCCTGCTCAGCCTATAGTGAGAAATAGTGACTTTGGTAGGAAAAAAGGTTTCTATGCCTAAGTCTTTCCCCAAGAACTTTTGCTGGGTACGCTCAGGAAGGGCAAAGACAGGTCCAGAGACACCAGAACCTAAATCAGCAGAAACAAACATGCTATTCGTGTTTTCATTACAACAGTCTTTTACTTTTCCCCTATTTCCCTCGGCAAGTGAAGTTGCTTCAAACAGGGTCCCATCTTGACTACTGAAAAGTAAAAGGCCCACACAGCAAGTTAAGCACAGGAACACCCAGACACAGCAATGTCATTTTAGCTCACATGAGAAGTGTTAGCACAGGGTGGTCTGACCCAGCTGATCACCCACACACATTCAGGTGGAGACGAACGCCTTAAAGGACAATCAGAAAGCAGCACTGCACTGAAACCACACACCTGCTTCCCTTCTGATTTCTCCAGCATCTTCCCATGATTCTGAACACTCACTGGTAGAGACCAGCTTGCCTGAGAACCAACGTATTTCCTATGTCCCCTTAGCTAGGAAGTGAGAACAGTATCAGCTATGAGGCTGGCTATAAAGGCAGCACCCACAACAGCACAAGCAACGCAGGCAGCCCGAAGCTGCTCCTTGGGACTATGTGAAGCTACCAAAAACTTATTTATTCATAAAAGATAAATGGGAATACATAATGGTATGTTGCTCTTTGCTTAAAAAAAAATTCAAAGGAGTGTGATGTGGAGAAGAGAGGCAGGAACCCCTTGATTTAGAGGGATGTGCCCAGATAAATGTGTTCTCAACTGCTTTGGAAATGCAAGCCAAGGACTCCTGAGAAATATCCCCAGTGACACCAACTTATCCACACACCCTCAAAGTCAACACATATTCCTTTTGCTACATGGACACTGTAGCGATTGGGGCACAACTAGAATCAAACATTGCAGGGGAAAAAACCCAAAATATTAATTGTGCCTTGAGCTGCCTGAACGTATCTCCCAAGAAGCAGTTCTCCTGTAACTGAGAAGTAGCCTGCCCTGACTTAATGCTACTAGGAGGGGAAAGAAACACAAAGTTTTTAATCTAGCACTAAACATTTTTGGTTTGCAAGCGCTGCCTACTTGTCTCACTTCATCACAAAGCAGAATGAAGACCAGCACGTAAAGGATGATCTCCAGGACGGTGGGTTCCTTCTGGAAATCCATAAGCAACACGTAGGCGAAGAGCAACAGGAAAGCGATGTAGAAGATGACATTCCAGGAGAAGACCACGAAGGGAGAGGTGAAGAAAGACACATAATACAAGATGAGTTTCTTACTCTTCTCCACAGGCTTTTTTCTGAGGAATCGAAAGATGGAAAAGGTCTCATAGCATAGCTTTTATGACTGGAAAGATTTGTGCTTCATCACAGTGAAAACGAGAAAGGTGCAAAGACTAGTACAGGACATTAAGTAACGCCCTTTTGCATCCACCAACTTCAGGCGTGCAAGTAAATTGGCACATCTTAACTCCAGATCAGAGTGAGGACAGGATCTGTCAAAAGTTCATCCAGCCATTAAATATCTTTATTTGGGAGGGATCAAACACTGGAACACAGTCCTGGGCAACTTGCTCTAGCTGACCCTGCTTTGAGCAGGAGATTGGACTGGATGATCTGGTTGTTGAGCCTGGAGAAAAGGAGGCTCAGGGCAGACCTTCTCGCTCTTGACAACTCCCTGAAATGAGGCTGGAGCCAGGTGGGGGTCAACGTCTTCTCCCAAGGAACAAGGGATAGGACAAGAGGAAACAGCCTCAAGCTGCACCAGGGGATGTTTAGGATGGACATTAGGAAAAACTTCTTCACAGAAAGGGTTGTCGAGGCCTGGCTCAGGCTGCCCAGGGCAGTAGTGGACGCTCTATCGCTGGAGGGGTTGAAAAGCCAAGGAGATGAGGTGCTGAGGGACATAGTTTAGTGGTGACCTGGCAGTGCTGGGTTAATGGTTGGACTTGATCTTAAAGGTCTCTTCCAACCAAAACACTTCTATGATTCTATGATCTTCACAGGTCCCTTTGGGCCTGAATTGTCATATGATTCTATGATTAATTGATTTGCTCTGCTTCTGTTAACAAGAAGCCAGCTGATTACCTGAATGAGATGAAACCACAGCCTATTAAGGGGAAAAAGAACAGACACAGTATAATCTTCCAGTTCTTAGTATCTCTTGAAATCTCTCCATACCACTGCTTGGAAAGGAAATTCTGCAGGGAAGAAGAAAATACCCTCATTTGTTCTAACAGCAACAAAATAACCTAGAAATACTATTAGAGGACATTTGATTTTTGTGAAAAAATAAATAATACCCAAACTTTGAGATTTCAATCAAAATAACTGGGATTCCTGTTTCAGCTTTCTGCCTCAGTAACAGTGTGATGGCTCTTTAGTCCAGTCCTCCTCCAGTCTACATGACAAGGAGTTCAGAGTGAGGCTGAGCAGGACTTGACCTGATTTATAAGGCACTTTACGCCGGGCAGTACACCCACACTGTGCATAGACAGGAGCTGTGCCAAGGGAGAAGTTACTTCAGGCTGTCTTTAGCATCCAGCTCATTATTTACAGCTCTAAATTAAGTCTTCTTCTCCTGATGTAGCATTTGTAAGCAAATCAGCCACCTCCTCTATTAAGCAGAGGAGCCATACACCCTGACCCCTCCCCAGGCGCTCTGGGATTCATTTCACAGCCCGTGCTGGTTCTGCGAACGTGCTGCAGGACACGGCGATGCCGCTGCTGTGCAAAGCTCAGCGTTCACAGTGTTGGGAAGCCTCAACTGGAAGCTCTCGCTTCCACGAGGACAGTGTCTGAGCATTGGCTTTACACAGACCGTTCAGGTAGACGCAGCATTTTCAAAGTGAGAATATTCACCCTTCTTTTTAAGCTACCCAGATCACAAGAGTCGCAGTCACCTGTGCACCTTCGTTCCACTGACCTTACCTGCACCCCTGGCTGTGCGATGAACTGCTGGTCTTTGGCTTCCACTGCTAGTTCCAGACAGTTGCACCCTCCCCAGGCTTCACAGGAATAGGTCAGCAGCTGCTCAGCTAGGTCTTCATCACTGCTGTAGCACTCGGTGAACAGCTCTGGAAAAGAGAGGCAGCCTCACACTTGGCTCCAACTTCAGACTCCAAGTCCCATCCACTTGGGTGCAACCGTCTTTCGTGACTTCCAAAGAGTAATAATTGTAATATTAAAGCATGCAGATACAAGAACTCCTCCCACATTTTCAGCATGGTAGAACAACACGTGCATTGCTTTACAACCTCACTTGTTAAGCTTTCATAGAATCACAGAATGGTTTGGCTTGCAACAGACCTTAAAGATCATCTATAGTTTCAGCTTCCAGTTCATGAATTCCTACAGGTTTCATGTCTGGATGGAAAACTGTAATACTAAATCAGCTAACAGAGAGACAGCATTGAGTTCTGCACTAGAAAAACTGAGTAAAATATATGAACTTCTACTCGAAGGAGTCGATGTATCTGCTTGTTTCATATTCTTTCATTCCTTTAGCACTGCCCTAATGAGTTATAGCCATTCTCAGCAGTCCCATATTAACAGCAGGGTTGAACAAGAGCAGAATCTGATGCTTTTTCACTTGGAAAAGCATTGCAGAGTTGTTCTAGAGGAGTCACAAGCAGCTTATTCTGCCCATAGATTTTTTGCCACTAACAGTGTATGCAGAGTGAAAAATTACTTCTCGTGCCAGCTCTGGACATTTCGCACTCAAAAGTGGTTCTGCTGGTGTATCTGTGACGGTGCACAACCGTTCTGAAGAGTGACCAGCCTCTTAGAAAACACCCCAGCCTGCACTAGAAGCTCTTCTCTCTAATGGCACCTTTGCCCAGGTATTTCACCAACAGCGGCGTCACCACGACCACGAGGACACTGGTGTACAGCAAGACCTTTGGCTGGGGCTACCACGTACGCTGCAATACGCAGATAGATCGACTTCAAGGGGACACTTCTCAGTGTTTTGCTAAAAAAATAAAATAATCAGGCCTGAAAGATGTAGGTACCTTTAAGAAAGTCTATTTAAGTGGTTTTTGCCTCATGAAATAGGAGATACTTTGGGGTAACAAGCAAGATATTTTCAGTGTGGCCTTGTGCCACCCCTTAGTGGACAGTGAAATAGTTTTGCTGAAATACACTCAAATAAAAGTAAGGCTCAAGTTCAACAGGTCAATCTAGTCTCCATGAGCTCCAGAAAAGGAACAAACATGATCTGCTTTTAGGAGCAATGAAACAATATCCACCCGGAGAGATTTTCAACATTTGGCTAAATGAAGCCATGACTGAGTGGATTTGGTCCTGGTAGTCTTAAGACCTCAACCACCTCAATGGAAAGATTGGATGAGAGGCCCCCAGAAGCCCTTTCCAGCAACATTTCTATGGCTTCCTATTCAACCTTCAGGCTACTGCACTTCATCTGTCACCTGATGCGACTTATGGTGGTGACAGCACTTTGCTGGACAGCAATGCAGTTAGAGATCCACTCTTTTCTGCACCGGGCAAGAGAACAAGGCCATAACCTACAATAAAACCCCAGAGGCAATGCAGTTGTACCTTCCTCCAAGTTTAGGAACCAATATCCTCTCCATAGGGTGCACCACAGATAAGCTTGACTTTGGAAGTTGTGGGTGCTACAAATGAATTCCTGCTCTGGTATCTGTCAGCTATGCTGGCTTTCATTTGCATGTTTCTCTGAATACTTTGCAGGATAACTAGACAATTAGGAAACATCAGCATTAACGCTCAGGAAATGGAGGTCCTATAAAGCCTAGAACATCCCTCTGCTCTTCTGTTACTCATTATCTTCATTAATTAAGAAACTATCGGTCACTCCAGCCCATGAGATGCAGAGCTAAATTCAGAATTATCAACAGTCCTTGCAATAGGAGAAACCGAAGGTCACATAAAGGAAGAAAAAGAACCGAGCTAAATCTAAATTCTCCGTGAGTGACAGTATGGCTCGTCATCTTCAGATCAGGAAGGTAGATGACAATTCTGCAGTTTAGAATTCAGGAATTCAATCCGCTTTTTGCCTGCAATTTATTCTTGTGCCCCAAATTTGAAGAGTGGCTTTTCCCAACCTGAATATTACCAGCACTCATGCAGAAAGCTTCTCTTATTCTATATTTGCCTGCCTGTTTCTGGGTGTCCTTCTTCTTCGGTGTTGCCATTAGAAGTAGGTAGCTTTTCTTCCCAATGAAAGGAATTATCTACCCAACCCCCTCCCCAACACCCACTTCTGGAGGCAGGCTGTTCAGACAGGACACACAGTTTCTACTGGGAACAGATGGTGTGGAAGAGATTTCTGAGCAGTGAAAACACATTTTGACATTATAGGGAAGCATTTAATGCTGGATATCTGGTCTTCTAAATAAAGCTTTCTTTCTACTTCCTTTTGAGATATCATTTCTCTTCTCTAAAATTCAGGCTGGACTTCTGGGCAGCATTTCAGGCAAATGGAATGAATTTTGCTGAACAAAATCAGCAGGCTGATCAGTTTTGCTTTGCACAAAATAAAACCACCACTATGCAATCACTGGTACACACCAGACCTGGAGATCATTAAAACAAGTAATGTTCCAAGAAAGGAAACAATTTCCCGACCTCTGACTCCTCCTATGAAATTTCTAAAGGACTTAAAGGAGGCACTTACCTACTGCTCTTGTCTCATACTCATTAGCGAGTTCCTCAGACTCACCAGCAGCATTTATATCATTCTTCACCTTCGCCATGCTTTTCAGGAGCTTACTGGCCCCAAGGGCTGCCAACGTGCAACCTCTGGTCTATGGAGAGACAGTTAAGTTGTTCAAAACCCTCTGCAAAGGGCACGTGATATGTTCTTTAAAAATCGTTCCCCTTTCTTTTTTTTTGCAGCTGCTCAGTCCCCAGTCAAGCCTGGCAAATGAAGACCCAGTTCCACAAAACAAATGGTAACCATCAGTGTACTGGTTTGGTAACAACTTTGTGGTCAGTCTGAAAAGGTCTTGTGTTTAATAGTTGTGCGTCAGCTTTGCATCTCTGGCTGAAGATTCACAAAAGAGAGCCCGCTCTAACAGGGCCGACGTCACTATTTTCACCAGTCTGGACCAGCTGGGTGTACTCACACCTGCCCAGACTTCGTTACTCTGTTCCATCCAAAACTTCCATAAGTACAGGGAAGCAGTGCTCTGTTTTGGACACAGAGACCAATGTGACCAGCAACATCCATTAGTTTTGCCTGTATCATACAATCATCACTAAGTATATCATCTAGAAATGGATTTCAATCAAATCTCTGGATCAGAACGTGTCCATCTTGTGGAACGGTTGGGAATTCAGCATCCAAGCTTGAACACAGATGAGAACACACAGGTACAGGTTAGCTTGGACTGCTGACTCACACATGATATTAGAAAAGGAATGTATGAAATCCACAGCTAAACACAAACCGGGTTATATTAAATCTCCCTACAAGGTCATCTAGCAACTCTCTCTTGTGCTTTTGTGTTCAAAGATGGATCCATCAAAGGCCTATAAATCAAAGGCAAGAGGCATCACTGTACTGGTTGCAAAGAGGAATAAAGAAGAATTCAACTTACTTGTTCCCAAATGACTTTAGACAACTCTTTCTTGTTCTGAAGAACTGACCAAATAAACAGAGCTTGCAAGGGGTGCTTTGTGATAGGACACTCATCCTGAAAGAAAGAGCAACAGCTCCTCATACCTAAGCTCATCAAACTGTTTTCAACTGGAACAAATCCTAGGCTGCCACTCTCCTGTTTTGCTATTTTCTTCCTTTAACAGCCAGCCCACTGATTCTCTCTCTCAGCTGCCTGGCACTGGTCACACACTAATATAAGTTAGGTTATAATTCATATTTATATTTCCCGTGAGTTTGCCAGAGTCTGGCTCAGGCTGCCCAGAGAGATTGTGGAGTCTCCCCCTCTAGAGAGATTCCATACCCACCTGGGCACAATCCTGGGCAACCTGCTGTGGATGACCCTGCTTTAGCAGGGAGGTCAGACCAGGTGATCTCCAGAGGTCCCTTCCAACTCCTACCAGTCTGACATTAAAGCCTGTGATGCGATAACTAAGAAGTCTGGTTTTACCTGACAATGAAATAAAGTCCAGAAGGTGCTTGACACCCTTGCAACAAACAAGGTTTAACATACCAGACTCTGTACCAAAATATGAGTCCAAATTCCTTACACCCAGCTGGCACCTCAGTACCAGACTCTGAATTTATATTGGTATAAATTACAAGCATAACTAGAGCATCACCTGCTCTGATAGAAAAGATTTTAACTCAACACTCAAACTCATCCTATTTTCTTGTAGTTAAATGCCCCTTACATACATCTGGAAAATGGAGTAATGTGTGAAATGTAAAACAAGGCTGAGACTGTTAAAGCAAATCCTGCTACACCAGAAAATAAACATCGTTTTTGTTTGTTTTCTTCTTTTCCTTTCAGGGCTATGTAGTAGAATGAAACTGTTTATCACTTACTGGAAGATGTATCTTCATCTCATCCTTGCTATTCTTGTCATCTTTTTTGAGACCTCTTCGGAAGTCTTCGACCATCTTCCACACAAATGTGAGAAGTGCATCGTTATAGGAGTTCTTTGCGATCTGCAGGTTCTTGAACACCAGGCTGCTGAAGTTGTTCGTGTACAGCTCTCTAAGGACCTCTGTGGTAAGAAACTTCCTCAGATTCAAGCCATTTTCCAGGAAGAGACGGACAAATTTAGGTCTGTCTTTCACTAAGGCTGTGAACATGACATCCTGTAGGTCAGTAGACTAGGAAGAAATGGAAAAGCAGGTATTAGAGAGCATGTGAGAAACGTAATGCCTACCTAAGGGCCTGACATGTGTGGCTAACTGCCACATTTTTCTTCATGCTGCCATAATTTCATCAGAATCAGGGTTTTTTTTTCTGTATGCGTCTTTTTCTGTATGCATCCAACCTTTGTTGGATGATCTACAGTACTTCTGGCATGGGCAGATAATCTCTGTAATCAGTGATGTCAACTCCAGGAGAAATAGACAGACATCATCCCAGAGACTGGGGTGCTGAGATAGCAGCTGCTGCTATGATGCCTCTGTTCTCCTGCTCCCCTGTCTCTGTACTCAGACAGAAATGGTTTGTACCTCCCAATTTCGGTCATTGGTGAAGATCTCATCACTGGCCAGGTCCAGTTGGTTCCACTCCAGCAGCAGCTTCAGCTGCCCATTCCAGTTATCTCTGTCATGTTCATTGGTGCTGAAAGCTGCAGAGGAGGAACAGTCCTCTAGGTAAAAAACCAGAGACAGAAGGGCTTCTTGGAGTACTTAGTCATCTCTGCTTTTCATCCTCTACCTGACAAGACCCCAGAATCACATGTGATTGGGTTTTAGAGGATGCTAAAGGCTTAGAGATGTATTTATGGTCCAACATACACCACAAATAAGTTGATGGGAGCACCTCATCAACCAAAATCAGCACAACGTACTTTTCAAGCTCCTCAGTGTCTTGAATCGTCTACACAAAAGAAATTCTGCAGGATCTCCAATGGGACCAAACACAAGAAGTGTCAGGAGAAGCTGAAACATTCATAGGCTTTCTCCATGCACAGGCAGGAAAACCAGGTCAGTTCAGCAACCTTTTTTGAGCACCATTTCTGATTTGCTGGTGTAGCAGAGAGCCCAGGTCTGAGCTACTCATGATAGCAAATGAGTGGGATTTGAAAGCATTAGGAAGCAGCCCTGCACACTGACTGGTAATTAACTGCGTACTTCTCTCCCTGCTGAATGCAGGTCAAACCTCTTTAATCGACATATAGACCAAAAGATACTTGATTCTATATTGCAGGATGTCAAGAAATCCACTTCTGCAATATAACCAGAAAATACCCTTTGCTTGGCTTCCTGGGTCCCTGTTGTCTTGCATCCTTGTGTGCTACTCTCAGCAATACTATCCCAGCATTCCCAAAACTCTGCTAAGTGACTTCCCAGTTATCTGGACCAAATTTTGATCTCACCTACACTAACAGATCCCATAATGCTGCTGTAGCCTGTCCACATCTCTTCAGGTGAAAACAAGCTCCACTCAAAGGAAGCCTGTTCCAGAAAATAAATACCCACTTTTTCCCAACTATTTAAAAACAAACCTCCGCCTCAAAACAAACAAAAAAAAACCAAACCAAAACAAGAATGACAGAAAAGCAATTACTTGCCTTTATACAGAGCAAAAGAAATGGCGTTGCTCACAATTTCATCTCCAGCTTCTTCTATTTTGATAACTGTCAGTAAATGAGGGTTCTCAAGGACTTCTTTGATCTACAAAAAGGAAAAATTCCATTTCAAAGCAATCTGGGTTGTTTAGTAGTTGATCTCCTATAGTATCTTTAAAAAAAATTTCTGCTTCTCATCAGCCCTATTTCCACATATAGTTAAAATTTAATCAAGCCCAGATAGAAGTGGATAATGAGTTTTACTTTAAAGTCACCAAAGTACAAGATTAATTTTCCTCTGAACATACAGCAAATAACTGTGATTCCCCTACGCAGAACATCATAACCAAAACAGATATAATCTCAGTAATTAGAAACTACTCAGAGAGAAAAAAAAAAAGACTGTGACAGTGACGCTTCAGCAAACCTCTAGCAGTTTATTGGAGAACATTTTCTACCTCCTTCTGCTTTGTCAAAACTGGAGATCATTTCTCACATAACCAAGCTTTATAAAGTTACTTTGATTCTAGAACATAGAAAACAAATAATCTCAGCAATTCTTAGCTAATCTTCACAGCTCTGCTGAGAAGGACCTAGGAGTCCTGGTGCACAAGTTTGCCATGAGCTAGCAATGTGCCCTCGTGGCCAAAAAGGCCAGTGGTGTCCTGGGATACATTAAGAAGAGTGTGGCCAGCAGGTCAAAGGAGGTTCTCCTCCCTCTCTGTTGTGCTCTAGTGAGGCCACCTCTGGAGTATTGTGTCCAGTTCTGGGCTCCCCAGTTCAAGGGACAAAGAGCTACCAGAGGGAGTTCAGCAGATGCTCTGAAGATGCTGAGGGGACTGGAGCATCTCTGTGCTGAGGAAAGGCTGAGAGTCCTGGAGCTGTTTAGCCTGGAGAGGAGAAGACTAAAAGGAGATCTTCTCAATGCTGATCAATAGCTAAAGGACAGGGAGCAAGAGGATGGTGCCAGACTCTTGTCAGCAGTGCTCAAGAGCAACAGGCACAAACTGGAACCTGGGAAGTTCCACCTGAACGTGATGAAAAAGTCTTTGCTTTGAGGGTGCCAGAGCCTGGACCAGGCTGCTCAGAGAGGTTGTAAAATCTCTGGGTGACCCTGCTTTCACATAGGGGTTGGACGAGATGATCTCCAGAGGTGCCTTCAAGCCCCCACCATTCTGTGATTTTTGACTGCAGGAGGAGGTGCGCTCCAAAGCAGCCCAGTAGAATCTGTGAGAAGTGTGGCCGGGTGACCAAAGAGGGAAAACTGCCTTCAGCAGCTCCACACTCCCGAGTGCATAGCTCCTTCCGGAAACTAGAGGTTCATGGTCTGCTCAGAGGGCAGTTCTTCCTCTTCAGGTTTGGATGCCACAATGCAAGTTCAAGCACGACTTCTGCAGGACTGTCTCTGCAAAAGGCCGTGCCCTATTTCTGCCTTTTTTCCTCTAAGAAGGAAGAAGCTTTCTTAAGAAGCTCATGCTTACTAACACAGAAACAGAAAATTATTGAGGTTGGAGGATAGCTCTGCAGATCTTGTCCGAGGCCACTGCTCAAAGAAGGTCAAGCGGAGCAGGCTGCCCAGGGGAACTTGTAGGTTGTCCCATGAACTCGCTCTGACCGAGAGATTTAACTCAGGCCTTGCAAGAAACAGTGGCTGCTTAACCTTCAATATCAGAAGCTTTGCTTGGTTTATATCAAAGAAAATACACACAAAAGTTTGAGTGTCTGAATTCCATTCTGGGGCCTGCAAACAACTTGCAATGGTACATTCATACACAAACAAACAAATAAATAAAAGTTAAAGGTGGGAAGCAGAAAGTTGAGAGAAGGGGCCTTCAGTGTATAGGATGCAATGTAACATTTTCCATCCCCCATTATGAACTTCGACTGAGGTTTGAATATGCAATCCCTCCCCACTGTGAGCGTAGGTAGGAGATAACTAACCAAGAGGAAAACAGAATCAGACCTCAGGATAAAGCATTGGGAAGTTAATTGAGAAAGTCAATTAGCTCCAGTTAATGGATTGTTCACTGAGTTGAAGTGTTCTTGGAACTAAGACTTCTGAAAAACAACAGAACACCACGACTTTTCTGGACCTCTGCTTTTTTCTGTCCCTATTAAGGAGAGCAGAAGCATATCTAAAAAGAGGTCCAGCCGAAGGTCAGGCAACCAGAGAGCTACAACAGTTTCCTGAGACCGGCCCAAGCAGCTCAAGATAGCAGATGTTTTCCTCACTTCTCCAGTTTTCCCAAACTCCAGAAAACACTCCTGTAATAAACATTGACATATAGGATCACAACAGTGACTACATCCTGAAGGCTTTACCTCTGCTCAAAGAGGCAAAGAAGAGCAAAAGAAGATTTCCTTCCTGTACAGTGTTGTGCTTTCAACTGCATCCTGTGTAGACAGGACTAGTAAGTCAAAGCTCAGAGTGCCAATGGAGACGGTGTGGGGATGCTGCTGTGGTGAAATACTGACCAAACCTCTAGCCCTTCAACACCCCACTTTGAGTCTGTAAGAGAAATCTGTCCCGTATCTTAAGGGATGGAGGAAGAAAAACAAGAACTTTTCAAACAAATGAGAATCCTGAAATAGAATTGCTACAATTTGGAAGACCATGGGGTAGCAACAATAACTCTTCAAGCAATTCAGCAGGATGTAGCAGCATGAGGCCTAATTTAGCAAACAGTTTCCCCACCTTCACAAAGCTCGCAAAGGAATTGCAACACCAAACAGCACATCAGCCAGGAGACACACTCGGGAGCCAGCGCTCTGGAGCAATTGCAAGCATCCAGGGAGCAGACAGTTACAAAACATCTGGTCTTAGCTCTCCTGTGCCTAGACACGTGCTGCCTTTCCAAAAGATTGCAACTCTCCACTCCTTTTGTTCCAGTCCCTCTAAGTTATAGAGTTTGGAATTTTTGTGCAAGGCCCCATTCAAGACCAGGTTGGATGGGGCCTTGCGCAATCTGGCATAGTGGGAGGTGTCCCTGCTCATGGCAGGGGGGTTGGAACTGGATGATCTTCAAGGTCCCTCCCAACCCAAACCATTCTATGATTTTCTTTTCTAAATCCCCATGGATATACCACGGCAAGGAGCCTCGTACACCCTATAGGTATCACCAGATAGCAACACCCCTGATTTGGAAGTCAGAAGCTGCTCCAGACCTCCTGTCTTTTTTACCCTTCTACCACTTCCAGCCTTGCCAGCTCGCTGCAGTGGCACACACTTACCCATTTGATCCAGCTTTCAGTCTCCTCTTCCGATAGCCTTGAAATGGTGCGAGGCAGATACCTGAGCAAGCTCTCCTTGACGCATGAAGAAGCAAGACTGCCTTCTGCCT
The DNA here is from genome assembly GCA_013396935.1 of Baryphthengus martii. Classification (NCBI taxonomy): domain Eukaryota; kingdom Metazoa; phylum Chordata; class Aves; order Coraciiformes; family Momotidae; genus Baryphthengus; species Baryphthengus martii. The sequence goes on from VWZK01000282.1 coordinate 61,958, forward strand.
CCATCAAGCTAGCGATAACATCAGCGATCCGCCCAGAGCCTTCCACCACAACACAGGGAATCTTACTCTTGATGGCCACGTTGATGGACTAGAGAACCAGAGCAGGAGAGGTGATTATTTGAAGCATGACTGTGATACTCAGTAAGAAAGCCCAGAGACTGTAGGTTTGACTTAGGTGAGGAAAACAGAACTCCATGGACCAGAGCAGTATTTTTATTACTACCCACCAATACCTTACCAGTGGCAGCTCTTTAAAACAGGATTCATCTCATGACAGAGGGCTGTGAGGAGTCCCACAGAAACTGAGAGATGGAAATCCCCATCTACCAAATTCTAGGGTTGATTGGCAGATCAGAAAATTGCATTTGGGACAGAACACTGCCTAGCAGCCATCACTGCTGGTTTATGGGGCAGCATTGCACAAGCAGCATCGCAGCCAGGTACGAGGGCTCTGGCTTTAGTTGCTGAAGACACAAGCAGCAGTATTTTACATGGAGATCACTGCTGTAGCATCACAAGAACGTCAAACTAGGTTGTTCAGACTGGAGAAGAGGAGACTCCAGGGAGACCGCATTGCAGCCTTCCAGTATCTGAAGGGGGCCTATAAGGAAGCTGCGGAGGGACTTTTTACATGGGCTTGTAGTGATAGGATGCGGGTTAATGGTTTGAAACTGGAAGAAGGTAGATTTAGATTAGAAACTGGGAAGAAGCTAGCTTTCAGACAAAAAAAAAAAAAGGTTGAAATAATGATGAAATGACCATTAGTGCTGTTTTTGCAAAGATCACAACAGGAGACCTTTATTTCACTTGTATCACTACTACTGAGAACATAGTCACCAGAAGATAAGCTGTCTGCCAGAAAATGGTACAAAAGGAGTCAGTGCAAGTTATCATCAACCACTGGAAAGACAGGACATTTATCAGCCGTCTGAAGAGACAGTTTTGTGAGAACAAAACATAACTTAAGAGTCATCAGAACTGTGAGCACGTTACTGCTGCCTATCATGCACCAGTCCCAGGAAGCTGAGGAAGAGTTTTTCCTGTCCAATGCCACCAAGACCAAGGCATGGCAAGGACAGATGCCCACAGCGTGAAACCTGCTGTGTCATTTTGGGCTGATCGGAGCCTCAATTTAGTCCTTGAGAACACAGCTTCACCTACAAATGAGCAAGAAGACAGACTTACACATCTCCATGTACGAGCAACACTGATAATTAGCCAAAAACCCCTTCACTGCACCATCATCCAGCCATTTTTCAGAGGAACCTCTTGCTAGAAATTACAAATTGGATTTAACAAGGCTTTTATTCATTCTGATTTTAGCTACTAAGCCTGTGCTATTTATCATTTCTTCACAGTGGGTATGAGGTCTCTCCATAATACAAATGTAACTGCAAGGCTGCCCAACTAATTCCACTGCATGGCATATAGAAACAGCTCCTTCAGCTATGGCCAAATCCTCTCTTCAACGCCGGCAATTCGGAGCTAAAAGTCAATGAGTGTGTCCTACGTGTCATTTTCAGCAAAGCTTTGCTCAAAAACCTGAACGGACGCTTCATTTCACCTTACGACCTCTGATTAACACACTGAACTTTGCATCTACCATCTACCTGTGGGTAAAGCTAAAAGTAATCACATCAACGGAATCAAAACACCCAGGAAACATTCAGGGAGGCTGGGATAATGATCTGAAATTTCACAGAATGGTTCAAACTAATGTTAACAATGAAGTAGGAACAGAGGCTGTCCTTTGAATTCATATTGTCACCCTGATGTGCAAATTAGTTTAATTAGCTTCAATATTAACAACACAGCTCTGGTCAGAACCATGATCACCTCTTCAAAAGAAATCATAGAATCCCAGAATAGTTTGGATTGGAAGGGACCTTTCAAGGTCATCCTGTCCAACTCCCCTGCAGGGAGCAGGGACATCTGCAGCTAGAGCAGGTTGCTCAGAGCCCCCTCCAACTTCACCTGGAACGTTACCAGAGATGGGACTTCTACCACCACTCTGGGCAACCTGGGCCAGTGTCTCACTACCCTCCACACTAATTCAATTTTACTGACTCAAACACCAAAACACTCTTGTCATTGTATCCTACCCTCTTGCAAAATCCAGCCCCTTTCCCAGCTCTTTATCAAGGTCCTTCAGCCCAGGCTGCATCATCTTTTCTTGCTGTTAAAAGTCATTTCATCCTCCCTGTTTGTTCCCTTCCCGCATAGCCTGATCGCATATCCCCCTGCATTGAATCCTTTAGTGCCAAGTCCCTTTGCTCCCTCAGTCACACCTACCTAACTCAGGCCAACTGTCTTCACTCCTGCCAGGTGGAGGGAGAAATAACAATCCTGTTTTTAAGCACTGAGACAGATCTAGAAGTCCCTTCTCTAAGTGTCACTTAGACATCCTGTTTCAAGCAACTTCTTTCTGCCTTCTCTGTTCTGTTCATCTTCTTCCTACCTGTCTTCTATGTGAAGATCATAGAATTGTCCTGATTGGAAGAGACCTTTAAGATCAACAAGTCCAACCATTAACCCAGCACTGCCAGGTCATCACTAAACCACAGTCCTCAGCACCACATCTCCACAGCTTTTCAATCCCTCCAAGGATAAGGACTCCACCGCTGCCCTGGACAGCCCGAGTCAGGCCTTGACAACTCTTTGGAGGAAGACATTTTTTCTAATATCTAAACCTAGACTTCCCCTGGCAAATGATGCCTCCCTCTCCTCTTCTAGGCTTAGAAGGGGCAGAGTCAGCAGAGCCCTCCTGCCTTGCTCAGGTGCCTGGATTTAAACCCAGAGCAGTCCACAGTTCTCAGGAGCAGCAATCACAAGTCAGTACAAGCAAACCCTGAGCAGGAGTATCTCCAGCACAACAAATCTTCCCTGTACGTTACAAGAAAGCACTGAGTGTGGGCAAGCCAACTTTTCTCAAACCAAAATCTAGGCAAATTTGTATAAGAAGGATTAAGAGCTACATTTGACAAAGACTCTTCTGATGTTTGGTCGAAGGTTGGACTAGATGATCTTGAAGGTCTCTTCTAACCAAAGTCATTCTGTGATTGCTGCTCAAATAAACATAAGAAACAAACATTTTTGTGCTGGAGTTGCTATGGAAGAATTGAGACAAATGAACTGTCCCAGTCAAGAGTTTTCCAGGATGTCGGCCTGAGGTAGAAACTTTGCACAGAAAAATTTAAATGAAACAAAATTTATAAGCAAATTCTTTCTATAGTGAGTTCTGGGCGAGGACTGTAGGACTGCCTACTTTATCAAGTTGCTAGTGGATCTATTTTAAATATGACAGCAATGTCCCTACTGTCAATCCTGGAAAGAAGTACAATAAACCCAAAACTTACTTTCAAAGTCTCTTTGCCTCCACCTTGGGCAAAACACACAATTGGAATCTTCCCACCATAATTAGATTCTGTGAAACAAGCCAAAATAAAAAAAAAAAAAAGGAAAAAGAAAAAAGATTCAACTCATTAATGCAGTTTGAACAACTTATTTTTCCTGAGTACAATGAAAAAATTTCCAAGCAGTTCATGCAAACACTCTGATACCAGTTTACTGTCGATTTTGCCAAATCTATTAACAGCTTTTCGTGGTTTTAATGAAAACTCAATTTTGCCAAACATTCTGCATAGCAAGCTTCAGACACCCTTCTCCAACAGATGCTCCTTTCCTCCTAAGAACTGTAACGTTTACTAGCTCCAAAGTCCCCAAAGCATTATTTTATTGTATTCACCTACTGCTTAGAGCATTTTGAGTCTAGGTGCAAAACTCTCCTCACAAGTTCAAGTTTCAGAACCTCTGACTTCACAATCTCAGTTGGAAAGGAAAGTTAAGAACCTCAAAACTTCAGGAGTTAGTGTTTAAGAGATATACCTAATTTTGTACATTTCTGGGTGCTTCATCATGACTAACAGCAAGGACGCTTCAGCTGCGATATACAGTAAAAAGAAACAAACAAACTCAAAAAACCCTCTAACTAAATATCCTGTCAAGGCTTTTGATGTTTTTCCCTATTTTGGCAAAGAAGGAACTCAAAGAGAAATTATTTAGGAGCAGGTTGCAGATGGATGAATTGCCCTCACATATGAGTATTTTGGGAAAAGCCTAATTTCAGCGTCTGTGTAGTTGTGCTTCAACAACCTGGAATTCAGTGCCAGGTGGGAAATATGTAGAAGGGTCAGCTTCCAACAGATAGCCCAGCATAAAAGGGGGAAGGGCTGCCTGGCTGGACCCTCATCACTTGCTTGCTGCGTCCCACAAACAACTATTGTCACATAAAGAAAGGAAGAAGGGAGGAGTATTGCTCTGAAGAGGGGTGGCTGTTCCTGAAAGTGCTCAAGACCTAAGGCACCCCTTCCAGCTCAGCATCCAAGGGATACTACCACTCCTCTTTTGTTCCCAAAAAGCCACCGTGTATCAGCCCCAAAGTACGCAAGGCTCAATAAGAAGGAGGAGAGCTGAGACCTGATGCCGACACCTACCTGGGATAACTCGCTCCGAAATGTACTTTTCTAACTGAGTTCGCACTTTGGCCTCTATCGTCGGGTGCCCGTGGGTGCCATTGTCAACCAGTAAGAGATGGGTGTGATTATTATCCAGGCAATAGAGGGGGTCTCTCTTGAGATCATCCATTATATAGTGGGCCAAGTAGTATCCCTAAAAGCACAAGCAGAACATTTAGCAGAGATCCAAGGGCAGAACATGCACGAGTTTTCAAGGATCCTCTTGTAAATTCAGCTCATCCAGTGAAACTGCTGAAAGTACTTCCAACGGTTTAGCACTTTCAGAGATCCTGTTAAGCAGGATCTTGCCTCCTTCAGCCATCAGAAACATTAAACCCACGGCAAACTTACTTGCAACACCTCACAGAATGTTTTAGGTTGGAAGGGACCTCATGAGATCATCTAGTTCAACCTTCAGACCTCCTTAGAGCCCTCAGTAAACTAAACTGCTTTTATTGAGCTAGCAGAATCTTTTTTAGATGTTTTCTGTAACTTCTAGTGGACAAAAGACAAAGACATCTGACGGATAGGATAATAGTATCGATGAGCAAGATCCATAACAGCAACAGCAGGTACAATATCTCTTAGCTCATGGGAATCCCCACTGTGGGTGGGTGTGTAGAGATTTCGCAGGAGCTAGAACAACCATAGAAGAGGTTGTTTCATGCTCTTCCTGACATTAAATTAGAGCAGCTGAACTTCCATACAGACATGCTAAGCACATAGGTGAAATCCTCCCCACCAGGCCTGACCTGTGTGACCATCTTGAGCATAAAAACACTTCAATTTCCTCCTGTTCTGGGAAGAGCACCTGATGCTTCATCTCACTGCTACGTACATTGAAGAAAAGCTGGGTTGAATTGTTTAGGACAGGTTTTGAATTCTTTAGGACAGCAGCTCAGGCTAAGTAGACAGAAGTGTTTCTACACAAACACTGCACTGGTGAGCATTCTGCTGAGTTCTCCTTTGCCAGGCATACAAGCAGACCTTGGTTGACCACTCAACTCAGTCATCACACGGCTGATGGCACCAGCCCAGCACAAATACACAGCGGTGCTGAGAGCAGCGGTCAGCCAGGGATATAATCTGCACAGCTGACAGCTGAGCTACCTCTTTGTTTCCCCACCATCCCATATGTGCTTCTTACGTCAGTATCGCCGCTGCGAATCAGGCTCTCTCGGTTGGAAATCATGCCCCAGGCTGCTATGCCAATAGCCACCACGTTCTCCTCTGAGCTCCGACTGATGGTGTTGTCTCTAACCACTTCCCCAATGTACTTCATAAGCCCATAATGCGTGCCTCCGGTGAAAATCCAGGCCCCTGGGGACAACAGCCAATAAACACCTTGAGGGAATGTCATGGAATATCCACTCTCCTAGTGCATTGAAGGCACAGCCACCCAATCCCCTCTCAAGATGTCACCTCAGAAGACACATTTATTCTTCAGTAAAACACTGAAGATAAGGTACACTCCTTACATTATCCTGAATAGCTCTCGACCTCATTACTTCCAAACTCTTTGGTCACATTTGCTGCAAGTGCACCAGCCAAGCAGAAACAACCCAAATGCTCTGCCCTGCCGCTGACCCTCAGAGCTGCTGTTTCTCCAACAGGATTCTTCCGCAATAAAGTAAAACCGATGCAAATCCAGGTCTTTACCTTTGGACTGGGCGATGTAGATCAGCCTGCTGAATATCTTACGCATCCGGGGCTTGAGCGCGAAGTTCTTTGCACCCCCAGTGACAGAGATGACAAGGTTAGGGGTTTTCAGGTGCCAGTGCTGGGTCATGAGATCATAGAGCGTTTCGGAGTCCGTGTCGCACGACAAACGAATGTACTTGGGTGAGAGAAAAGAAGAGGACAAATACAGCAAGAGATAAATAGCGATAGCTGGGAACAGACCAGAAACGGCATTTTCTTCTTTAATGTACAGTCTTACTCCAATAGCCAGCAGACAAAAGGTGAAGTGATGATGAACGCCTTTGTTTCTTCCTCTAAAGCATCTCTATCTTCCCCCTACAACCAGGCACCCAACCTGCCTTCCGCAAGAGGAAGGTAAAAGCACTGACCTTGGGATTCAGAGGAACACTGGAAGGACGAACACAACACCGAGGAAGTTTATGGTATAACGATTTTAACTGTAACAATGCTATTTATAGCTTAGGTTATAGATTAGTTGTAGCATTGTTATAAGTGAACTAATAATAACTACAGTTGTACTTTGATTAACACCTTTTGATTAAAGTTGAGTTTTATTAAAGCTTTAATTTAATGAACTATAAATTCCAGACTCCATGTGCACAGTGTTCCTATCAGAACCCACACTCATAACAGCATTTTAAGTATGATACATGACAACTTCATCAAATATGCAAGTAAAGTTTGATAGCTGTATGAGGATGCCGAAAAGCACACTAGATAAAGAGTCTGCCTTCAGGTGGACCTACTACATCTCCATTTATGTAAAAGGTGTTCTGGCTTTTTCCTGCTATGCTATTCAAGAGACCCTTTGCAAATTCATTACTGTCAGTAGTTTGGCATGATGGACTGTTGGAAGGCGGTCATGGCTATATAACCCAGACCAGGGGATGAAAAGGAGTAACTTGGACCTGAATCATAGGAGCTTTTGTACAGATTGCCCAATATTTGCAGGAGAGCAAACCCAAGGGATTAGTTTGAGGAAGAAGTGTCCATTTCCTAAGAGTCAATTAACTTGAACAAAAGAACATATTCATCTGTTCAGGACACATTCCCAGCAGTAGTTATTGCATCTGGCTCAGAAGCGCACATCCCAGAGGAAGTCTAGCAGGCTCCAACAGCTATGCAGAAGAGCTAAGGTTCTCCCACAGTCGCTGCTCTAAGAAGCATCAGTCACATGATGGGTGGACACCAAGGACACCATCCTTGGGTGTTTTTCAGGAGAGGGTCCCTCATAGGAGAGGGAGAGCCTGTTAGAAAAATTAACAAATTAGACCACTCCACAGAGCCTGCAAACCATCGCCGCAGCAAATCCTGTTAGCTCTGTAGGTAGAAGGCATTTCTCCTAAACCTTACTGATATTCCAAGTGCATTGTACCTGCACGACTAACTTTGTTCCATCATCAGTTAAGGTTTCCTGTGGAATGATTTGTTCTCATCTATAGAAGATTTTTTTCATGCATGCAAAGCAAGTACCAAATAAAAGATGCTGAAGCTGAATCGCCCGTACAGCTTCTCGCTCTCTCGCACACGTTCCGACGGTGTGTAATCGCAAACGCACTTCAGCTACACCTAAGTTTCATTCCACGAAAATGAAAATCGCCACCTCGAGTCCTTGGCAAGGCTCTACTCAAGCGAGTGAACACTCTCTGTTCAGACACTTGTCTTCTGCGAGGTACAAGGCTGCCATCTCCTGGGAGAGGCGGCTGCTGCACCTCAGCCATGACCCAGCCAACCCTCAAACACAGGCGATGCCAAGGCTCTCAGCAGCTGAACTCAGACAGGCATTTCAGAGAAGTATTTTTCAGACTGATGGCTGCCAGAACACAACATACAGCACCCGCAGTGTTCTTGAACGTTACAGGATCTGAGCAACACTGCAGCAAAAAAATGAGAGCAGCACTTAGGAAGTGTAGGGATTTCATTGGTCTGGTCGCATCTAATCTTTCTGCTCAGAACTTAGGACTCATCTGTCCTAAAAAGTGTGATGCAGGGTACAAAATTTCCCATCCCTCACTGATAATAGCCAGCAATTCTGGCTATTAAAGAGAAAATATTCTGCAATGTTTCAGACCAGCAGATGCCTTGCAGTGCAGGGAACAAGAAGGTGCAACAGGGATGTGGCTCCCAGCAACAGGCTCACAGGATGGATTAGGAGACTCATACACAGTGTTAGAACAAAGTGTGCTCTGAAACACACGCAGCCGCCCTGAGAGTCCTCCTGAAACAACTATGGGCACACAAACTGATCTCCAAGGTGGGAAGAGGGGATGCAACCTAAGGAAAGGACATTTAAGTTTTGAGAACTCAGGAAGGCTGCAATAGAGTGAAGCATTTCTTCTTTCAGTAAAGCAGCAGCTTACAACACAGGAGTGGGAAGCTAAAATATGCAGATTGAGAAATATGTGAAGTACTTGGATCTGTTTAAGAGTGATTCAAAACCTTCAGTCTTACTTCCCACCAAAATGCCTCGTTTCTGCTACTTTGCATAAAACAAACTCAATTAATTTACACAGCGCGCTCTGATTTCCCTCATTTATTTTGATTGTCTCAAGCGAGCTGCACTAGTGGTAACTATCAGTCATTTAGAAGATGAGCTCAGCCGCATGTGACTCCTCACACAGTATCAGTCTAAAGCATCAGAAACAGCAACACCAGCTATTTGGTTTTTTCCACCCCTCTGCTGTGCCCAAACCATGGAAAAACAGAGGGAAAAAAAAAAAGAAAAAAAAAGAAAAAAGAAAACAAACAGAATAAAACCTCTGAAGTTCCACTGATAGCTTACTCCTCCATTGAATTTACCATCATCGGAGGATCTCCACCCTGGGAAATACTCAGTATTCAATTGGTAATGGGCCTGAGCAAGCTGGTCTAGGTGGATATGCTCTGAGCAAGAGTCTTGGTTAGAAAACTCAGGAGAACTCTTCCAAACAAAATTCTGATGTGGGACACACAAAAGCCCCATTCCAACAACCCACAGCATCCTTCAGAGCGTCCAGTCCAAGGCCTAAGAGACAACTGTGTGGAAAGGAGAACTGTACATCCACAGACAGCGATGATCTGCACACAGAACAGCTCAGGAGGAAGGAATATAGGTGGGCAAGCTCCGTAGGCAGGCATTGGATGACACGCTGTGCAATGTTAAAGACATTACAAAGCACAAGTGACGACCTTATGGAGTAGCAAGGAGGTATGTGCAGCTTCTGCACTGAAGAGTACAGAAGAGAGGTCTCACATTCCTATAGATATGAAATCCCCATGGTTATCATCTGAGGGAACCTGCTGCACTTTCAAAGGCAAAGTGTGTTATACAGGCTCCTGTCCCAAGAGCTGCACTGGGCTCATCCTCACACCATTTGCTCTCTGGCGAGCAGGTCAGCCCATGCTGGAAAGGTGCAATGCTCCAGAAACCAGCCACCAGTCACGGTATTAAAGTCAGACAGACAGGAAAAAACAACTTTATCAAGAGCTTCATTGTTCGAGCTCTTAAGCTTATCATGTCAGGTTCACCACTGAGGATGGGTTAAAGGATGCTAATCGCTCCCCAATGCCATGACATTTTGATACAGATGAGGGCCACCAAATGGCCACTGTAACCCCACACTGATAGACTCAGGGTATGGACTCCCATCAAGGGACTTCACAGGTCTAGTTTAAAATTATTTGCTCATAGCCCAAGACCTTGAAAATTGTATTATCATAGGACCACAGAATGGTTTGGGTTAGAAGGGACCTTTAAAGGTCATCTAGTCCAACCCCCTGCACTGAGCAGGGACAATTACAATAAAACTATCGACATGCAAACAGGACAATAGTAACTGAGCATCACTGTCATTCCCCCATTCTTCTGCCACATCTAGAAACAGAAAAACTCTTTTCAACTTCCATCATCACTCTGTGAGATAAACAACACAGACAAAATTATTGTTACCTATATTAAGGGCTTGAAAAAAAACAGCTTGTCTTTTTTGTAGCCTAATTCCCTCCCTTCCCATTAGAATAAAATCAACTTTATCTTCACCTTCCCTGCTTTTCAGGGCCTTCTGTGGGCACTGGGTTCAGGACTCTCAACACAGCGAACTCAGCAGGGGCCTGACATACACCCTTACTACAATCACTTACCTTTCCTCTTTTTCCCAGGTTTTCAAACTGAATGTCCCCAAAGGCATCAGTAGGAAGTTCCTTAGTGTGCTTCTTGTAGTTCCATTTTTCATTGGTATTAATCTGAGTGCCCTCAATGTGTTGATTTTCAGGATATCCACATTTACATAAGTTGCCCCTGAAAGCAGAGTGAATAGAGATGAAACCCCCACAGTTCTCACACTGAGCAAGAACAATAAGCTCTGGTATGTTTATTAACAAGTGACACTTTTTTTTTTTTCCCCACAGTTGACACCATCTTCAAGACCTCTGCTCAACCGGGACATTTTCAAGAAGCGTTATTCTGCAACAAACCTGCAGCTTGTAGAATTCAGGATGTCCACAGGGGCAGTCGCATCAAGTGCAAAGTCTGGGAGCAGGGTTGCACCAACACAACTCAACGAGCCAAGCAGCAGGTGGAGCTACAGAACCAGTTGTGCATGAGACCCCACTTGGATTTGCTGTGTGTCAAATAACAGCTAAGAGAATCAACTCTCAGCTGAGACCAGCACCTCACCAAGTTGAGCACCACCTCCTGTTGAAGCAGGGCCAGCAGAGGCCACAACAACGATCCCAGGGCTGGAACCCCTCTGCTGTGAGGCCAGGCTGAGAGAGTTGGGCTTGTTCAGCCTAGAGAAGAGAACGCTCCAGGGAGACCTTATTGTGGCCTTTCAGTTCCTGAAGGGGGCCTACAAGAAAGATGGGGACAGACTTTGTATCAGAGCCTGTTGTGGCAGGACAAGGGATGATCATTTGAAACTAAAAGAGGGATTTAGACTAGAGAGAAGGAAGACATTTTTGATGCTGAGGGTGGTAAGACCCTCATCCAGGTTGCCCAGGGAGGTGGTCGATGCCCCATCCCTGGAAACACTCCAGGTGAGGTTGGATGGGGCTCTGAGCAATCTTCTCTAGTTGCAGATGTCCCTGCTCCCTGCAGGGGGGGTTCAACTAGATAACCTTTGAAAGTCCCTTCCAAACCAGCCTATGATTCTATGCTTCCTTCCCATATAATCTGCTTCTGTCTAACATTGGGCAATGGACTGGAATCATCTCAGGCTGTGCTGAGACATGAGCTGACACTTCTGGAAGACCTTACCTATGGGACCTGTTCGACTATCACAAACCAAGTTAGGTCACCAGCAGCTTCATTTCAAATTGTGCATAGAAATGAAGAAAAAAGAACTCAGCATCAGACACCACCAGAAGTGACCTCGCCTGCTGCTAACCTGATGTGTACAACTGGCTTCTTTCCCCTTTTGTGCTCTCAACCAGATAGGAAGAGTTCACTACGATGATTACTAAGTGTGATCACTTTCCATGCAAACCTAGAGGCTGACTGGTGTCTAAGCACACCCGAGACATGTTCACATCACAGAATCACCAAATTGTTGAGGCTGGAATAGACCTCTGAGATCATCAAGTCCAGCCTATGACCCAACACACCACCACCACCTTGGTCAGACAGGACCTTCCTTTCCTAAACCCGTGTTGACTGCGCCTGAGCCCCTGGTTGTCTTGTATATGCCGCTCGATGGCACTCCGGATGAACTGCTCCATAACCTCACCAGGCATCGAGGTCAGACTGACAGGCCTAGAGTTTTCCAGATCCTCCTTCCAGCCCTTTTTATGGATGGGCGTCACATTGGCCAACCTCCAGTCATCTGGTACCTCCCCAGATAGCCATGATCGGTGATAAATGATGGAGAGTGGCTTAGCCAGCTCTTGCGCCAGCTCCCTAAGCACCCTAGGATGAATTCCATCCGGACCCATCGACTTGTTAGGATCTAAGTGGCACAGCAGGTCACTAACTACTTCCTCTTGGATTACAGGAAGGGTATTCTGCTCCCCTTCCCTGCCCACCAACTCAGGAGACCGGTTACCCCGAGGATAGTCAATCCTTTTGTTAAAGACTGATGCAAAGAAGGTGTTAAGCATCTCAGCCTTTTCCTTGTCTTCTGTTACTATGTTCCCCCCTTCATCCAATAAGGAATGGAGATTCTCCTTGGCCCTCCTTTTGTTATTAATGTATTTATAGAGGCACTTTTTATTATCTTTAACTGAATTGGCCAAATTACGTTCTAACTGAGCTTTGGCATCTCTAATTTTCTTTCTACGTGACCTTACAATATCCCTAAATACTTCCTGGCTCACCGGGCCCTTTTTTCCAAAGATGATACACTCTTTGTTTTCCCCTGAGTTCTTGCAAAAGCTCCTTACTCAACCAGGCCGGTCTTCTGCCCCACCGGCTCACTTTTCATCAAGAGGGATGTCTGGTCTCTGAGCAGATTTTGCAGGCAGTTTGCTCTGCTCCTACCACATTTCCCCCACCCTAGTCCATGGCATGATGTGCAGTCACTACCAACACCCTCCATGCCAATGCTGGGATTGCATCAAGGGCAAGAAGAATCCACGCTTTGGTTGTGCTGGGCTAGATAGGAAAGCTGGGAGAACATTTTTTCCCTAGGAACAGCTGCAACCTGATCCATGAAATCTTCTGCATAGCCTTGTATCTCTGCTTCCCCACAGGACATGGAGAAGGGGTCATTCTCTACGAAAGAGAAGACTGACTGACAACTGCAGTCAGCCAAGTGCTGTCAGTAATGTCAACAGGAAAAGGAGGGAGCAAAGTGCGACCTCGATGCTCTACGTTAAAAAGCAACATCAAGTAAACACTTGTGCAGTGTTAATTTTGCCAACAGCACAAAAAAAAAAAGTAAGTGGGGAGATAAAGCAAGAGGAATGATGCTATTAACAGCATTGTGCCATTTGGCAATATAAAAGGGGAAAATACATATATTAAAAAAAAATGCATTGGCCCAAAATGATTATGATGAGAGCATTAATTTGTGTGCGTACAGGGAATTTTATGGTCAGCTTGCAGGCTGCAAACTAAGATTGAGTAATGTCCCCCCTGAGGATTGCTGTAAAGGTAAGTCAGAGTGCGCCTCTCCAAAGGAGAGAAAATTGATATGGTTTCTTCTACTCCAGTGTAACTTGGAAATAAAACCCAGCAAGTATCAAGTATGAGTTGCAATCGTTTGCCAGTGGGCTTGTAGGAAGAGAAGCTGATAAGAACCATCTCTCCCATCCTTCGTTGGTCCTTTGCCAGACTTCCCATTTTAGATAGAAGAAGAGAACCTTAAGTAAGACTTTCTGAAATTAGACTAATTTCCCTGTCTCTCTCCAAGGCATTTTTCCTCCCAGTTTCAGAGGAGAACACGGTTACTGAAAGCCCTCAGAGGTCTATATTAGAACTTCTGCAGCTGCATTAGTTGGATCACTTTTCTTCTGAGATTATAAAAAAAAAAAACTAGAAGAAATGATACAGCCCTCAAAGTTGCACTGCATAGGTATTGGTACCTGAAAACAGAGCAAGTATAATATCCTATCTTAGGAGAACATCAGCCTGAGCAAAACCTAGTGGCTATCTCTGCTTTAAAGGCTTGTGCATGGAATTTGTGATTTTGGTTAAATTACGCAAAGCTCTGATACATCCATAGGTTGTTATACATCAATACTAGCGCTGATTCTGCATCCCTAAAAGCACCTCTATATGGCCACAAACATGCTTCATGGAGGGAATTTGATATTAAAGCCCTTTAACATAGCTGCTGGAAGCATCTAGCAGAGTTAGCATGAAGGGCAGGTCCCTAGATTTGCGAGTAACTTGCAGAGTAACTCGTACTGATATATTTCCAGTTTTTATATGAACTCCAGCCTAGAGCAGTGGTCTCCAAAGCAGGGGTTGCATTAAATAAACTTGTAAAAAGTTAAAGAATTCTGTTTCTTTCAGCTGTACGTCATCCTTTTTTTAATTGCTATTTTTGTGTATGTTTTAGAGTGTACCTAGTATTATTACTGTAGCAGATATATATAGTTTATAAATAAATACTGAGTGGTACGCTCAAAAATTTTTTACTGATGGGGTGTGCAATCAAAATACTTGAAAGACCAAGCCAGAAGTGTGCCAAGGTGCCTGTTCCACCAACAGGCTTCCAGCTTTTTTGACCACAACTGCAGAATAACCTAGGCCCAGGCAAAGAAGGTGACAGGAATTGTACAAGCAAGACTGAGGTGAGGTTGCACTGATTCAGATTCTTAAATAAAAAACAAGAAGTTTGCCTCCCACTCAACCCCCATCATGTGGCTTAGCAGGCAGAAAAAATTCCCCTCAGCTCCCAGATCTGACTTGCCCACTTGTAAAACAAGAGAAAAAAAGTCTGCTTACGTTGACTTGGTGTCTTTTGTAAAAAAGACACATTCTCTCTTCTTAAAGTTTTCTTGGATGAAGCTGACCAAATCCTTAAAAAAAAAAAGAAAAAAGATTACTTCCAATAACTCATAAATCAGAAGAAACCTCAGTACCGGCATAGGAAGTTTAAACAAAGAAATCTGGTGCAAATTCCTAAGTCTCCTTTCTCAAAGTGGATGGTGGGGGACAACTAGAAAGCACTGATAGGAGTTGACAGGACACAAAAAAATCTACTAAAAACCACAAATAGGCATTTGTATATCAATATTTTTCTATCAAGCACAATATATACGAAAGAGGCAAAAGGTATGGCTTCCCCCTTCAATAAAAAACCCCAATTTTGAACACCAAAACAGATTTGATGCTGTAAGAGTTGATGGAGAGCCTATTTTAATTTCAGATTTTAATCCAGAAGAGCCACATAGAAAACCTTTCACTTGACTTCAGTGGCACACAGGTAGCTGTGGACTGTAGGGCATTTCCATGTGTTGCCAAATAATTTACAACACTGACAATACTTTTCAAATGGTGGTTAAGGGGTCTAGATATTGCTTAAAAGACTATGGAAAACACTGTTTCTTCCCAAGGAGCAACGAAAAACAGACATTAATGTCCTCTTTGGGTCGGGGCTATTTTAATTTAACACAAAAAGACCCCAGCAGGAGACCTGATCGATTTAAAGTCAGGCTTTGTGTGAGCTCAGTGGAATGCAAAGGCTCTCCAGCTTGTTTAACCATTAACTCGCAGATTAATCTTGAAATTCCACAAAGGCAAGGGAAGCTTTCAACCTTGGGAAATGCAAACTCAGTCCTCATCTGCCTCTGCAAGACAAGAAAGTAAAAAAAAAATCCTCACTCGAATATAAAAGCTTGGAGGTCTGGGGTTTTTAAGCACAACTTGGATTTGCAAGGCCAGGTTTAGTTTGGGATGGAAACAGAAGGCATACAGCTATGGCTGACTTCACCATTTTGACAGAACCCTTGTTGTTAAACAGCAGTTAGAGGAAATTATTCGAAGTAGAAAGGCATAAAAAATACAATATTCAAAAAAAGAAAATCGAAGTGAACATAATTAACCAGTAAAAGCCACACTGATGCAAGAATAATAAAAAAAAAAAATTAAAAAAAGGGAAGGGGAAGCATTTGCTAAGGACCCAAAAAGGAGTGATTAGATCTTCTGCAAACCCATCGGAAGCAAGAAATCTGCCAGACGATTGCTGTGAACAGCAAATCATTGAGGCTTGAAAGGGATGTTTAACATAATTACTTGTTGTCTGTCTTGGTGCAGAGGTTGGGGTTCTTTACAGAGACAGAGGATTTACCTCTATCGGAAATGTGAAAAAGAATTTAAAACCAGAAGTGACTAAGAATGTATAATAACAAAATAAGGACTTACATGGATCTAAAGGAATGCAATACATCGTTAGAGTTCCACCACCATGACAACAAAATGCTGCTACTGCTTGAATGGTCGCTGCCTAGAAAAACTTCTCCATAAAGAGAAAATTGACAGATCATCCTTCTCCTGATATGGCCTAATTCTTAACCACTGTGCCCCGCTCCCAAGAAAATCCCCAAAGCTTGTCAAGGATGTCCCAGATACTCACAGCATCGCTGCAGGACACATCTATGCTGCGAGACATACTGGAATAGAGGAGTCTGGAACTCTCAAAATTGCCATTTCTTCGGTGTCTCATGGTGCCCATGGAAACCTGAGAGAGCACGGTGAAAGCAGGAGATGAAGGAGCAATGGTAATTTCTTTCTAGATAAATACTAGATAAAAAACAGCAAGGACACAGCCTCCTAGGAAGGCAAGGGAGCAGTTACTCAAAATCAGCACAAAGAATTAGGAAGCGTATCAATTCCTGACATGGGAAATGAACGTTCAGAGAAAATGTTTTCTCTTATTTCATACCACAAAGACACTTTCTGCTTTTCTTCCCTGTTCC
This sequence comes from Baryphthengus martii, assembly GCA_013396935.1. Taxonomy (NCBI): domain Eukaryota; kingdom Metazoa; phylum Chordata; class Aves; order Coraciiformes; family Momotidae; genus Baryphthengus; species Baryphthengus martii. The sequence goes on from VWZK01000282.1 coordinate 78,511, forward strand.
AAAAAGAGCCATAGAAACATAGCATTGTTCAGGTTGAAAGGCACTTTAAAGATCACCTACTTCCAACACCCCCGCAACGGGCAGGGACACCTCCCACAAGACCCAAAACTCCCACAAGACTCAAAGCCCCATCCAATCTGATCTTGAACACATCCAGTGATGGAGCATCCACAGCTTCCCATGGCAAACTGTGCCAGTGTCTCATCACCCTCAGAGTGAAGAACTTCTTCCTAATTTCCCATCTAAATCTCACTTCCAGTTTGAAGCCATTACCCCTTGTCCTGTCACTACAAGCCCTTGTAAAAAGTCCCTTCCTGGCTTTCTTGTAGATTCCCTTCAGATACTGGAAAGCCGCAGTAAGGTCTCCCTGGGGCCTTCTCTTCTCCAGACTGAACAAGCCCACCTGTCTCAGCCTGTGCTCGTATGAGAGAGGTTTCAGCTCTCAGATCTTTGTGGCCCTCCTCTGGACCAAGAACTCCAAGTCAACATGTTTTGAGAAAGGAACATACATTAGATGTCATCTTATTCAATTCACTGTCATATCTTAACTCTCTTCACCCCTCCAGCCCGCCTCCATCTGTGATAGGCATGCTCAGGACTTGTGCTTGTCAGCGTTTCTACACAATGAGCAGTCCCTTATCCAGTGTATTTACAGATTAAAGGGAATAGTATGATGAAATATTTCAATCACAGAAAAAACAAATGGCAGCATAAAAAGAAGGTGGTCTGGCAGCGCACCAGAAGCTTGGAGTAGATGTGGCACCTGAACATCGATCCCTCGGGTCTCTGTCCACTGCTGTAACAAGAATAGTCAACGTGTGCCACCTGATTTAAAGTTTATTGGATCCAAAAGCTAACAAGTCATCCTTGGAAGCAAGTACACTTCAGCTGCCCTCCAGAGCTGTATTGACCTCACTGTCTTTGAAGGAGCATCACTTCACTTGCACCAAAGCACAGAACAAAGTTTTATTTATGCTAACAGCAAATACTTAATTCCCTTTGTAGTACTTTGAAAAATACTACTGGAAAAGGTCTTTTCCTGAAAGGAAGGCTGGCAGTAGGCTAACGTGGCGAGCTCAAATTCTGCTTCTCCTTCCAGCACTTGTTTTCTCTCCTGCTGTGGTTGTAAACAGAATGATGGAGTGTGATGTGAGCAGCCCCCAAAGTAGGAAAGAAAAGGCAAGTTCCCCCCCCCCCAAAAAAAAAAAAGACTATATTTATACTTCACAGTTATGTTAAAAATATTTTGAAAAGAACATTTCATGTTGAGGGGGAGCACAACTGACTCAGTGTCATTTACTGTATATGGTAGAACTCCACAGCTACTTCATCCAAATTCTTCAGTGTGCCTGGGATCTCCATCACTCTCTTTATCACTGTTAAGTGATGGAAAAGCACAGAAAAATCCTTTTTTCTCCTTCTCACCTTCTCCATGCAACAGGAATGATTGAAAGCCAAGAAAAGGCAAAAGTCTGGAAAGTGCATTTCATCATGGCCATATAGCTGAGCCCAAAGAGTGGTGGTGAATGGAGTTAAATCCAGTTGGTGCCAGTCACAAGTGGTATTCCCCAGGGCTCAGTACTGGGGCCTGTCCTCTTTAATGCTTTTATCAAGGGGTAAAGTGCATGAGGGGATCAAGGCATGGTCAGTCAGTTTGCAGATGACGCCAAGTTGCGTGCATGTTGATTTGCTTGAGGAAGGCTCTACAGAGAGAGGGGTCTGGCAAGGCTGGATCAATGGGCCAAGGCCAACAGGACGAGGTTCAACAAGGCCAAGGGCTGGGTCCTGCACTTCAGTCAGAACATGTCCCTTCAATATTTCAGGCTGGGGCAAAGCGCCTGGAAACTGCCCCAAGAAAAGGATCTGGGGGTGTTGGTCAACAACCAGCTGAACACGAGCCAGCGTATGCCCAGGTGGCCAAGGCCACCAGCATCCTGGCTTGTATCAGTATAAGTGTGGCCAGCAGGACTAGGGCAAGGATTGTCCCCCTGGACTCGGCACTGAGGAGGCTACTGCTCAAATCCTGGGTTCAGTTTTGGGCCCCTCACTCCAGAAAGGACATTGAGGGGCTGGAGCATGTCCAGAGAAGGACAAGGAAGATGGGAACGATCTAGACCACAAGTTTGGTGACAAGAAGCTGAGGGACCTGGAGTTGTTCAGCCTGGAGAAAATGAGGCTCAGAGGAGATCATCTTGTTCTCAACAGCTCCCCGAAAGAAGGTTGGAGCCAGGTAGGGGTCGGCCTCTTCTCCCAAGGAACAAGCGAAAAGACAAGAGGAAGCGGCTTCAAATTGCAGGAGGGGAGGTCTAGATTAGATATTAGAAAAAAATTCTGTCCCAGAAGGGTTGTTAAGGCCTGGTCCAGGCTGCCCAGGGAAGCGATGGAGTCTCCATGTCTGGAGGGGTTGAAAAACCATGTAAATGTGGTGCTGAGGGACACGGTTTAGTGGTGACCTGGCAGTGCTGGGTTAATGGTTGGACTCAAGGATCTTAAAGGTCTCTTCCAATCAAAACAATTCTATGATCATATTGTGACTTGAGTAATTAGCACAGTGCAGCTGTCCCCAACTTTTGAAGTTAAATCTTATTTATTCTGCACTGATTTAGTGTTACAGGAAAGTAAGATACCCAAAAAGGTACCTGCACTCAGTTCAGGCACAGATTCTAATTTCACCATGTAGAACCAGCCCCTCTGGAAATTCAAAGTTCATCAAAAGCTTGGAAGAAAAAGTGGGTGTTCTTTCTTACTGTTGCTCATAGTAATTAATGAGTTAGCACAATACTTCATGCAAACTGGGACTTTGCAGCTGCTAAGGATGCAAGCCAGAGTTCGAGGATGTTGGAGTGGGAGCAGTGAAATCCTGCCAGCTGAGGAGGTAAAGGCAGGCAGAGGGGAACAAAGGAGGAACAGGCAGAAAGGGGTACAAAAGAGGCCACGAGCTTGTCTACCTGATCAGCGCAGTCTCTCCTATCTTCTTAATAAATTATTTCTTAACCACTTGGGCAGGAGTGCTGGGCAGACAGAGGTGCTGTGCTGGTGCTCGAGGGATCTGTGAATATGTTTGTGCTGACCCCAAGAGCATCGTGTGGGTGCCTGCACTAGTGACCTCCTGTCTCCACTGACCCTACGAGAAGGGCTGCAGTAAAGGAATACAAAGCACTAGAAGCTTGCCTAGAGCAGCCAAACTACCATTTCTACTCATTACTTTCCCAAAACCATTTCAGGACCAGTGGAGCCTCGTGCTGGGCACCCCTCAAGTGAGGTCCAAGGAACCACCTATGAATCATGTAGGGACTTGGCACTACTCGTTCACTGACAGATGCAAAACCAAACACAGTGGTTCTGGCTCTACAGTCTGATTATACAGGCTGATCAAAAACAGTCCGGCTTTAAATTCCCCAAGTATGGAACCATCCATTACTTCTGCCGGGCTTTTCACAAACCTGCCAAATGAGTCCCCGTCCCTGCACGACTCTGACTTTAGAGCAATTCAAGGGGGTCCTGGCAAACAACAAGCCCTCCATCAAAAGGCTGGCAGTTCTCACATTGCATTTCCAAACAGGACAAGTAAGCTGCCAAGACAACAGCTGACCGTGGAGTTGGGGTTAAGAGAAGTTTCACTCCGCATCCCGAACATTTTAGGATCCCTCTTTCCCAGGGCAGCCAGGACACAAGCTTTTCACATTTGACCCAGCGTAAAGATGGTTTCTAGGCGTGAGCTAGAAGCAGAGAAGCAACTATCAAAGGTCTAGCAGCTCCTCTTCTACAAAGGCACACTGCCAGAGGAATTTAGACAGCTACAGCCACAAAGCAGCCATCCTGCCCTTGTGAAGTGCTAACTTCGGGAACAACCAAGATGATGGCCAAGAGAGGATTGTCCCTAAAGCCATCACATTGCTTAAAATCAAAGAAAAATCCCGTATGCGCACAGTCCCCACCATATCACGTATTTAACTGTGCACTGGGAGACATATTTCCTAATAACCCAAAAAGCAATTCTTGTCATTTTATGCGATTAATGTTTGGTATAAAGATGTTTTTTAAAGCTGTAATTCAAGACAAAAGTTCCACAGGGGAACATATATTTCAGTCTGGATCTATGCAACTTATTTACTGACAGAGTTTTATTTACTTGTGGATTTGTTTAATACGTTAACACCAAAAACGTGACCATGGACATAACTGTGCAGAGGGAAGAATAAAAGGAAACAAGGGCATTAAATTATTCATTCAAAACACTAAAGGATTTCAAGTTTGCCTCGTTGTTTTTGTAAATAATTGATAAGAATGAACATGCCACAAACAAACAGGAAGAATTTAGGAAGAGTGCAAAGGAACCCTAAAAACCTTGGATTTCTTTTTCATTTTAAGTTCTGAAGAGCTGCGCTGATAGCAGAGTGTCGAGCTGGTATTGCGAGCGAGGCTGGTGAACTCCACAAGCGTTAGAAATAACACAGCAGTGGTACGTACCGTAAAAGATGGGACCCAGCTGCACTCCACGTAACAGGCAAACGCAGTTCATTTTCTATCGCATTTCCAGCTCATTAAATACATAGGAAGACACTTTGAAAGCATAGACTAGTGCATTAAAGCTTAACTTTCTTAAACTAATACATTTGGAGAGTAATAATCATTAGATAAACACCAGAATAATCCTCTAAAATATAAGACTAACACTCTGACTTCCACAGCGCTTGAAGGAGCATAGTCCAAGGAAATCTTCAGCTTGGAGGTGACTAAAAAAAAAAAGAAGTGACAAAAAATAGCTAGTTCTAAAGGGACTTTAATAAACTGGCTTTTAAGAACTTGTCTGCAACTGAAAAAGCAAGACCAACTTCCATTCTCAGAAAGCTTTCCGATAAATCTAACCACTATTTGCATTACCATAATTCTAGCGCCTGGCTTTATGTGAAAGCTCTCAAAAAGCAAAAGATGTTGCCAAGCTTCAGCTGCACTCTTACCTTTAATTTCAGCATGTTACAGGCATATACTCCTAAGCACAGCAAAATCAACCCCTCATCACGCACCACGGTGGAGTACTTACCAAAGTCTCCTGGACAAGCCCCAGCAATCCTACTGAAATCATTACTCCAAGAGGAAGGTTTTGATACACTTCAGCTCGCAAAGCCCCACCTTTTTCCATCTGTGTCATGCTTCCCTTTTAAGGGAGGGCACGGAGGAAGAGGTAATGCACAGGAGCAAGCAATGGCAGGATTACTCAACAATTAATAATGGAGGCAGGCATCACTGCAGCCAGGCAGGGGAAACAACAGGTCATTTGTAGGAGAACAGCAATGCTTCTGTCCCATCCGCTGCCGACGCACTGCAGAAACTGGTAACGATCCTGCAGCTAACTTGTGCTATCAACAGCAGTATTAAAAAGCCAGGAGTATAAGAAAATGCTTGTGGGAATAAATGATTAGATTTTAATGGCTCAGAAGATAATGAAACAGTTCTAAAATCAACACCTATTAATCCAATTCACTACAAGGTTGTAGAAACACTGGCAAGTACAACAGAGGATTTTACAACTGATAATTTTGATTCAACAAAAATATCTTACTCTCAATTTTTTACTTTTTGGTTTGATACTCATGAGGTTTTCTTCTGCCTTTAAATTAAAGTGGTTCACTTATGTAAGAGTCATTTCTATTGCTGCAATAGTCACCTTGGAGAGCTGGATTGTTCCCAGTATGCTCTCTCTGCAGAAAGCTGAGCTATCTCGCGTGCTGCTGGAGAATCTTCTACATCCTCTTCCGTCACCCACTTTAGACAGATGTCACCAACCCCACCTGCTCAAGAACTCCTCCAAACACTGTTTTACTTGGCTCTGCAGTGGATGAGCATGCAAGGAGAAAACTCATCCAGCTCCAGAGGGCAGAAGCTTCTAACCCATTAGCAATCCCAGAGGGAAAAGGAAAAGGACATGTTGTTAAAAAGGCCCAAGACAAGACAAGCAGGTGTTGTAATTAAAGATGGGCTGTTGAAAACACAACCATTAAAAACAAGCTGAGATGTTTTAGCCTGGAGAAGACAAGACTGAGAGGGGACCTTCTCAATGCTGATCAATAGCAAAAGGGCATGGGACAAGAGAATGAGGTCAGGCTCTTGTCAGTGGTGCCCAGTGACAGGACAAGGGGCAATGGGCACAAACTGGAACCCAAAAAGTTTCATCTAAAGGTGGGGAAAAAAAACTTTCCTGTGAGGGTGCACAGAGAGGTTGTGGAATCTGCTGCTCTGGAGAGATTCCAAATCCACCTGGACATCACCCTAGGCAATATGCTCTGGGTGACCCTGCTTTGGCAGGGGAGTTGGATGAGATGATTTCCAGAGGTCCCTTCCAAACCAAACCATGCTGGGATTCCATGTTTTGAGTTTCTGTTGATGGTCAAAAGCTCACCGTGTTATTTCCTGGTAAGCAGAGGTCTCTAAACCGTTCAAGTGCATTCTGAAGCATGATCCCGGAGCATCTAGACTAAAGAACTTGGTGCCATGGACTGGGCCCCCTCCACTCACCCAGCTCCAGGTTTTTTTCCCCTTGGAAATCAAATAGAAGGAAAGATGCACGTGGGAATTTGTTTGCAGCATGCAGTGAGTGAGCTAGGACGTACAAGTGGGTAATCATCAAAAAGCTCATCAAAAGTACTCCTGTAGCTTTTGTAAGAGCAGGGGTGAGAAGTCTCAGATGCATTTCTCTCTCTGGTCACAATGAGGCAGGTCCTGATACTCTGCAAGGACCTGCAGCATGAAGAAGCTGATCAATTCCAACAAGTTATTCTGTCAAGAGGTGCTGGCAAAAAAAAGAATGGAGCTGGATTTTTCCAGCTTGCAGCCTGGCCTCAAAGGAATCTTTCCTTCTGTGATGAAGATAGATTTATTTACCTTAAATCTCACATTACCTTGGCATAGACACATCTACCTTTCCTGGGAAACCTGATGTAGGTGATCCTGCTTCAGCATGGGGGTTGGACAAGATGATCTCCAGAGGTTCCTTTCAACTCTCACCATTCTGTAATTTTCCCTTAAAGGCTTAACTTTACACTGCAGAATCGAACAGCTGTGTGTCTGCCCTACAACCCACACCATCATCACCACTCACTGACCTATGAACAGGCAGCTGCTATGCACTTCATTGCTCCATTTTATCTCTTTCAGGTGGTGATCCATCCTTCTGATGGATCTCCTTGGTGATCCCATTGGTTTCATCATGAAAAAAATAGCAAACGGACTGAAGAAGCTCTGTTCTTAAAAGTTACAAGGCTCATAAAATGATAACCACATAAAACAAAGTCTTAACTAAAGCCATAATATCTGTAATTTCACATGCACGGCTCTCCATTTCCCCTATCACATCAGAGCTATCATCACATGAAACCTAACTTAAGTTGGAGTAAAAAGCATTAAAAGTTCAAATCACTGGAGGCTACCACAACACAAACTGCGTTTGCTGTGCACTGCCAAACTGACACAAAAGGTTTTACTTATTTCCTCACTCAATCCAGCTCCAATGATGCAGGATGCAGGTTCATCGTCCATGAGAGAACTTTTCCTAGAACAGCACACACCAGGGACCTTTGATTGAGATCAGGAGGGACCATCATCCTGCTCGTCTCTACCACACAGGTGTTCAGCCCAGAGACAACTCATCCAAGTGATCCACTACTCCTAAGAAACCTACATAAACATTCACAGACTTGCAGTCAATCCTGAGGAAGCTAAATCGCTTCTGTACACCTTCTGTCGTCAAGAGAAGGAAGATCCAGGGAACTATAGGCCAGTCAGTCTCACCTCTGTGCCTGGTAAGATCATGGAGCAGGCCCTGCTGAAGGCACTACCGAGGCAGAAGAATAATGAAGAAGTGATTTGGTACAATCAACATGGTTTCACCAAGGGCAAATCGTGCCTGACAAACCTGGTGGTCTTCTATGAAAAGGTCACAACATCAATAGACAAGGGAAAAGCAACTGACATCATTTACCTGGACATGAGCAAAGCCTTCAACACTGTCCCAT
>VWZK01000282.1:86685-106628 GCA_013396935.1 Baryphthengus martii
TGTATCCCAGGAGACCATTTGCCTTCTTGGCCATGAGGCACATTGCTGACTCCTGGTGAGTTTGTTGTCCCCCCCCAGGACTCATAGGTCCTTCTTTGCACAGCTGCTTTCCAGCAGGTCTGCACCTCACCTGTACAGATGAGTTTTGCAGCACGATGGATCATATGGGCAAGAAGGTGAAGCAGTTATTCTGATGAGTGCTAATCACCATCCCTGCCTAGTCTAAATTGTCCCTGTGGATCAACAGAGAGAACAAAATGCCAAACACTCTCATAGAACAGCCAGAGTACTTACTAACTACAGAAGCTAAAACAAAATGTTACATGGAGGTTCACAAAGAACATTTCCATCATGAAAATCTCCCTGGATTTCTTTTGCTCTGGCTACAAGCTGTTAACACGGTTCCTATTTCTGAGCAGGAAAAACACCAGTGCAGTTGCACACAGAAGTTCCTTTACTGTGTGTGCCCTGTCTCCTGCGCCCCCTTTAATTGCTTGCTATGAAGACCCACTATTGCCCTTTTTATTCAAAATGCAGAAACTCACCTTGAATAGGGGTTATCCTTTTTAGATCACAAGTTGGGAGAACAAAACTTTTTCATCATGTTTCCAGCTTAGATACTGCACTACACAACAGCGTTAGAAGAGGAGGAGAAAGCGATGACAATTATGAAGTATTATCTCATAATTCATATTTAAACACTTGTCACCCTCAAAAGCACCTTGAACATAGTCCACATGAGCACCACAAACCTGGGGAGAAATAATAAATATAATCATCTGCCATTTTGACCCCATGCCCCTTGTCCCTCAAATGTTCCTCATTTGTTCCTCAAATGCCCAGCAAGGTGAGAAGTTTGTGGTTTTTACCCAGCTCTAGCTAAGGAGAACGTCTGAAGTTGTTACATGTATGGCAGGCCAACAGGCACTGCACAAAAGCTTTGAGATAAAGCTGAGGAAACTCTTCAAAGCAAGCTAGAGGACAAGGATAGACTCCCCACCTTTCTTGTTTTTGTTTTTGGCAAAGACAGACATCTGACTCCTACTTCTGTGTGTGTGGACCACTGGCATGCATCTACCAGCCCCTACAAAAAGTCTCTCACTTTTCAGATAATACAGGCAACTTCTTGGCTTAACTTCTGGGTTCTGTTAAACTCAGGAAAATGAGGAGATGCAGAAGATATTCTTCTTTGGAAGAAAGGTCAACAAAACTATTTTAACGCTACCAGAGTCCTACCTGAAGCACAGGTGTGGTAAATCCCTTATGAGTCACCTATGAGCTTCTTCAGGGTTTAGGTCTTTAAGAATCTCAGAAAAGTCTAAAGAGCACTTCTCTGTGGAGACAACTTTTCAAGAGATACGGCTCTGTGAACAGGCAACAATTTGTGGTTAACTCATTCTTTCTGGTATTCAGGAAGGCAGCTGCTCCGCTGGAGATAAACAAGGTTTCATAAAAGATCCCCAGCTCCAGTGATTCTTACTCATTTTGAATGGAAAACCTTGCAGAATGCCACATTTCCATCCGGCTGCTCAAGTCAGAAGGACTTAAAATTAATTACTGAAAGTAATCTTGTTATTTTTAGCCAGTTGCTTTTCCAAGGTGCATAACAGAATATTCTCTCAAGTCTACGACAATACACTAAATGGCACACTAAAGAGAAAATAACCTAGTGAAAAATGACAGTATTTGGACAATTACAGATATATCAACCGTTCAAAAAGGGATTATTGACAGAGCCCAAATGTACTAGAAGCGCCTTTTACTAGTCCAAGCGTCCAGCCAGTCTCACTTACAGAGGACACTCTCCTAGGCAAATGCGTGACCTCGCAAGGATACAGACCTAATGTTATGGAGCCTTGAAAGTTGAGCTCCCACAGAGCGGAAAGCTGGGGTCCTGCTCTCTCTTATTACCCATCCTGCTGCTTCACAAGCAGTTAAAATCCTTTTTAACAATTTAGATTCCTAAATTCAGACACTTGTATTTACTTCAAGTGCGAGAACACATCACGTTTGGAGAACAATGGGTGAAACCATTCTGATATGCGTGTTAGCCCAGAAAGCTTTAAAAGTGCATTTTGGTGTGAAATATTAATAGGTATGAAGAGAACACTGTCAGATTCTTTCTGTAAAAGCCTTCAAAATAAAAGGAACCCACCAAAACTAATTATGTAATTTTCAGCTTATGAATGTTCAGAGTGACTAGAAATTGTGCACCTCAGGCTTTTATGCACTTAATTTGATGGAAATGTTCTGAGAAAGTGTTCATCGAGCTTCAAAAATGAGGAGAGGAAAGAGGAGAGGTGATGAAAAGCTCAGGACACTTCAGACAAAAAGAAAAGAAAAGAAAAGAAAAGAAACAATATCCTAGCCTCACACAGTCAATGGAAGACTCACTCCCACCGATTTCAATGTAGCAGGCTCACAAGCTTTGCTTTTCTACAGCTACATTTTGTTGACTTTCAATAGGATCAAAATAAAGATGTGCAGTAACCCAGAAAAATTCGGCTGATGACTATCACAGGGAAGCCTGCTGTGTTTACACAGCAACTCTTGAAGATACAGACTTGGCAATGAAAGCTTTCAAAACTGAAAATTAACAAAAAATTTGAAAGTAGTAATAAATTCTCTTTGCATGTGCACCAAAACTTAATCAAAACCACCTTCATTAAAAGATAGCACACATAATTCAATAATAAGGTATATTTGAATACACCCAGAATGTTTAAGAAAAATACCAAGTTCATTCAGTTTTTTAAGGCTCGTTGTAAATTGTTGCAAGATTCAGAAAATTACTCTTAGTAATAACTGGTAGCACTCACTGTTATAAAGTTCATAACTGAGACACCCTAAATAATATCATTTTCTATTTTGAGGGAGTTTTTTTATGCACAATGTTCACATGTCCCCATCCCTGGAAGTGTTCAAGGCCAGGTTGGAGGGGCTTGGAACAACCTGGTCTAGTAGAAGGTGCCTCTGCCCACCATAGCGGGGTTGGAACTATATGATATTTAAGGTCCCTTCCAACCCAAAACATTCTGAGAATTCTATGATTCTATGCCTATTTTGCATGCACTGAGATCATACACATAAATCAAAGTTATACGGCACAAAGACAAGTGATAACACTGAAGAAAAAGCTTTCACAAATTTTAACTAAATCAAAAGCTGCTGCAGTGAAGAAGCACATCTGTTTTTACAGAGATGTATTACTAAAACATGCTGTCAGATTCGTTTAATCATATTCAGTCCAAATGAAGAGATGCTTGTGACAGTTTTCAGGGAACAGAGGCTGAAGTAGAGTGTAGCGTGCAAACCTTGTACAGACATGCAGATTTCATACCACTGTGCAGATAATGGGGGGCATTTGATTAGCCCCCTTATAAAAGATACACTGAGTAAATACCCAAATACGATATCTTAGGTAAAATGCCTTTAATCCATGGAAATCAGAGAATTAGTCATCTAGGTAGGAAGGTACCTATAGGAGCCCAAGTAAATCAGAATTAAACTACACATGGCTCAGTATCTCAAAGAACATAAATCCTACAACCTCTCAAGACCCTCCTTCTAGTGTCTGAGCACTCTCAGGCTAATTTTTTTTTCTACTATCTACTCGCAATTTCCTTCATTTCAAAAATGCCTTTTGCATATGGAATTGAACTTCAGTGCTACAAGCATCTCCTATTAGTTGTGTCATTTGCCCCAGATCACTCTGAACAACCTGTTTTCTAAAAACAACAGAGATGAGTGGCTAAGGACACCTTTATGTTTTGCAACAGAAAAGCTGTGTTTAATCAATGAACTAACAAAAAAGTAGATGGCAAAGATGAAAAAGAGAATACGAGTACTCTTGCCAAGTTGATAGGAAAAAAAAAATAGCCAAGCTCCAGGCTTGAGGTGAAAAAACCTGACTGCATTACCCACTTTGAGTGGTCTTCACACAGAAGGCCTGATGCTGAGCCCTCCAGAAGGCTTTGCATTACTTAGTATTTTGTTCTCGTCACAGCTGCTGCTGGAAAGTCAGGTTGAGAAAAGTCGGAGGATGGGAGGAAACTGCTTCCAAGAAATTTAGCTCAGGTGAAAGCCAGCCAGAACTGCCCACCAAGGTGGGAACATTCAGAAAAGTTTTGAGCTAAAGAGAGTCTTAAAATAAGAAGCGCTAAAGGCAACATTAGTAGACAGAGCTGGCAGCTCTGACAAGAATTTCAGCACACAGAGAGGCAAGGAAGAAGAGATACACTCAATGGAAAAAAAAAAAATCCCCTGGAGGCTGAGGTCAGACTGATTAAGACACTGTTTCAGTCAATATCCGCCGAAAACCATAGTTGAAAGCAAACAAACACTAAATATACTTTTTGAGTCTTATAAGGAAAAGACTCTCATGGAAAATGTATGAAGAAGCTTCCAAGTAATTATAGGTTAGCAAAGGTATATTTCTTTCATTGACCATTATTTTAATTATTAATCAGCTGCCGCTGTCAAGCCTATGTGCTTAAAAACCCTAAGCGGTCTGTTCCGCACACAGGTAGCTTATCAATTTGATTCTGTGTCCATCATGCAGCGTTATAATGAAAGATAAGTGTTTTAGAGTAAACCAGGAATTTGAGCCACTGATTTATGTTTCCTTGTTTTCCCAAGACCATAAGGCACGTGGTCGCTGGGGAGGTGGGTGCTTTTGGCAGACTCGAAGGAGAAGAACTGCAGAAGTCTAAGGTGAGGCACAAGGGTGAAATCACAAGTGTGACTTGCCTTTCTTCTAGTACGTCAGCAGTAGAAAACAGCCCCTCTTCATCTCTCCAATACGCTACATGCACGAGCTTAAAGATAACTCCGAATCCCAGGATAAGGACAACAAGTAAATGTAAACAGTCTGGTGCTATACCTATCTGGGTCCATCACTAATCTGCAGTGAAGTTAGGAACAGCTCTCTGGCTTCTGTGCTCCCATCAGTCTTCATCCCAGCTAAAGCATTCCCTAAAAAAGAAGTTTCACAATATAGGCACAATACTGAAGAAGGGATCATCTTAGGGCCAGGAACAGGGCTGAAGAAAGGCAAATATCCCCACAGCTTCAAAAAAAAAACCAAACCACAGTCACTTTTCAGCCATGTTTTCAGGGGCAAGGCAGTTCCCTTTGATGCTCTCCTGACGTTCCTTTATCGTTGTCATTACTTCTAAAACTAGAACAGACTTTAACAGAAAAGGTTCACTCCTGAAAGTTGAAGAGGAATCAAATGTGCCTTTGGGCCAGTCATATCCCCGGCTGCATCCAAAGTAGGGTGGGCAGCAGGTCAAAGAAGGGGATTCTGCCCTTCTGCTCTGCTCTGGAGAGACACACCCCCCTGCAGGGCTGGGTCCAGCTCTGGAGTCCTCAGCACAGGAAAGACAGGGACCTGTTGGAGCTGGGCCGGAGGAGGGCACAGCAATAATGCAAGGGCTGGAACCCCTCTGCTGGGAGGGTTGTTCAGCCTGGAGAAGAGAAGGCTCCAGGGAAAATTTTTCACCATGACAGCAATTAGACATTGGAATAATCTTCCAAGGGAAGTGGTGGATTCCTCAACTTTAAGACAGTTTTAAGGCTCAGCTTGACAGGGTGCTGGGCCATCTCATTTAAATCGTATTTCTTTAGCTTAAAGGGTTGGACTAGAAGATCCTTGAGATCCCTTCCAACCTGGTATACTGAGATATTGTGATACTTTATTGTGGCCTGCCAGTACTTGAAGAAGTGTCTACAGGAAAGCTGGAGAGGGACTTTTTAGCAGGGCCTGTTGTGACAGGACAAGGGGTGATGGTTTTAAACTACAAAAGAGAAGATTTAGACTAGATGAAAGGAAGAAATTCTTCATTGTGAGGGTGGTGAGACACTGGAACAGGGTGCCCAATAAGGCTGTGGATGTCCCATCCCTGGAAGCGTTCAAGGTCAAGTTGGTCAGAGCTCTGAGAAACCTGATCATGGAAGGCATCCTGTTCACTGTAGGGGGGTTGGAACTAGATGATCTTTGAGGTCCCTTCCAACCCAAATCATTCTATGACTATACTGACAGACAAGGATCACTGAGACATTCCACACAGAGCTGTGGAAGGACATGAGAAGGGTAAGAAATACTGTTATAATATGAAAAGGATATTAAAGATGACTTAAAACACCTAGCATGTAAGTGCTACCAATTCTTTGCATCTCAGCGAGAGTCCTGGTCAAGTCAGCATCATTCAAGGATTTCACACCCGCAAGTGGCAGTATTAGAAAGATCCGTTCTAAACTTTCACATCATCTTCAACTCTCTTCAACTCTCCAGCTTATAACCCACAAAAATAAAGCATGTGTTTGGAGCTGCCGCTCCCTAATTTGTGAGAGAATACACTCTTGAACAATTGACAAAATAATGAAAACATTTACGATTTCCAGCTTCTCTGGAACTGCAGAGAAAGGATTTCAGTCTAACAACTTGTATTAGCTCGCCTGGCATCGGCAACTAGCAACATTTAAAAAGTAATTGGAAGCTGAAAGTACTTTTGGGGGAAGTGTCTCAAATGTCAGACAGATCTATTAAAACAGCTCTTGACAGACTAATCCATAAGCCCTTCTTTTTTAGTGTGATATTTGTATCGATTTTTAAAATAGCAATCCCATTACTACACATTAACGGCATGGGTAAGCGTCTCTCAGAGTATTCAGTATTACGACAGGACAAAGAGAGAACATGAGGGCAGTAATTTTCCATCCCATAGAAGGGGAGGTTAAACGTTGAAGGGACCAGTTTAACACTTGGTATCTGAAGATTGAGTCCATCTCTAAAGAAAGTTTTCAGCTGCTGCGCTGACATTTTCGGATACCCAAATCCACTCCATACATGCTACTCTGCTCCCTTCCCAGCAGCCAGCTCCCACGTCACTCCTATTTACCTGCTGCCACTTCTGGAAATTCCCCTTTCAATTATCACTGTTTTAGGGGCAACAGAGAAAAAACCAACAGCAAGCGTCCATATACATGGGGTTGAATCAGCACAAGTGCACGGAAAGATACGTCCTGGCAAAAGTTAAATGGGAGAGTCAGGCATTTCTCTTCATAGCAGTTTGGACTTCCAGGGCCAGAAAGACTGATTTCTCCTCTCACCAAGCCCAGAAGCTGTTCTACAGACTGTGCCAGTCATCAGAAGTTTAAGGCTGATCAGATTCCCAACAGCACCATGGCTACAGCCAAAACAAATGTATGCTATTGCATTCAGTCCTGCCCTTCTCTAGCCCACAGATGTCTGGAGCCCAGCAAGCTTGCGTAGGCATTAGTACTGTGCTCAGTTTTGGGCACCTCAATGCAAGACAGATATCGAGGTGCTGGAGTGAGTACAGAGGAGGGCAATGAAGCTGGTGAAAGGTCTGGAGAATAAATCTTATGAAGAACAACTGAAGGAGCTGGGGCTATTTAGTTTGAAGAAGAGGAGGCTAAGGGGAGACCTCATCACTCTCTACAACTACCTGAAAGGACATTGTAGAGAGGTTGGTGCTGGTCTCTTCTCACAGGTAATTAGTTCTAGAACAAGAGGCAATGGCTTCAAACTGCAACAAGGTAGGTTTAGACAGGACATTAGGAAAAAAAAAATTCACAGAAAGAGTAGTCAGACATTGGAATAGGCTGCCCAGGGGTGGGGGTGAGTCACGGTCNAGGGATGTGGTTGAGTCACGATCCCTGGATGTGTTTAAAGGTCATTTAGACATGGTATTGGGGGATATGGTTTAGGGGTGATCTTTGTAGAGCAGGGTTAATGGTTGGACTCGACGATCCCAAGAGTCTTTTCCAACCTGAACGATTTTATGATTCTATGATCTCAGTAGGCAGATGCTTGTCTCCATCAGTTGCCAGAGTTGTGCAAGGGTAAGTTACCTATTCCCAGATTCTAGGTATTTACGCGTGAAACGGGTAACTGGCAAAACCAGTCCAGTTAATATGACAGAACTGAAGAATTCAGCCTTCGAAGTGCTAGTTCACAGACTGGAGGGGATTGGAAGGAACCTCTGGAGATCATCTTGTCCAACTCCCAAGTAGCCTCAGCATCTTTGGAGCCTTCGCTGGACTCCCTCCAGTGGTTCCTTCTCTCTCTTGAACTGGGGAGCCCAGAACCGGACCCAGTACCCTAGAGGTGGCCTCCCTAGGGCAGAGTAGAGGGGGAGGAGAACCTCCCTCGACCTGCTGGCCACATTCTTCTGAATGCACCCCAGGAGACAATTGGCCTTCTTGGCCACAAGAGTACACTGTTGGATCATGCTGAACTTGTAGTGCCCTAGGACTCCATGTCCTTCTCTGCAGAGCTGCTTTCCAGCTGGTCAACCCCTCACCTGTACCGGTGCCACGAGTTATTCCTTCCCAGGTGCAGGATCCTACACTTGTCCTTGTTGTACTTCATTAAGTTCCCCTCCACTCAACTCTCCAGCCTGTCCAGGTCTCTCTGAATGGCAGCAAAACCTTCTGGTGTGTCAGTCATTCTTCTCAATTCTGTATCACCAGAAAACTGGCTGAGGGTCCACTCTGTTTTCTCATCCAAGTAATTGGTGAACACGTTGAACAAGATGAACAAGACTGGACCCAGTCCCGATCCCTGGCGAACACCATGAGATACAGGTCTCCATCTAGACCCTGTGCTGCTGATCACGACTCTCTGCGCTCTGTCATTCAGCCAGCTCTCACTCCACCTCACTATCTGCTCACACTTCCTGAGCTTACTGATGCTCAGAAACATTTGCCTGTATTTTGAAACAAGATCAAACACATCAATCAAAACGATTCATGTGAGCTCAGCTATCACTCTCACCTTAGGATGTCACTTCAGTTCTTAACTATTCCTCTCTAATCAAGTCAGAAAACACGCACTGAGCCCACTGCAGCCTGTGTCTCAGGGCTTTCTCCACTCCGTAACTTCACAGGCTTGTACAAACCCAGGAGCTGTCAAAGTGACAGTAACATGTTAGCAACGTTAGGGAAGTGCTTAAGGTTTCATGGGACTAGACTCCACTTTTCAAGAAGATTCAGCAGACAGAACAAGAGCTGCTAGTCACAACTGCACTTCCAATACAACTTCTGCCTGAATGTTGACAGATGGCAAGGAGGAGATGCTGCAGCAAAAACATGCACAACTGGTACGGATAAGCAACCCAAATTTCAAGGTTCGCCTCTCAAAAACCTGTGCTCAAGTTGTTGTGTCACTCGAAACACACTCATCCAGAGCTCATTTTCGAACAAAGCTTTGCAGCTATAGTTTGGATGATCTGAAAACACAACTCACAGACTTACAGATGTTCATGGATATCAGCACAGTAGACAACAGGAGGGTGTTCAGAGGGGCACAGTACATCTTAAACTCAGAGAATCATAGAACGGTTTGGGTTGGAAGGGACCAACCAATCTAGTTCCAAGACCCTGCCATGGGCAGGGACACTTCCCACTACGCCCGGTTGCGCAAAGCCCCATCCGTCCTGGCCTTGAACACTTCCAGGGATGTAGCATCCACAACTTCCCTGGGCAACTTGTGTCAGTGTCTAACCACTCTCACAGTGAAGAACTTCGTCCTAACTTCTAACCTAAATCTCCCCTCCTCCCGTTTGTAGCCATTACCCCTCATCCTATCACTACATTCCCTGAGAAAGGGTCCCTCTCAACTTTCCTGTCTTTCTCATTCAAGTCTTTCATCTTTCCACTACCAGAAATGTGCAGTACCAGAGCCACGTGCAGAACTGATACAAGTCAGGATGTTGTTGGCCTTCTGGGCCACCCGGGCACACGCTGGCTGCCGTCCAACACCCCCGGGTCCTTTTCCCCCAGGCAGCTTTTGCTTTTCCTATCTTGTTCCCCATTCTAGGGGTGGGGCGGCAAGGGAATGAGTGTGCATCTGTGTGGTCCTTAGATGCCTACTGGAGTTAAGCCACAAGAGACCTTTGTTGGGCTCCCAGGTCTTTCATCCTCTCTGAAGATGCCACCTAGCACCTTAAGTGCACATCAGCCCACATTCAGTAGTGCTACGTAGCATGTGCTGATTATGAGGGGAAGAACCATGACCTTCTGTAGAATTCAAAGTGCAGAGATCTACTGATAGAGCTCAGAAATGCTCAGAGATTATTCAGCTAATCTTTCCATTAGGGCCCTGTTACATAAATCCCCAAAACTTAGGGTCAGAGCAATATCAATTTGCTTTCTAAATGGATTCTGTGCCCTTAAGGCTACAGAACATAATGGAAAAAAAAAATAGAAAAAAACTCTCAAACAGGTCAGGTACTAGAAAGGTGATAAAACCCACACCATTAAAGCAGAGGTTTAAAGGCAGTTACATTATTCTACAGATCTGATTCTGATACCAAATAGCCGAGGCTGTTAGAGAAGTCCAGATTAGCTCTTCCAACTCCAGTAAAAGATAGTTTGCATGGGCTTTGTCAAGAAGGGTAAAGAGTTTAAATAAGAAAAAACAAACAAACAAAAGAAAAAAGGAAAAACATCCCAGTGTTTCCAAAATTATTCTTACAGAGTCATAGGAAAGAAATGGAGCAGTCAAACGTTGCCCAGGAAATGTCTCACTGTGCAAGCTCACTGCCACGCAGAACCGTCTTTTAGAAGACACCCCTTAGATCCATGACTTGGACTGCACTATACCCCTCCCAGTCCTAGAAAGACAAAAACAGAAGGGAAAAGGGAGCTGGTCCATCCCAAGTCATACCTGCTAAAAGTCCAAGTTTCTTTCTGACAGGTATTTCCAGCACAGACTATCCAGCAATACACTGAATATCCGGCAGGTATAGAGAGAGTTGTGAACAAAAGACCTTTTCATAGATTCAGAGGTTGGTTTGGGTTGGAAAGGATCTTTCAAGGTCATCTAGTACAACTCCCCTGCAGGGAGCAGGGACATCTGCAACTGGAGCAGGTTGCTCAGAGTCCCATCCAACCTCACCTGGAATGTTTCCAGGGACAGGGCATCAATCACCTCTTTGGTGGCCCAACCCGGGTCATTGTCTCACCACCCACAGTGTAAAAAATTTCTTCCTTCTGTTCAATCCAAATCTCCCCTCTTCTGGTTTAAAACTATCACCCCTTGTCCTGACACAGCAGGCTCTGCTAAAAAAATCTCTCTCCATCTTTCTTATAGGCCCCTTTAAGCACTGAAAGGCCACAATAAGGTCCCCCTGGAACCTTCTCTTCTCCAGGCTGAACAACGCCACCTCTCTCAGCCTGGCCTCACAGCAGAGCGGTTCCAGTCCTTGGATCACTTTTGGGGTCCTAGTACAGCAAGCAGATCAAACACCTATCTCCATACCATTGCTACTCATATACCCGGCAGTTGTGCCTACAGGGATGCAAACCACCCAAGCCCTGAAAAAGAGCCCTGGCTCACCACTCAGCACATGCTTGCAGCTTTCCTCCACTGCCTGCACACAGCCTCTGCCAGGCCTTGTCTCCAAGTCCTTCCCATATCACAGAATTAGAGCATGGTGGAGGTTGGAACGGACCTCTGGAGATCATCTCATCCAACTCCCTGCTAAAGCAGGGTCACCCAGAGCAGGGTGCCCGGGATCAGATTGTTCATGTGGGTTTGGAATCTCTTCAGAGAAGAAGACTTCACAACCTCTCTGGGCAGTCTGCTCCAGGCTCTGGAGAAAGAAGTTTCTCCTCATGTTCAGGTGGAACTGTTCAGATGTTCCACAGAATCACAAAATTATCGAGGCTGTAACAGACCTCTGAGATCATCAAGTCCAGCCTATGACCTAACATTAACTAGACCACGTCACTAAGTGCCACATCCAATCTTTCCTTAAACACCTCCAGGGATGGCGACTCCACCACCTCCCTGGGCAGTCCATTCCAGCACCTAATGACCCTTCCCGTGAGGAAGTGCTTCCTAATATCCAACCTAAACCTCCCCTGGCGCAGTTTCAGGCCATGCCCTCTTGTCCTGTCACTAGTCGCCTGGGAGAAGAGCCCGACCCCCACCTGACTACAACCTCCTTTCAGGTAGTCGTAGAGAGTGATGAGGTTCCCCGAGTTTCCTCTTCTCCAGGCTGAACAACCCCAGCTCCCTCAGCCTCTCCTCATAAGACTTTCCCTCCAGTCCCTTCCCCAGCCTCATCGCTCTCCTCTGGACCTGTTCCAGCACCTCAAGATCTTTCTTGAAGTGAGGGGCCCAGACCTGCACACAGTACTCGAGGTGAGGCCTCACCAGTGCCGAGTACAGGGGGAGTTTGTACCCATTGCCCCTTGTCCTGTTGCTGGGCACCACTGACAAGATTCTAGCTCCATCCTCTTTCCCCCCTGCCCTTTAGTTACTGATCAGCATTGATCAGATCCCCTCTCAGTCTTCTCTTTTCAAGGCTAAACAGCCCCAGGGCTTTCAGTCTTTCCTTGGCACAGAGATGCTCCAGTCCCTTCAGCATCTTCATAGCCCTTTTCCTGCCCCACATCCCACTACTGACCTGCATTCCCACAATGCTCACGTCTGCTCCAGCCACTGAAGAGCCTCACATTGTCTCTTAGAACCTTATAGCAAACAGTAGGATGTGCCAGAGAGGGAAACACCGCTAGTGCAATGAAAGGGCATAATCAACTTCTAGGAGGAGCAGTTGGATAAGTGAGAGGTGAGCTGGAACAAAGAATAATCTTATTCAGGTAAAACTGTTTCTGCAAGTCTTGAAGCTATTTCTCCATAGACCAGCACTCCAAAAGCAAGTTGCAGTTTGCCCTCACTGCTTCCACGCTATCTGATTTTGTGACTAAGGACCAAAACCCTCTTTAAATATCAATATTTCAACCCCACACAATTCTTTTAATTATATAAACCAACATGGAGACAAAAATAAGATTTCAGTGCCCTTTTCTTTTTTTTTAAACAGGAATCACTTTTCTAAATACCGTTTTGATTCTCAAGATCCAGTCTCCTTTCTGCCACTAGATGTCCCACAAGTAAGAGGAGCACCAAGACAGGGAGCACTGTGAGCTGGATACTGGGCAATCTACAGCCTAACAACCCGGCTGGGAAACAGGCTGCTGCCTTTACATCACCTGAGTATTTAGTGGCTCAGACACCACAGGGAAGGGGATGGATCCAGAACACGCGGATGGGAAATCCTCACGGGCATGCCGCTGGAGATTGTCAAACCGGTCTTCCCAAACACGCAGCAAACTCCAATGAGCAGCATGGATTAAAAATAGAGCCTGTAGTGAGGCTTGATTGGTCGGTTGTTGGGTTTTATTTTTTGTGTGGTTGTTGTTGTTTTGTTTGGGGTTTTTGGACATTCGTTTTCGGGTTGGTTCTTTTAAAGCCTTATAGCTGTTCTGAATATAATGCACGCGTCTAAGGAGTTACTCTACAGGAACATCAGAATCACTGAGCAGTAAAAGCCAATTATGAATTGGATTTTCAATCAAGTTGTACTGATATTTTAAAAAAAAGACAGGGAAGTGGGGACACGGTCTCTGGTACAGATGTCTACAAGTACCCTTGGCACAGCTGAGGTCTGGGCCCATCCAGGCCTAGGACTTGCACACTGGCCTGTCCTAACGGGGCAAGCTGGAAGCTTGTGACTTCTGCCCTCCCTGCAGATCTGCAGCTGCAGAGCACACACAGTGCTCTGGGCAAGGAGCAGTAAAACGTGTCCACGCTGCGATGGGGAACTGCTGGTTTGCTCCAACGGCAAGAAATGGCCCCTCTACTGGTAGCTTGACCCTGTCCCATTGCCAGGCTAAGCAAGGCCAACATCCAAAGCTAGCAGAAGGTTTGCAGAGACACGAACAGTCCTTTAATATCCATTTTGTTACTCCTCAGAGTCCCTGTTTCACCTATCAGCCTTAGCCACAGTGACTGATTCCTTTCTTACGCACCCCAACTCCCACCTCAGCAATCCTTTCACCCCTGGGCTCCCTCAGTGGTTCTCCAGTTTGGGTGTAAAGCACAGAGGTTTGGGGTTGCTCTACAGGCTTCACAGTTCCAGACGAGGACTAGGTAATTAATGACTAGTGTACAGCTCCCACAGTCACTTTCTTGTTCTTCAGCGTCCTGGAATTGGTTTCCAGAATTAGCTCCACCAACTTCCCAGGGATTGAAGTGAAACAGATCAGCCTGTAGTTCTCCAGATCCTCCTCCTTGAAGCTAGGAGTGATGATTTACTCTTTCACCAGTCCTCAGAAACCTCTCCTGGTCTCAGTGACCATCCAAACGCAAGGAACAGCGGCCTCACGATGACATCAATCAGCTCCCTCAGCACTTGTGGGCGCACCCCATCAACACCCATGCATTTATCTATGTCCAGTTTAAGCACTCCTTAACTCAATCCTCCTCCAGTGAGGGTATTTTCCTTGATGAGGAATGGCAGTGCCTCTGCCCAGGCCAGAAGCTTCTCAACCCTGCCTGGCTAGCATTCTGGGGGCCTTGGTGTGTCCTTCAGCAGAGCCCAGGGGCCACGTGCAAGAGAAAGGACAGAGAAGAAAACTCAATTCCAACTCAAACCACAGACCAGGAACTGATGAAGCTTGGCTTGAAGCGGTCAGCCTGTCATAGGCCACAGCATTACATCCCACCCCTTGGGCAGCCTTGCATGCAACAGGTATTTTCTGCTACAGAGGGTGCGTCATTTCAGTCCAGTGTGGACAACAAACATCTGCCAGCCAGAGAAATAAAACATTTTATTTCACAAAAGAGTCTCCTGCTCCTGTCACCACTCATGTCACAGCACACAAAATGCATAAATAAAACAAGGAAGGAAATCTTTTATTCATGAGCACAAAGCCCAACTGAGTTCTCAAAAAGCTTACTGCTGCTTTTAAGGTGTCTCCTCTCCAGGCCTCGAGCTGTGCAGTACAGCACATGGAAGCTGCCAGAAGTCCCCAGCATAATACGCTTGGCAGAAGGTACACAGCCAACCACCAGCATCTGAGAAGAGGCTTCTCTGACTTATTGTCAGGCTGGAATTTCATCTCGGCTCTATTTTGTGTATTTTTGCTGTTTGATCCAATTAGAGGAGATGACCAGCTAAGGATTAGATGAGAAGGTGGCCAAGGAAGTGAGCTTTGAGCCAGGAGCCAGCTGACAGGTGCCAAATTACAGAGCACAATTCACTTGGTAAAACTGAATCTATTCCTGCAACAATTACCATTCCCACCCAGAGTAGATAAACAACACAAAAGCTTCTTCAGTTGAGCAGCTTTACCCTCAAAAGAGCATCTCCTGTCAAAACCTAGTTTTAAGCTCAGAGAAATCTCAGTTTTCATTAAATTTGGGATGCTGACTTATGCGAGTAACAAGAAAAGGCCGCCCCTTGTATTTTGTCCTTGCTTTCCCACATGATACTGAGAACGTTGTTCAGATGTGGCAAGTCAGAAAGCAGGACCTCATTGTCTAATTGATAGTGACCTGTGAAAACATTTCCCATACTTACAAGCTTGGGGAGCAGCAAGCTTTCCAGGTAGCATTAGCACAAGGAAAAATCAATGAAGATATCGCTGGAAGGAAGAGGATGGCTGAGTGCAGAACCACAAAAACCAGCACATGACACACCAGCAGGATCCCGACGGTACCAACAGACCTTAACTG
The DNA here is from genome assembly GCA_013396935.1 of Baryphthengus martii. Lineage (NCBI taxonomy): Eukaryota > Metazoa > Chordata > Aves > Coraciiformes > Momotidae > Baryphthengus > Baryphthengus martii. The sequence goes on from VWZK01000282.1 coordinate 102,242, forward strand.
CCCTGAGCAGCGTCACCAGAGGCCTCTGCCTCCAGCTGGGCACCCAGTCTTGGCCTGAGCTCTATGATAGGCAGGCCTGCCTTCAGTCCTGCCTCTGGCCCCACCTCTTAGGTGACCCCTTGGACCCCTCTGGCAAGCTTGCCTACAGCCCCAATTCCTGCTGCTCCTGTCTGAACCCCTGGATGGATACAGGCCCTGGTTCATCTCCCCATTTTGTCTGGAGCTTTCTACAGATGCTTTTATTCTCACCCAGCTCTGCTGCTTCATCCCCATGGGCCTGTGCCCTTCTAATGAGGGTAGGACCTGTGCTAGGACCCTCCCAGCTCATCCCATCACACAGAGGAGCCCTGCTCTTCCTGAAACCAACCACCTACAGAGGACAAACAAATCCATTTGGAGAGGAAAAGGTTTTCAAATATCAAAACCCCTAAAACCCCCACCGTTTCCACTTTATTCACAGGCAGTGCTGGCTCTGGTCATAGTGGTGTTTAGGGCCTTTAGTGGTTGTGCCAGCGGCTGGATTGCATGACACGTTGGCAGCTGTATTTAACAGGCAAAGTCTGTCCTGACTGCAGGGAAGTCTCACATATATAGTTCACAGGCACAGCACCTGTGGAGACAGCCTTCAAGGAAGTTGCACTTCACCTGGAGAGAAAAGAGGTTTCACAGAACTGCGGAATGGTTTGAGTTGGAAGGGACCTTAAAGATCATCTAGTTCCAGCCCCCTTGCCATGGGCAGGGACACCTCCCACTAGACCAGGTTGCTCAAGACCCTGACCAATCTGATTTTCAACACTTTTCAGAGATGGACCATCCACAACTTCCTTGGGCGAACTTCACCGGTGTGTCACCAGCTTGGCAGCACTGACAGAAACTTGTTCATTCCTTCTAAAAGCTTCTTCCTGATATTCTTGGAGAGCCACAGCAATTCTCCCACTAGGACTCAGCTGGATGCAGGATTTAGCCACATTTCACCCTCACAGCTTCCACAGCTCTGCCTGCTGCAGGCACCACCCAGGTGATTGCAGCAGCTTCCCACTAACACACAATATTGACTCACCAACACTGAAACATCCCTTTTGAGAGTCTGCACAGGCACAGAATCACAGAATGTTAGGGGCTGGAAGGGACCTCAAAAGAACAGGATCACCTAGAGTAATCACACAGGAACGCGTCCAGGCGGGTGTTGAATGTCTCCAAAGGAAAAGACTCCACCACCTCTCTGGGCAGCCTGGGCCAGGCTCTGGCACCCTCACTGGGAAAAAGTGTTTCCTGGTGTTTAAACGGAACCTTCTCTGCTCCAATTTGCACTCATTGCCCCTTGTCCTGTCATTGGGCATCACTGAGAAGAGCCTGGCTCTGTCCTCCTGACACTCGGCCTTCACATATTTATAAACATTAATGAGGTCACCCCTCAATCTCCTCTTCTCCAAGCTAAAAAGACCCAGTTCCCTCAGTCTCTCCTTGTAAGGCAGGTGTTCCACTCCCTTCATAAGGTCAGTGGCTCTGCGCTGGACTCTCTCCAGTAGTTCCCTGTCCTTCTTGAACTGGGGTGCTCAGAACTGGATACAGGACTCCAGGTGGGGCACCACCAGCACAGAGTAGAGAGGGAGGGGAACCTCCCTCGACCTGCAGGCCACCAACCGCTGTAGGTTTATCCTACTGCAGGAAGGAGAGGAGTGACTACACCAGCAGTACTGCCTCAACTGGGGTGTAGGAGCAGAGCAGGATAAGCCTGCTTCCAGACTATCGCAGCCCACAGGAGAAAGGCACAGCGGCACAGGGAAGGTCACTTGGCATTTGCTATTACATTTCCTGGAACATCTGTGCCAAGGAAAGGCTGAGACCCCTGGAGCTCTTTAGCCTGCAGAAGACTGAGAGGGGATCTGATCAATGTTGATCAATAGCTAAAGGGCAGGGGGCAAGAGGATGCAGCCAGACTCTTGTTAGTGGTGCCTAGCGACAGGACAAGGGGCATTAGACAAACTGAAACACAAGAGGTTCCACCTGAACAGGAGGAACAATTTACTTGTGGGGGTGCCAGAGCCTGGCTCAGGCTGCCCAGAGAGATTGTGGAGTCTCCGTCTCTGGACAGATTCCAAACCCACCTAGATAATCTGATCCTGGGCAGCCTGCCCTGGGTGAGCTTTAGCATAGGGGTTGGATGAGATGATCTCCAGAGGTTCCTTCCAATCCCCATCATCCTGTGATTCTAAAGCCAACGCATCTATGATAGCCAGACACAAACCCAACACCAGCAGCCTGTTGATCCAAATTCCCTCTGCGCTCATGAAAGGGCAATAACAGGGCATTGGTCAACAGCTGGAGCTCCAACACCACCCTGCAGTCCAGGTCCTTACTTGCTCTGGGAAAATCGGCCGGGTTTGTTTGCACTGCACGTAGTAGCATATGTAAGTACTCAATCAATGCCTTACAAACAGAATAAACCCAATTTCTTTGAAATAAGAGGTGATTGAATACATACTTCAGTCTCTTGCCTAGATAGATGCCAGCTCTACAAGCTGAATGGAGAAGGAAGTAAAGACTATATTGATAAATATTCTAAAGGTTGTACTGACACAACCTGCTGGAACACGTTAAAGGAGGAAAAAAATACGTGCTTTGCATTATTGCTTCCTCATGAATTAGTACAATAAGAGGACTACGGATTTGCTAGTAGAGCTGTTTTGAAGTGTTATTTAAATCAAGTACTGTAGTAACAGTTGCAAATGTCGACAGTTTTACAAACATGTAACTCCTCCCCAGACAAAGACTTTGTATTTTAACAAACAACTAATATCTTCACTGGGTGATATTCCATTCAAAGCTGGCACTGCACGGCAGGGAAGGTCACTGCTTGGCAGCCCTTAAGCTTAACCGATTTTAAGCCACCAGCCGCCAGTCTTTTCTGATCTGTTCAGCATCCGAGGCGGCTGAAGGTGGAGCTCTTCGGGCACATGTGCTAAGTGGCCTGTGGAGCAGATGGCATTTTTCCTCACCAGCTGAGACAAAAGGCATTCCCCTTCCCGGCACAGCAGTGCAAACCCTTCCACGCTGCCACCCTCTGGCAACAAATGCATTTGCAATATTAATGACACCTATTTTTATCCCGGGGCACATTCAGTCCTAGAAGAACATTCTCAGTCTTTTCCTAGTTGTGGAAAGGATCGTCTTCAAAAAAATTATGCATGTTTCTGGTATTGCTTTTCTAAACCATAGACTCGTTTGGGTTGGAAGGGACCTTTCAAGGTCACCTAGTCCATCCCCCCTGCAGGGAGCAGGGACATCTGCAACTAGAGCAGGTTGCTCGGAGCCCTGTCCAATCTGGCCTGGAGTATTTCCAGGGATGGGGTTTCTACCATCTCTCTGAGCAACCTGGGCCAGTGTCTCATCATCCTCAGTGTAAAGAATTTCTTCCTTCTCTCTAGTCTGAGTCTCCTTTTAAAAACCATCACTCCTCCTGTCACAACAGGACAATAAGATCAATGTGTAGTTACCTAGATAGAGGTGACATTTCTAACAGGTTATCTAAGGCCAACACTATCAGAATGAATGTTTTGCAAGCTGAGAAATCACCGGGAAAAAAAGTGGTTGAAGCAGAAAGTTCCTACAGCAAGGAGTTTGCTGTGGGGATGTCTGACCAGAGCCACGCACCACACCGAGACATCCCAAGGGAATCCAGGGGGATTTGCCTAAGAGGGTGACATGGCCAGCCCAGCTGAAGTGCCTCTACACGAATGCATGTACCTTGGGCAATAAACAGGATGAATTAAGGGCCGCTGTGCTGCTGGAAAGCCATGACATAGTGTTACTGAAATTTGGTGGAATGATTCCCATGACTGGAATGTAGGGATAGACAGGTACAAGTTCTTTAGGAAGGAGAGGCAGGAAATGAGGAGAGAAGGTGTTGCCCTCTGCATCAGTGACCAGCTAAAAATCGATGGAGCTCCAGCTGGGGAAGGACGATAAGCTGGTTGAGGGTGTGTGAGTTAAGATTAAAGAGAAGACAGAGGAAGGTGATGTTACAATAGGGGTTTGCTACAGGCCACCTGACCAGCAGAACCAAGCAGATGAGGCCCTCCATTGGCAGACAGAAGGGGCTTCGCATTCACAGGCCCTGGTCCTCATGGGGGATTTCAACCACCCTGACATCTGCTGGAGGGACAACACAGTAAGGCACCAGCAACCCAGAATGTTCCTGGAATGCGTAGATGACGACTTCCTCCTCCAAATGGTAGGGGAACCAACAAGAAAAGGTGCTATGCTGGACCTTGTTCTCACCAATAGGGAAGGGCTGGTGACCAATGTGAGGCTCAGGGACAACCGTGACTGCAGTGATCATGAAGCAGTAGAATTTAAAGATCCTCAAGGCATCTAGGAGGATGTA
>VWZK01000283.1:0-278627 GCA_013396935.1 Baryphthengus martii
TCAATGGCTGGCATCTGAGGGGAACTCTGCGTTCTGCCCTCAACCCTGATCTGTGTGCTCCTGAATCTGGTTCCTGTCTGCTGCTGAGTCCAGTCTGGGACTTCCCAGTGCCTGCTCCACAGCATCAGTGGTGACGGTGACATAATTGCCATCCAGAGGGTTGGATTCAATACTAGTTTTTTATATATTTCATTTTATTGTTTTTATTTTCATTAAAGATGGTTTAGTTTTTTTTTCTAGCCCATAAGTCTCTCACCCTTATTCTGTTTCTCTCCCCATTTGAAGAAGGGAGAGGGGTTAATAGAGAGCATCTACCATTTGTCTAGTGGCCGGACCAGCCCTAACCCTTGACAGAAAGGAAATCCCTCAGAACTGGAGGTGTAACTGCATGCTGCAAGAGGCAGTTCCATGAAGACCTATAACTCAGCTCTGCTGGCAGAGACCAGATAAGTTCTGATCCCTCACCATCCTGGCAATTTTTCTTCTAATTTTCGTACAAGTTTAATTTATTGTCTTGTGCTGACAGCTGCCCAACAACTGTGTCCTTCATGCTTTGACAAGTGCCTTGTATCTATAGGTATTGCTCTTGCTGAAACTATTTCAACATTGAAGGCCTTTTGCAAAACAGTGCTGAATTGCTGGCAGTGTTTTCCTTAAATAGGGATTTAGAGAACTTGTTCTACTTAATCAAATTAGTTACCTTTGATCTAATCTGGTGTGTAGGCCAAATTCCCAAGACAAGGTGGTTTTAGTAGTTTCTTTAGCTTGTAATCTCTGATTTCCAAGAAAATCTGCCTTATTTTTTTATTCCTTTGATTTCTGACACTCTCAAATGTGTGTGAAAAACTGATGTAGGTTGGCTGAGTACAGGAAAATAGTTGATTTGACATTGAATTTCTTATTTTGTTAGCTGGTCTGTTCTCCATGCCTTTCCCTTGGTCTGTCAGATGTAATCTGTTTAGCTGATCTGAAGCCTGTGCCTCACTGGCTTAAATCTGATTTTTTTTTTTTATTCCTTACTGCTTCATGTTTGTTTCTCATTCCATCTTGCACCTCCTGCTTTATCTGTTTCATTTGGAAAAAAAGACATTTCACAAACTACAACGGTCAGTAAAAGCTAAACTCCTCTTGTACCTCATTCTCTGTGTGTTGGGACTCTTTTCACCAACTGAAAACACTAAATCGCAGTCACCTCACCCTATGAAACAGGTCACTTCAGTGTAACCCAATCAGAACTGCAGGATTGGTTTAAATAAATTGGACCTTTGACCTTTTATCTTTCTTTTTCATTATTCACCTTGTTTTTCAGGCTGGAGAAGTGAGGCTGTGCACCTCCAGCAAAGGTGACAGTCCGAGCTCATGTTATCCTTGGCCAGAGGCCCCATTGGTGCTCCAGCTCTGGGTAGAAGATCCATCAGCGCTCTCAGTCAAACAACGGACAGACACACACACATGTGTATGCTGTATTAGCTCTGGTCCTCTGAAAAAGTGTTTTAAGGGCCAAAGTTATTGTGAGGCTTTGTTGAAAGCAAGAGCTCCCTGGATAGCTTATTTATCAAGACCTGAGAAAACTGCTGCAGTATGTACCCAGAAATGGAAGACATATGAAGTAGTAGGAACTAGTAGTTTGGCTGAAGTCTCAGAATTTCATTTTGTCTCCCTCTAAATATTGGGGCAAATGATGGAGTGATTGAAAAGTTTTGGTTCTCTGCGTATTGGAGAAAAGTTCTTGTTATGCCAAATCATCTGAGCCAGCTTTGAACCCTCCTTTCATACTGTTGCTCCTTCTCACCATCCTCCACTGAGCTGAAACGTTATTAATCTTTTAGGTTAGCTTTGAATGCATTTCCTTTGATTTCTTTTAGAATCCATTCAGACAAAGTATACTCTGGTTGCAGGAAATCCCCCAGATAAATTAACCCCATTTACACTGACATATCCTCCAGGGGAATCCGATCTGCATTCAGGGTGCTGCTCACCAGCCCTGCTAGCCTGTCAGCAAGGCTAATGCTGGGAGAGACAAACCCTGTCTCTGTGGGCAACTCATTCTTTCACCCTTTATTCACTTTTTGCCTACTTATACCATAAATACTGCACTCTCCTGTGCTTTGCTATTTGTGCAAATACTAACGGAAAGGTAGGCAAGTCTCTGGCAGGGCCAAATTGCATCTGTCTGTAATCTCTGTTGTTAGTACTGTTATAATGCTGTAAATGCTATTAAAAAAATTAAACAAGCAATGTACAGAATATCAAAGAAATTTTAACTGGCAATCTAATTTCCAGAAATGCTGGGAACATTCAGTTCAGAAGTGCTGCAGAAAACCAGGAGCATGATGTCCTAGGTATTGTAATGGGACTTCAGAGAGACTTAGCTTTCCACTTGAAAATGTTTGGATTTTAATAATGAGGATCTAGTCCTGGTCTTTGATTGTGAGGGCATTGCGGATGCTGTTATATCACAACTAGTTGATTTTTATTAAGTTCCGTGCTATAATGAAGCAAGATGGTCCCATTTTTATTTTACACTTCTCCCTTCTCCCTTTTTCCTTCCCCATATCGATGGCTTTTAGATACATCCAGGGATGACAATTCAACCACCTCCCTGGGCAGCCTGTTCCAGTCTTTGATAACCCTTCTGGTATAGAAGTTTTTCCTACTGTCTAACCTAAACCTTCTTTCAGGTAGTTGTAGAGAACGATAAGGTCTCCCCTCAGTGTCCTCTTCTCCAGATTAAACAATCCTGGTTCCCTCAGGTGTTCCTTGTAAGACTTATTCTCAAGACCCCTCACCAGCTTTGTTGCCCTTCTCTGGACCCGCTCCAGCACCTCAATGTATTTCTTATACCGCGGTGTCCCAAAGGGAAGACAGTACTTAAGGTGCGGCCTCACCAGTACCGAGTACAGGCATGCTCACTCAAGTAACTGCTGGAGAATGGGGATAACTGAACCATAGGATTTTAACTCAGTTCAGGTTTCTTGGTCGTGAAGAGTCCTCTGTTTGAGCATGCAGCTCGAGAGGAGCCCCTTCTTAACTTTTGTTAAATGCTCAGGAGTGCTTGAGGGACTTGGGAACCCGAAGAGCTGCTAATACCCGATTTGCTTCTGCAGGTGGCTTTGAAAACACTATCCAGAGGTGATGAGCTCAAGTATTTCTTTAGAACTCAAAGTACAGAACCATTTCTTCCTTGGGACAGAACTATTATAGATACAGCTGCCATCATACCCTGATTACTTTAGCTGCTCCCATAGCACCTCCTTGACAGTCTTGACAGTCCCAAGCAATTTATACACTCAAAACTGGTCTTGATATTTGCTTACCCTTCCATGCTTTTCCTGGCTGTACACGTGAATCTCCTAAATATAGAAAAGAATGCAGAGGGTAAGGTTGCAGATACAGCCTGGTTGAGCAGCTCAGCTGGCTTCAGTATGGCCCAAGCATGCTGTCGTTCACACTAGAACATCACAGAACAGACTGGGAGTAGGACATGTCCCGTCTAGCAGACAGTGCACACAGCAGATCTGTATGAATGCGCCTAGTAGAGGTATTTCTATAGTGGCAGCATACTCAGAGAATGAAATGAGGTGACTGATCCAAGTTTCTCCTCCCTGAATCCCCAAGAAAGCAGCATTTTGCTGCAGACCTACATCACTTGTCCAAGGGCTGGCTACCAGCATGCTGCCGACAGGCTGCCAGCGCCTGCCAGTGGGAATGAGAAGATGTGGTTTCAGATGTGGAGGCAGCTGAAAAATTACTGTCCGTAGATGAATCTCTGAGCGATTGAAATGTGAATAAATCAACTCAGAGTGAAAGGAGGCACTGAATCCACCAGTGATCAGTGTTCGGAAAAGAGTAGGTGTTAATATGCCCGGAGGTGATTTGGGGCAATTAGTAGTCCTGTAACATCCCTTGACAGAGCACATGGCAGCCAAATTGGTATTTTCTTACAGTTTAGGAGCACTGGGGCATTTGGCAGCAGCTGTGGCTTCCACATCTCGCTCCACTTTCAGGGTCATCGTCAGCGAGGCTGCTGAAATGCCATCCCTCTTGCAGGGACTGGAAGATGTTCATAAGAAGACGGGCATTGGCATTTTTTCCGAGTCGCTGCATATGCTCTTGATCTGGTCAAGGGTGTAGGGAAGGCATCCAAACGTTTCTAGTGGGAGAGATTAGAAATGAAGTTAATTTATAAATTTATTACAATGTCAAATAAAAATCTATCTGCTTAGTGCAAAAGGCATAGTGGAAAGTGGTGCAAGATTCTGAAGTAAGCATCCTTTTTCACAGTAACTATGACATACCAAATGCTAAATGTTGTTGGCTTGCTCAGCTGGAAGTTTACAGCACTTAAATTGAAATGACAGGCCTGAACTGCTCGCTACAGACCAGTATAGTGGGATGAGCCAGCAAAGGTGTAGGTAATTAAAGGACCTTTACAGCAAATTGGTCTCATTGGAGACATAGTGGTCATGACAAACATGCTTGCTGCAGACAGGCACTCGAGTGCGTTCAGCTGCCTTTCTGAATTCAGTGTACATGAAGTGTGTTCTTGCAAAGTGGTTTGAACTAAAATGTGTATGGCACAACTGTGTTCATTCCAAAAGGAAAGGTGTCAAGCTCTAAGAAGGGAATTAAACCTTGCTGAGGTCAGCCAAGAATATGCTGAGATCTTTTATTTTGATTGGAAAAATGTAAATCACCTGCATACCTGAGTCGTATCTACTTACAAACTGCTTTTAGAAGTGTATTTACGAAGACTGCCTGTTATCACTGTCTCCATACCTTCCTAGCTGGCCTGACACACATTTTACTCTTTCCTAGGATCTGTTTACCATCTTTAGGTGATCTCTGTGCAGTTTTGTACATTCTGCATTGCATCTTTCCCTCTCCTCCCCTTTGGCCTTGCGGTTGCATCTGTTTCACCTTCCCATGGCTTCCACCCCTCAGTGCTGCGCTCCCAGGCTGCACCAGCTGGGCTTTCCATGCTCTCTGCTCTGTTGAGAATCCCCACCCTTCATTCAGATCTGCCTGAGAGTTCCTTTTTGCTTACTTAAAACAGAGGAGTAGCACCGGTGTGATGTCAAGGGACACAACCCCCTCCCCAGTGTCTGCTTTTCTGCATCACTGTGGCCCTTGGAGGGGTCTGTGCTGCTAGGTTCCCAAACGCAGAGCAGAATCTCCTGCAGCATCCCCTACCACAAGCTGCCTTGGGTGCCTGAAGCTGCCAGGCTGAGTCACGGTGCAACTCACAGTGGGTGATTCAGCCTGTGAATAAAGACCATAGAACGGCGTGGGGAAAAGGGCATCAGTTTTGTGATGGAGGAAAACAGCAGCTTAGCCCTGCTGAGGTCTTCACAGGCCCCCTCCCTGCACACCGGTGGACCCTGTGCCTCTGATGGGGCTGTGACACATGTGGTGAGTGGGTGCTGACTGTTCTGCTGCCCTCCCCATGCAGCCCACTTCTGTCTGCAGCCCCCATCAATGGCAGCGAGAATCAGTGAGGGGCTGCATTTTACTCCAGAAGATGAAATTAAAAATACTCTCCTCCGTCTCCAGCAGTGCATGTGCCCATTTTGCTTTACACACTCGTGAGGTCTGTGATGTGCCCAGCAAGGTCATCAACACTGACATTGCTGGCAAGGGGCCAACACAGAGAGGAGGAGTGTGATTTCCAACCAGACGTGCTGTGCCGAAGGTTGCTCCTCACAAAGCACTGGGTTTGCTGCTGAAGCCAAGTGGATAATGAAACAGAAGTGCAGGCAGCCGATGGCCTTGGAGGTAAGGCTGCAGTTTGCACTCAGACCTACTTGTGAGAAAATAAAGAAGCGAGGACTGAGGCATGTGGCTGTGCAGATTGTACCCAGGATGTCTGCTGCAGTCAGCGAGGCTGCTGAATCCTCCTTTTTGTGCAGGGAAGGTTAAAGGGCGGGTAGGGAAGTCCCAGGACCGGTTCTAGCAAAAACCGGAGCTAGGTTCTGACCTGCTTTTGTTCCAGCCGTCACAGGACAGCTGTGCTGTCTTTCTGCAGCAAGGTGTTGCAAACTTTTTTGTTCTTTAGCTCCACTGAAAGCAAAGAGATGGCGAACTAGCCTCCAGGTGTTGCACCAGATTCAGGGGTGAGGCTCAGTTCATGTAATTTATACATCCTTCTGGGCTCCTTAAAGTTAAATTAATTCCCATTACACTAATATTTACACCCACACTTGCTCTAGCTGCAGCTTTGTCCATCCTTTACTCGTTACCGCTGAATCTGGCCCACTCAATCTAAAGGAGAAAATGGGATTTAGAAGACCAGTCCCAGCTCCATAAATCATCTTTTCCTCTTGAGTCTCTTCCTGGTGCACTCTTTGGCTTTTCCACTGGGCAATGTACTGGCAGGGACTCCTTTAGCCTGGCTTGAACTCAGGGCTTTGAGTTTCACTTTTTCATAGTGAGGGTGACAGAGCACTGGAACGGGCTGCCCGGAGAGATTGTGGAGTCTCCTTCTCTGGGGACATTCAAAACCCACCTGGATGTGTTTCTGTGTGACCTAATCTAGGTGACCCTGCTCTGGCAAGGGGGGGTTGGACTAGGCGATCTTTCGAGGCCCCTTCCAACCCCTGGCATTCTGTGATTCTGTAAGAATTGCAGGAGCATCCTCAGAGCCACAGCAGCTGTAGAACTTTAAGAAAGTGTGCAAGTGAACATTAGAAAGCAGAGCCAAGAAGGCCTTGATTCCAAAACCTTTAGTTATTTTTGTCCCGACCCCCCCAACAGATGATACTAATTTCTTCTTACAGCTTTCAGGTACTGCAGTTGAAACACTGATACATCTGCAGAAGCTGCAATAGTGCATCTTTGTGGATTTTTAGGCTTCAAAGCACATTTATAGCTAAGCTCTGGACAGCTGGGAGACCTGCAGAGGGCAATCAACTGTCACAGGCTATAGTGCATGCTGGATATCTGTGCTGCTCCCTGCTCTCCTCTGGCTTCTACTGGTGTTGCTGGTTCCCCTGCAGTCCCCAGTCCACCTACTGCAGAAAAACAAAAAGAATTCTCTAGGAAAAGAAAGCATCTGGCTGTAAATGCAACAAGATCTCCTCAACGACATTGTATGTATTAGGAAACGTCATCTGACAGACAGATATTTTCAGGAATCCCTATTACAGCACTTGTCAACACCTTCAGTAAACTCTAACGCTATCTATTTGTTGTTGAAAGCCACAGGAAAAGTAATTTATAGAATTCTTGAGCTCTTCCCTGCAGATCCCATAGCCTGTTTGAACTAATGAGAGAGAAGCCTGAATCCACAGTGCTTGCTTCTTTTAACCCATTGATAAAATACATATTTTATCATCTAAAGGACTTAGATTTTCTTTTGCCTGAATCCATCTGTCCTGCTAGTTAAAAACTAGTGCACGAAAATAACTTTGAGGTAGTTCTTGCCTGTACAAATGGATTAGTCTTCCTTGAGTAACCAACAATTTCTCCAAAATTTAAAATACATTTAAAGATACAACTTAAATTAATATTGAGGGTTTCAGTTTATTGAGGGTTTAACATGGAGGGCAGCTGCATACACTCTCCTGCAGAAAATGATTATATGAGATTTCACAGCACTGCGTCAAAACTTTTTCAAGCAAGGAATTTTTTTTTCTATTTGTAGCCTCAAATTATCAAAAAAAAGGTGATGAATTTTGACAAAATGTGCTGCCAGTATTACTTGGTGGAATGTGTCTGTTTTGGTGTCTCAGTCAGAAAGATATTATCACTTTTGCACAGGTGCAGTGTCCCCTTAACTTTTATTGTTACACGTTCTTAGGAATGTTTAATAAAGTTGAAGTTATGATAGAGGAACACAACTATTGTTGTGTCCGACAAGATATAACAGCATCACATTGGTCAACAGCTTTTTTTCCTCTTGAAACAGAGTGAACCAAAGAGCTTGTGTGAGTTTGAACACGAGGTAAGGTGACTATAGACTAGCTCTTTACTTCGCTTTTAAAATGTAATGACTTTGCAACGTAACGGTTGGTGTTGCTCTTTTTTGGATCACTAATAGCTGGATGTCCTTTTCTCATTATTCTTATTATCATAACAAAAAATGACCATTGCAGTTTGGTTCAGTATTGTTCTCTTTAATGGCCGTTGTACGGAAGCGTGTGCACGCACATGCACAGAGCATCCCCTTTACGAAACATCCTGCCGAGTTCCCCACCAAGTTCCTCAACGGCACTAGAGCAGCCGTTGCACTCTCAGCTCCTCTTGGTGGGGCCAGCCAGGGCCTTCAGACTCTACTGACTCGGGTGGCAAAATTGCATCCACTCAGTGAATATTCCAGCATGTTGCTATTAAAGAGCAAGATATTGCAGCTCTAAAAATCCTGGAAGGGAGCCGTAGACTACTGCCTGTAAGTCCTAAACGTTATATTTTGTTGTTTATACTAAACATGTTTTTCACTAAGGCTCCCATATTGGCACAGGAAATGTCTAGGGCACTTGGATTTCTAGGCTAAAAGTAATTAAAAAAAAAATGAAATAGAGCCTTTACCTTTTTGTTTTGTTGTTTTTGTTAAATGTTCTCAATTAATTTTGTAACCTCTACCACAGGCAGAGTATATACTCAAATAGTGTAAAGGTCTCATCTGAATCAGCCCATGGTCTATAATTTCCTCATGTTTAGGAACTTAGAAATAAAATTACTAACTGACCTGGACAATTCCCTGCATCAGATGACATGCAAGATGACCAGTTCTTTTAAATTTCATTATTATTTTGTTTTACTGTAGAATATATCTTCACGTACACATATATATTCTGTATTTATAAATGTTTATCATTATGTTCCAATGGACTGTCTGATACCGATCTTGGTCAAATAGAGGTGATTTCTTGAATTCCAATGGTTTAATTTTTTCCAAGCTTTAAATCAGTGCTTTTGCTTAAACTGTTGATTACAGACTAGGTTTTGGTATATTATCTCCTATACTTAGGAGAAGTTTTGCATGCTGAATAGCATGTGAATTGGCCGTCCATAAAGTGAGATGGGGATCTGGGCAAAAGGAATGGAAAACTTCACAAAGACTGAGGCTCAGAGAAAGTACTTTCTAAAAGCTGTCTTCTTTTTTTGTGTGCTCTTCCACCAATGCTTTAGAAAAATGTCATTTATAACCTTTTGATCAAGCCGAATCTCTCTTTGTCAGATCAATGGAAAAAAAAAATTAAATCCATTGGTGATAAGGAAGGATTAGAAAATCAAATGATGGGAAAAAAATCTTGGTCTTATTCAACTGACCCTGCTGTTGAAGCTGTGGCACTTGCTAGAAGCCTCAGAGTGCCCCCAATCAGCCACCCTCTCTGTCAGTACGCATTAGAAAACATTTCCTCTAATCCCATCATTCAGGGCTGTTGTGGAAACCAGCAGGCTCACTAGCAAATCCACCCGCTATTATTTTTATCCTATTGAATGCATTGCCTTATTGGACATAATCAAAATGGCTGATGTGCAATGCGAAGAGCAAGTGGGTTTTACCACCACTCACGCCAAAACTAAATACGGATTCAGTTGCACCCTGCCAGCACAAAGTGTGCGTTGCGTGGCTCTGCTCTGCGGTACCCAACCTCAGCTTGCTCCGCGCCTGATAAAAACACTACACGCTCCCTTCAATACCCCTTTTCAAAAAAGGCAAAACAAAGCACCAATGTCTGCACTGGAATGTGCTGCAGGTAGTGATCTAAACCTCCGTCACCAAAGTCAGCGAGAGGATTAATTTAATGCATGAAGGTTGTTGCTTGGAGGGACTTCCCAGGAATGCAAACCGAAGGCCCTCAAAGAGTCCACAACAAAGGGAAAAAACATACAATCTCAAACTCCTGGTAGGATGGGGAGCATTGGATTAAGAGCTTGGTTTACCTTGTAGAAAAGGCAGGAAACACTGCTGGGCTGAAGAACAATGCAAGCAGGGAAAAGATTTTGGGGTGGCTGATTGGGTTTATTTTTCCCTGTAGACCTTTTTTAGACATTTGGCTAGAAAACTGCAGGCTTGCTAATGACACTTATATAATATCTGATAGGAACAAATGCGGGCTGGTGATGTGGACTGCTGCCATTTTTAACAGCCTCAGCAGAAGACATGTAGAAGACTCCTCAGGAGTGCAACATACGGGCACAGTCATGTTAGAAGACCTTGCTGTTCTGTGAAGGTGCTCCCCAGGTAAACTCAGGATTATGTACTTAAGAGACTGGAGAAATAACAGCAATACATAGACAAGAACTAATGTGAAATTTTCTAGGCTAAACTAGTGACAGAGCACCGTTCAATTTCTCTCAAACTTTCCCACAAGAACCAACAGTGCTACAAATTCTCCACCACAACCAACCTTGCTTTCTGTTACCTACTACCATCCTCATCTGGATTCAGTTTCCAGTCCCTGCTTCTTATGCTTTTACCATAAGAAGTCATGTAATTACATGCAATTATCAAATTACTCTTCCTTCTCAGTCCTCTTCTCTGGTCAAACTACGCCATCACCTTCTTAATCATGTAAATTGTACAGCGTCCCATTTGAGTAACATTTTCTTGAATCTTTTCAACACGTAAGTCTTCTGGATAATGTTTGAAAAACGGCTTAAATAATCACAGGTAATTAGTCTTCTCTGCTAGTATGCTCTAATTCCCCCTTTCTTCAACCAAGGTTTGAAGCCACTCTTGGCTGCTGTAGTGCGACACAAGTGCAGGCTCTGTAGGTACTAATCAGGGGCCATGATTAGCGCATCCTTTTCTGTTTCCAAATACAGCTGCTCTCACTATCTACCTATCTATCTATCTACCATGTGGAGTACTTGGTTTCTTTTCCAAGATGTAATACAGATGGCAATCTGTGGTGCTGCTTTTTTTTTCCCTTTCTTGAGAAGCAAAATTTCAAAATATTTTGAAGTCCTACTACTTTAAGGATCGATGTTAACGTACTGTTTCTTCAAGGTCCTCCAGCTTAAAAAATGGTGTTCCTGTTAAAGAATAAGCATCTCAAGACAAAAATGTACCAAAATAAACCATAATTTTAATACAATTGAACCCTTATGGAGTATTAAAAATAACAAAAGAATTGATAAGTATGTCTGTATAGAACGCTATTATTAATTCGAGATCAACAAACCAAGATCGGTTCACGTCATATTTTATTCACAAGTAGAAAAAAGTATTACAAAACGATTTATACAAGATTTTAATTTACATTCCTTAAAGGAGTATTTAAAACAGCACTGTAAGTCTCTAGACATGATATGCGGGCAGTCTAAATGCAGTGGTAGTGTATGTTTTCTATTGGCATGTACAACATTGCTTGCCACAGGCAATATAAAAAAAGACCAATTTGGTTAAATTAAGGAAAAAAAGTATATACACAATATACACATATACTTAAAAAGCACTCTCTTCATTTTTTTCTCCTAATTTGCTCTCAAGCTCTCAGTCACTCATTTAAAAAAAATGAGTCTATTTCTCTAGAGTTGCCGGACAAAATCAATTATACAAAGTGTAAATTCCAATGGGAAAACATACTTACTGTGGCAGATGCTGGAAAACTTTTGAACATGGCATTTTAAAGAACTGTCATTAGTGAAAAGTTAAATCTCCATATGTTCTAATAATATCCTGCCATATACTGAAATGCACATTGGATTTGTTTTTATTTACAACGTATATACAAAGAAGCACACATCTCTTCATGCACATATAGTGAGAAAAAAAGTTTTGTCACTTCTTAAATGTATGAAAGTATCCAGAGAAATTTTTCAAAACTACTCTTATTTGAATATATATTTCAAATTATTTTGCTGAGTAATTGTACTCCCTGTATAACTGCACATTACTCTGTCAGTGAGCAAATGGTGGTACTTACTACTTTAAAAAAAAAATAAAAATCACATACTTTCTTCACTGACTTTGGTTTGAATTTGTTAACTGTTATTCATGATTTTTGCACACGTGAGTAATCTCATGAGTTTTAGCCAAAGCATCTGACTGCCTTGGTTGCTGATACTGGCACTAGCTGTTCTTGTGCAGGTGCAACCTTCTACTGGGTGCTTCAAAGCAGAAGCCTTTTTCCATTACGGAATATGAATAGTCTCAACATTTTCACTGCCACACAAACCGTGTGTGGAAAGATGAGTAATATTTATTACAAATTTGCATTTGTTTTGCTGATTGCTTTGCTTTCGTCAAGTCTTTACAGAATACTTTAAAGAAAACTTGCTAGAATTCATCACTTTCAAGTTTGAGCCTGTTGAATGTAATGCATCAGTAGAGGTTACTGGGATTACTCACAGCAGTGAAAACTATTTTAGGGACAAAAATGGTTGCAGAACTAATGGTGTTGTGGGATGTGATGCAACAAACTGCAAAAATCTAAACAGCAATGAGGGCAGAGAGTTGATAACTTCCCAAGCATGCATGCAACTCTCAGGATTCACTTCAGAGGTTTGGGGTTTTTTTTTTAAATGTTATGAATTAATTTTTATATTTTGGTAGAAAAAATTGAATTTACACAACACTACAGTGAAAAGGACAGAGTAACATGAATGAAAAGCAAAGGCCTGCTAAATGAACAAATTAGGTCACCATGAAGCTTGACCCTTGAAAATAATGCATTACTGAAAAACATTAGTAATCATCTCATTTATGAATACTTTCAGGGCACACCGGCAATAGTTTAACATTTTGATGTGACAGTTGATTACATTTATTTCAGCATTCAAAAATTAAACGCTATAACAACAAGTGGTGTATTCCAATACTGAGACTACCAGTTAAACACAATGTCCCTATCTATACAGCTGACTTTTATTAAACTAAACCTAATTTAAAGCTAATCTCCTGCTATATTTAACAAAATAATGCCCTCTCCCACAAATGTAATAGTAACTGGATGGAGAGGACTTTAACCATAGACACTGTAACATGCAAATTCTGTAACTCCCCGGGCTCGCTTATTGATTATAATGTAATATATAATAAAAGCTTCAGTTTATCAATAGATTATCCTTGCATAAATAGAAATGTTTATTTCTTAAGTCCTTCAACAGCAGGGAACTGAGTTAAATTTAGAACCAGCCAAGAAAATTCTAATGAATGCATCGATCTGCAAGCAGAATAACTGGCAACGTCTTGTCCCACGCTTTCTGACATCTGTAGCCAAATTTAAGATACCCACCTAAACATACTGAAGTATTTATATTTTCTTGTATTTATATATGCTTTTAAACTCACTCCACTAGGCTTTTCGAGAATCCAAGTGAATAGAAGGTTCCTTTTTTTTTTTTTTTTTTTTTTCAAAAGAGATGCAAAAGATCATAAATCCACTTGCAGGGTTTTCCCAGGATGCTCCTTGAAGTTCCACTTTACAGCTGTTATGGTTCGGATGCAACTGCTCGGAAGGTGTGACACGATGTCATTTTTTTCCAGCTGATTTTGAAACGATGCAACATTGAAGACCAGACTATGTTTGATGAGAAACAGCAGAGGAGCATTAGGGAAGCATTCAGCTTTAGTGCTGAGCAAAATAGCTCGGTTTCCTAAAGGAAGTGATAGAACAGTGGTTACATAAATTCATAAAAAACCTGTATGTACTTCTATACTTGACTAAACACTAAAATAATACAGCTATGCTTACTACTTGTTGTCAAAATTCACCTAAACCTGAAGAATGAACCGCGTTTAAAATATCCATTTAAAAACTTACATATACGTGCACAGAAATAAAAATATGTGCTCTTCGGATTTTCTTATGTTATTATTTATTGTTCAATATAATGAAAGTATGGCCCTATGCAAGACTGTAATGCGTCCACGTGTACTTAAAGGCTTCCCTCCAAATATTTCAAAAAGACAAGAAAGATGAAAAATATGTTGAAGAAAATCAGGTAGACTGAGATGAAATAATTTTCTGGGAGCTGTACAGTTGGTGAGAGTTAAGGCTGAAAATACATCTCATGTAAGCCTAGTCCTGATCCTATCCCTCAAATGAAACTTAAATTTCTCCATCAAAGATACATACATACATATGCAGTGTAGAGTACGAAGAATAGGGAGAAATTGTGCAAATTTAATCTGTGAAGTCTATTAAAGAAAAAAAAAAAGAAAAGCCTAACCTCTCAAACCATTTTGCTTATTCAGAATTATAAACAAATTTCAACAGTAATATATAAGAATATCAAACCATCAAAGAATACATGATTTTGAAACGTCAGAAAGTATTTCTGCACACACATATGAAGCACTGAGAGCAGCCCTGACAAGAACCTGGGAGGACAGGTGGGTGAAAAGCTCAACACGGCCTCGCAATGTGCACCTTCAGCCCAGAAGGCCAACTGCATCCTGGGATGCAGCAAAAGAAGTGTGGCCAGCAGGTCAAGGGAGGTGATTCTCCCCTCTACTCCGCTCTGGTGAGATCACACCTGGAGTACTGCCTTCAGCTCTGGAGTCCTCAGTACAGCAAAGACATGGAACTGTTGGAATGGGTTCAGAGGAGGGCCAAAAAAATCACCAAAGGGACGGAACATATCTCTCCTCTGAAGAAAGGCTGAGAGAGTTGGAGGCAAGAGCATGGAGAAGAGCAGGCTCCAAACAAACTTTATTGCAGCCTTTCAGTACTTAGAGGGGGTCTTATAAGAATGATGAGGACAAACTAAAAAGGGCCTGTTGCAACAGGACAAGGAGTAATGGTTACAAACTAAAAGAGGAGAGACAGACTAGATGGAAGGATGAAATTTTTTACAATGAAAGTGGTGAAACACTGGGCCAGGTTGCCCAGAAAAATAGTAGATGCTCCATCCCTGGAAACATTCAAGGAAATATATTCCCTTAAAACATTGAGAGAGTATTCAAGTTCCATTGATAAGCACTGAAAAATTGGAAACTAGCAGTGTTGAGATCTGTAGTCATAGCTGTGTCATTGTCCCTTCCTACATATACCCAGAGAATATGACTATCACCTAATGGTATTTGGCATATACCAAAATGAATCCATGCCGGTTGCTATCTGACACGTGGGCAGTTAGCGCCAGACATTGCTGCAGACAAAACTATATATTGTGAATAATGTATTGAGAAAAATACGTGCAACCTAGATAAGGCTGACATTTTCAGTGATAGCAGCAGATTTTCAGGGTAATATACGAGTTCCATTGAAGTCAATGGAAAAACATTGTTGACTTAGCAGCCTGTCTATCTCCCTTTCCTCCTCTTGAAAAGGTCACTTAAAGAATTAAGGCTTGATTTATAAAAAACTGACTATTGCACTTACGTGTTTTCAGAACATATGTGTTTTTTGTTAAATACTAATTACTCTCTACTTCTTATTTAAGAACAATAAAAATGGCCTGCAAACCAAATGGAAGAGGATCAAAGGAAGGCAGTTTTATTTCTGCAGATGACCCAAAAGGTTCATAATTACAGATAGCATAATTTTCATAATTAAATTTGGTGGAGTATTAGTGCCAACTGCTTCTGTTCCTGCCTCCATGTACACACAGGAGGAGACTATTGCAGCTTTCCAGCCACAGTCTGCGTAACCCTCGAGTAACACGCCAGTACACATGCTTTACTTTGGGTTCCTTTCACAGATTAGCTACTTATTGCTTCAAGTTACTTCCAGTGGTATAAAATGATATTTTAAAAATATGGAGCACAGCTAACCCTAGGCTTTTATAGATTAAATTATACTTTATGGACAAGTTTATGGAATGCTTTATGTGATGACATGGGAATACAAATGCATTAAAAAACATTTGAGATTCTTCTGCTTCTGTTACTGCTGTAGTAACTTCACAGAGAAGGCTTTGTAAATACTTTTGGATGAACACTTGCATGACTTTTATGCTTTGTTTACAGTGAGCAAAGACAAGTCCTCAGTTCTTCCCTCACAAATAAGGACTAGCCTCACATAATAGTTTGGTCATAAGCCTATTAAATTAATTTCTTCCCCCTGAAATTTAATGAATAAAAGTCACCCCGATAAAAGCTGACTCATGTACAGACTTACTCCTGTATTCTGGTCCACATTATCTCAACAACAGAGTTCGAGTAATTACACCTTTCAAATTCAGTTCATTCAAAAATGTGAAACTGTTGGATGTCTTGTAGTTTTTTTTATTTCAGCAAGAGCTAGGTAACCTATGGAGAAATGTAACACTATAGCTTTTTGCAATGCTATTTTTATCTAGCTCTACATGCCTTGAGTACTTATTCTCACTTCTTTGTAGTTATGTTTTTTACCTCTTTATCACTCTGTAGAGTCATTTGCTGTTCCATCATGCTTTGTCTTTGGCTGAGTTTCAGCAGCCGCTGCATTCTGAAGTGATGAAACTTCTATGCGTGTTCTATGTTGGGAGATTTCAAAGGACTTTGCAATGCTTCTGTCAAGAGACTTAGCTGAAATAAGTACTTCACTTAGATCCTGGTTATTATCCGACTCAGCAGTGGCTGCATTTTTAGTCTCAGGACTGCAGGATTTTGCAGATCCTTCAGCCAGTTCGGAGTATGATTCACAGAAAGAAATGCTGTCGCAACAAGCTGAGTTTTGCATAAGAGGCCAAGCATCTGAAATGTCTCCACAGGTAGAGTGTGAAAGAGAACCAAGGAAGGCAGGAATCATTTCTCCAACAGAATCAGAATCCCTGCAAAAAGATAAAAGCCACAGTTTCAAAAGCATTCCAGAAAATATTATCACATATTGTAATTACTGTCGTTCATAATTACAGGTATTTCAAGTAGGTTTAACAGGATTATACTATTAGTCTAGAGGCACTTTGTACAAATAAATTCTTTTGAAAAGGAACACAGTTTGTTCCTCATCTGAAAATGAAGAAAGCCCCGGAAGAACACTACAGTAAAGGTGGAGAGGATGCCAAGAGCCCTTCACACTGTGAATTCAGAGTTTTGGAAAACATGAACTACAGCTGGGGCTGTTTATAGTCTAAAGAACAGAAATATGATACAAAAATATTATAGTACTTTTCAGATACAAAGACTGTTTCAAAGAAGAATTAATTTATTTGTTCTAAATGCCATTGGGGGAGGGGAGGTGGTGCTTTAAAACAAGACATAACAAGCTTAAATTGCAGCAAGAAAGATGTTTGGGAAGACTGGAATCTCCAATGCTTGTTTAAAAAAACAACAAAAAAACCCCAACAAACCAACAAAAGACACTAGACAAATACCTAACGGAAGTAAAAAGAGTGGATTCAGACTGGGAAAAGAAAATAGACAACAAAACTGCTGGAAACTCTGAGCTGTGTGGTTTCATAGTGAACACACATTCACTTTTGATTTTTCAGTTTGTTCTATCTAGCCCTCAAAACGTGAAAAGAAAAGTTTTTCCCATGTTCTTTTTTACGTGGAAAGGACAGAACATTAATGCACTGCAAGGATTTTTAATTCTCACAAGGAATATTTTTATTTTACAGAAAATGGAAGAAAGTGGAAGCAGAAATTGAATATTATCTATCTCAAATGTATCTAAGGTGCGTAATGATACCAACACATCTGTTCGCACTAGACACGCCTCTGTCTGTTGAATGCCCAGTCATGTTTTTTAACTATAGGAGAGCAAAACGAGTATTAACAAAATCAAAAAGATATACTAACATATTTTATTTCAAAAAACTGTCTAGAGATTTATAAAACTGTAAAGTCAATATTAAATCTGATATACAGTAACAATTTGTGTGACAAAGTTCATCCCACATCAACATTACCCATACAGATTTTAAATAGCTTTACTCATTTCCAAAGCACGATGCTTTAACAGCTTTGATATACACACACAGTATTTTTATAGATGAGGCCAAAAGTCAGGACATTGCACCACAATTGAAGGAAATACATTATTTTGGCAAAGGAAATTGAAGCAAACTCCATTTCTACTGGAAGGAACCACAGGATCTTTGATGTCCACATAGCATGGATATGACATTTATTTTTAAAGCCTTAACCAAAAGATTCCTCGCAAAGTACATAACTCTCAATTTGTACTCTTGGTGGTATAAAAGGATGACTCAAAGCTTGCTGGTATTTAAACAAGTTATTATAGAAAATTTAGGTAATTTGTATCTTGTACTTAGGTCACTAAGTCACCTTGCATAAACAATACCTATGAAGAAGCTGTCTACATTTTTAGTTATGTTTGGCCAGGAGACCAATTTAAACCTTATATGGAAAACAATTCTAGCTAAAAGAAATAAATACATCCTGTGTTAAAATCTGTAACCAGGAAACTCTGAAGGGCACCATAAATTTTATATATTTAGCTCATGGCACTTCTGTAGAAATAACTACTCTACTACTGCGTTTATATTCAGCTGATCAGTAGAAATTAATGGTTACAATTTGATAGAAATTGAGAAATACTAGATATTTCAAATCTCAGAGTCATTAGGAGTTTCTGAAAAAAGAAAATCTTCATGACACTTCTAAACTGTACCTTAATCTGCCCAGATTCACAGTTTTATGCAGCACCTTGGTAACCCACAGCAGAAGAGAGGGCCACCAAAGTATCTAAAGTACCACCCAGTAAGAGGAAAAGCATCCGCTTGTGAGAGAAGTCACTTCATTGTCAGAGAAACTGACGTATGATGTCAGCATTTATTAAGCAATACTTAAAACTGATTTTCCATCATAAACCTGTTTTTGCACAAAACAGGAGCATATGGCTACAGTTCAGTTCATCAAAATCCCTCATTACACTCCATGTAGCTACTGTATCTTTATAAATATTAATTTGACTGCATAAGAAATATTTAATGTTTAATAGACATTTATAAATGAAGTTACCTTCCATTAAGCGTAGTCTGTGAGTGGAAAGCACAGTTGTGACTGCTGTGCTCCATGCTACAGGTTTCATCACAGCACAGTGATGGAATCAAGTGAACTGGTCCTAAGGAATGAAAATTATTTTAAGAATGTTAAAGCTCTGTGTAAATGTAGTCTTTATACTCTTTCAAACTTATTAGTTTGCCAGTTACATGATAATAGGTGGATCGAGGAAAGAGATTTCTGATTGCAAAAAATGGGTCTTTATTACTTTGAAATGGGACTACTTATATAAGTCAAGCCATTCCTTCAGGAGTAATAGAGGTGCCAGTCATGAACATCTATTTTTCGAATTAGACACATGTGAGAAGAGGTATTACATTTCCAGTTAACATTTTAAGGCGGCATTTAAGGCTGTGCTCTTTTATATAGTTGTTAACATCATAACTGCATCTATTCTGATACTACTTCATAAAATCTCAATGATGTGAATTGTTCATTTTTTTTAATGTCCTTTAGAGTTCATATCATGTTCTTAGATACTGTCTGGTAAATCCTTCACACAGATTTAAGTCTCAAAGTCAGATGCAATGCTATTTTTATTGCAAAGAAATAAGATAGACATCTAAAGCTATTTTAAAAGTGAAGGGTCACTGGAATGAAAACAGAAAAAACACCCAACCATAACCAAATAGCTACTTAGAAATTCTATGTGCCTATTGAGAAATTAGCCTAGTACAAAGGGTAGTTTGACAATGTTAGCTTTGTAGTTAAAGCTAAATGTTGCAACTCAAGTGTTAGATGAATGTTCCTTATGCCATAAAGTCACTTTTAAGTAGACCTACATACCACACGTCTGTGATGTGCTTCTCTGGCACTGGCAACAAGTCCTGTGGTCATATTCATTTAGCCGTGGCCGATCAAAACATGACAATTCAGAGCCATTGTAGTGAATGTCTTGTGATCTCAGAGACCCTTTGGACAAAATGAATAAAGTATCTATTAGTAAATTATATTCTTTTTCCAATTCAGAGCCTCCTATCTTCACAGGATGTTAAAATGGCATACTATACAATATTTTCTTGCATTTTCCGATTGAAAGATGCACAACGACCATATGGTTTCATGTAACAGAAACCACAGATTTTGCAACAAACCCTAGAACAGCTGGTTCAACTACAGCCTCTCCTAGGAAGACATATGCTCTTATTTTGATGATGGTTTGAGAGTGTATTTTATCTACTGTTACATTTTCTCAGTGTTTTATGATTTTCAGTGATTCACATCAGAAATTTTCCACATTCTGCTTTCAGCCACTTGGATTCTGTTCATGCTATCTTAAAGAGCTTTATATTAGCTGCAGTTTTTCTTTAATCATTATAATTGTAGGCCAAGGTAAACAAGCTACTAAATTTCACTACCTGAATTTTGAATGCACTATTTCTGAATTTCTTGAAACTTACATTGTAAAGCATCTTCCAGGGTAGGAGCAATTCTTACTATGCCTCTCTGAATCTTTTTATATTTGCTTGTGCTGTAAGCAGTGATAACATCAATTCTTCCTAGTTATTTTTCTTGTTGACATCCAGTGTACATTAGATACTAGAAACATATTTTAATAAAAGTTTCTAAATGATGCATGGGAACTAGAGTGTGTCTAACTTTTTCTTAATTTAAAGTAAGGGGCAGAAAAAATGTTTATATAAAAAAACCTGTGAATTACAATGCTGAGCTGTTATGGAATAATTTTTAAAAAGTTATAAATCTAACTGGCTTCGGTATTCAATTAATCTTGAATATGCCCATAAAACCAAAATTGTTAACAATAATTCTGCTGTGTACACCATCCATGTTAATTATCCTGACGAACTAAGTTGTTTCACAATGGCATGTGATGCACAGATACTCCAAGCTGGTATTTCCACATTGGCACTGCAGTTCTATAATGGAATCCCAGCTTGGATCGCAAAAGGTCTGCAGTTCTATAATGGAATCCCGGCTTGGGTCTGCATGCATCTGTGTAGCTTCTAACAGAGCATGGCACTGAATTAATGCTACTGGATGATTTCTGGACATCTGCACAGCATTTTCTCAGCGGAAACTGGAACATCCACATGGAGCTGGCAAACATGAATGGATAGAAAGTCTTTGGGCTTTTGCTAGCTTGTTTACCTCAATTCTAAACTTGCTTGAATGTTATAGAAATTTAATTTATTTACCTACAGACAGATCTGCCAAACAAATACTGATATATGAATATTACAAGGTAACAGTAATAATTGGAAACTTACAGCTTGGTTTCTTCTCCATAAACTGCCTCTTACAATAGATAACACACAGAATAAGAAGGGCTAAGAGCACTGTTGCAAGTGCACTGCATATAACAGCTGCTAGAGCAGTGTCTCGAGGACTGGAAGCAGTTGATGGGATCTTCACAAGGTTTACTTTGGTGGTACCTGAAATAAAATTAAACAAACAAGAACTAAGGCAAATTGTAAACAATGCAGGAATACACAGTCATGTAAACTAACGTCTGGGAAGTAGAAGAGGTTTGTAACACAGGAAAAAAAAGTATGTTCCGTGTGCTAATGTACAAACATTAGCTGCACATGTGAATAGATACGATTATCGGCAACTACCTTGCAAAAAAAACATTTAAAAGAATATATTGCAAAATCAGTGGTAACAACTGGAGGTGCACACAAGCACATTATGACTGTCCATGAAAATGGAATCAGATTCTCACCAGGAAAGCAAAGACCTGTCAATTCTTAATGATGTCAGGTGATTTTAATATGAAGAACACTTCCTAGTGTATAGTTGAGAACGTTATCCACTAGAGGGAGTCACAAATGCACAAACTTCCTTTAATAAGGAAACTACCTGAGACACCCACAGAAGTTCAAATACTATCAAAGGTACTATTTTGCTTGGTTGCATATGTCGTGACATCACGGTCATTTCTAGGATCAAAGCTAGTATTTCAACTGTGCTAACTATTTTTCATTCAGTAATAGTTTTTTAATATCTAGTAAAAATTCAGCAGATTGAATTTATGTCCATATTAGTAAGGACTTCAGCAACATTTCTAGCTTTGACAAGCATTGCTAATTTTACATGGAAAGTGAAGAAGTATAAAAAGTTTAACTGTATGGTCTTTAAAAATTAAATTAATAGAATCATTTTGGTTGAAAAAAAACCCTAAAGATCATCGAGTTCGACTGTTAACCTAACACTGCCAAGTCCACCACTAAACCATGTCCCTTAGCACCACATCTACATGTCATTTAAACACCTCCAGGGATGGTACTACGCCACTTCCCTGGGCAACCTGTTCCAGTCCCTTTACAGCCCTTTCAGTGAAGAAATTTTTCCTACTATCTAAACTAAACTTCCCCTGGGGCAACATGAGACCACTTCCTCTTATCCTATTGTTTGTTATTTGGGAGAAGAGACCAATCCCCACCTTACACAACCACCTTTTAGGTAGTTATAGAGACTGAGAAGGCTTCCCCTGAGGCTCCTCTTCTCCAGGCTAAAGAACCTCATTTTTTTTCATCTGATCCTCTTAAGACTTGTTCTCTAGACTCTTCACCAGCTTCACTGTTCTTCCTCAGATGCTTATTTGCTATACATTTATTTTTTAACAATTTACGAATCCCGATAGCTCATCTGTTTCGATCATCTACTTCAAAGTTTACATCAATTTAACAATACTTTATGAGAAAAGGAACATTGAGTATTTCTCTGACAGTAAATTTTTAAAAAAACGTAATCCACATTTTATTAACTTGGAAAAGTAAGTTAAACATGCTTATTTCCTCCTGAAACTCTTTGGTTAAAACCTAAAGATTATAATGCATGGTCCATGCAGTTGTGTGTTTAACTTTGGAGATAAATGTCTGCTGAAGTCTATTAAAATTATTAATCAAACTGCACATATATACAATTGTTCAATATCCAGAACGCGACATAATAATAGCAGGAGAGAACTTACTAGCTTAGTTAGTGCAATCAGTGGAATTGTATTACTCAGGAATATTTTTCTCAAATAATTATGGTACTTCCTCCACACACATCAAACGTGGGCAGCAAACCATTTACAACACCATCTTGCTTTGTTGTAAAGGGCAGATTGCCAAAGAGCTAGGTATTTTGAAAATCAACTTTATCACATCCCATTTTAAGTTTTCAGACCACTTACACTAAAGAAAATAATTTCCAGGAAATAAAAAAAATCAAAATTTTTTTTTAAGACACACAACTCTTTAAATAAAGACACTTTTGTGGATTATAGTATCATGTAGCTGCTGGGAAATGAAAGAATATAAAGAAATGAAGAGGTCAGAAGAAAGAATGTTTAGCTGTTAATTTCCTGATTTCAATGTGAAGAAAACCAAGTGTTACTGTATTTACACCTGCTTGAATGTTTTTATTTAACTTTGATTTGTACTATTATGTTCCACTGTCACTTTTGACGTGGAAAGCAAATTTAGAGCAGATCATTTTTATATCCTTTAACATGCCAAATTCAACAGAGTGGAGAAGGTCCTGTGAAGTGCCACAAAAATGACTGAGGAACTGGAGCCTCTCTCCTATGAGGAAAGGCTGAGAGCTGGGACTGCTCACCCTGGAGAAGAGAAGACTCAAGGGGGTATCTCATCGATGCATATAAATCCTTGAAGCGAGAGTGCAAAGAGGCCAGAGCCAGGCTCTTTATGGTGGACCAGAGGCAACAGGCACAAACTGAAACACAGGAGTTCCCTCTGAACATCACAAAATACTTTTTTTTAACTGAGTGTGACCAAGCACTGGCACAGGTTGATGAGAATTGATGTGGGGTCTAACTTCTTAGAGATGCTTACAAGCCATCCGGACATGGTTCTTGGCAACCAGATCCAGGTGACTGCTTGAGCAGGGACACTGAACCAGATGATCTCCACAGGTCTCTTTCTACCTCAACTAATCTATGATTCTAAGTTATTAAAATATAGCAGATCTCAGAACTCAAGTCAATAAAGAGGCTGAAGTCTCCTACATGAAGTAGAAATACATTTTCAAACTCTGTCCTTCTACTGAAATGTTATCATTTTCATTATCTTAGTAGCTGGTTTATCTATTATTTGTGTTCCAGATAACAGAATAAAATTCCAATTCAAGGTCTTGGGTACTTTTCCTGTTAAATAATTGTTACCTGCCCTTCTCTTTATCTTCTTCTATAATTCCTATTGCTCACAGAGTTAAGTTCTATGACCTCTATTCCAGATCTTCAGTTTTATTTAAATGAAAAAGCAAACAGTGTCATAATCTTTTCTTCATAACTTCAATGCTCTTGGCAGTAACATTACAATTTTCCACAGAGAAAACTTTTCACTTGGTTTCTAGGATCCTTGCAGCTGTAGTTTTAAGTTTACAGTTTTAACAGACTGTAGAAATTTCTGAATGGTATGTAAATTTCCAGGACACAATCCCGTGAGAAGCAGTAAAATTATAGTTTAAAAAGCTATCTATACAATGTGTGCTGGCTTTGGTGTGAAACCCAAGGACTGTGCTTTGATACTGAGTTTTCAATTTTAGTCAACTGCTTAATCTAGTCTTTAGAAAGTTAATACAGCCTGGACAAGTGTTTTAAAAACTAGACAATAAAAATCTGATCAGAAAATCTTCAAATATTTTTCATATCAATATATATATCTATACCTGTATCAGCGTACTGAACTTTTCTTAGAAATTAGGCCTTTATAATTAGTAGAAAAAACAATTTTTAATTTTGAAAGCAGAAATAGAACTGGAGGTAGAGCTGCTACGTTTTTGCATCTCTTCATTTGCTCACACCATGTATGTACTTTTTGCAAGTATAATTACACATTGTATTTTATGGGAAATTACAAATCATATCCATTTCTTCAGTGCCCATCAGAAACATCCAAACTAGAAATAACAGCAATTTTATATTACACTTGGATGGCAAAAAAAAATAAATTTCTTTTAGTCACCTAGTGATACAAGATTTATTTTATTTCATAGATTTTTTTATTTTTTTTTAACTTGAGAAAGTAATTTTCTCTTCCTGAGAATGCTTACCACTCATCTTCACCTTCAAAGAAGTTTTTGGAATAGCTACTGTGAGCAGTCCATTGTAGTCTAGCTCTAATTATAATGATAGTGATCTTCCCTGCAGAGACCAACATTTCAGAAGTGGATTGCTATTGTAGAAGTGGCCCGTTGGGCATTACTGAACTCTGCTTTCAGTGTTACTCAGATATGTTTGCATTTTCATAAACTCTCCCTTTCTTTTCAGGCTTACAGACTTAATGGTCCCATTTCAGTAAAGCAAGGTGGTGCATTTTAAACTTTAAACTTGTACTTACATCTATTAAATGATTACATGATTAAATTTAAATATGTAATTAAACACTTTGTGAATTGGACATGATCCATTATGGAAGGAGGGAAGAGGTGCACCATTTTATGATTTTGGAAAGCATGTGCATATTATGCATCACAAAAATAAAACAAAAAAAATCTATTTCTTAAACAAAATATATTTCCTTTTCTAGGTCTTGGTTCCAACATACTCTGGAAATGTGCAAGAACAAAAAAGAAATGTCCAAAATACCAGGCTCTCTCCTGCATAATTTTGAGCAATAAGTCTAAATACACATTC
The DNA here is from genome assembly GCA_013396935.1 of Baryphthengus martii. Classification (NCBI taxonomy): domain Eukaryota; kingdom Metazoa; phylum Chordata; class Aves; order Coraciiformes; family Momotidae; genus Baryphthengus; species Baryphthengus martii. The sequence goes on from VWZK01000283.1 coordinate 25,452, forward strand.
TTCTCTTAATTAAGCTATAGTAAATCATAATGTCAGTATATGCAAAAGTGCAGTTTGTAAAAGAAGTCAAGTTTCTGTTAATCCAAAATGGTTAATTAGCAGCAACTCTACCAATACAGAACATACGATTCTCAGCTGTATCACTGTAACTTCTGCCAATAAGAATAGTCAAATTTCCAGCCTACTATACCAAACAACCAGATATAGGACAAAATGTAAAAAGGTGTTCTTTATCACTCATTTCATGCTTATTATCTCAGTTTTGTTTTTTTTGTTTTTTTTGTTTTTTCCCCCATATCATGATTAGTTACGGTCAATGCTGGAATCAGAATACCTAAAGAAAGTTTTTTTGTGGTAGATTAACCATGTGAAAACAGAACTTGCAATATTTTATGTTTCTTTCATGCATATAATAAATAATAATAAATAATACTATAAAAATTACCAAAGTTGAGGAGGATAAAACGTGGAATACATTTGGGTTTTCTTTCTTACTGTGTCAAGTCAATGCTATTGGTTTACCCAATAAAACAAAGCTAATCAAAACTCCACTTCGATAGCAAGAACACTGTAATATTGGACAGAGTCCCTTCTTTTACAATCAGGATTAAAAATAAGATAGAAAAGTAAATTCAAGTGTTGTTAGTTCTTGGAATATGGGTATTTCTGGTCAAGAGAGGGGAAAGGAGCACTTGCCTATTACAAAAAGTGTTTGCCCAGTACCTTTATGCTGATGGGTCCAAGCCAGTGGTATCAATGTTAATTTGACAAGAATTAAGAGCTTAGGCATACCCTCAAGTTACAATAATTTAACAAGTTACTGCCTGTCAGCTGAACTGCAGGGGCTATCTGTATGTGTGTTCTTGATCTATGGAAACTGCAAGGCAACGTGCCTTATCTTGAAACTCCTTCATTTTGAAAAAAAGTTTAAAAGATGTTTATTTAAAAGTAAAAAGGCAATACCCCTACCTAGTTCCCAACAAGTAAATGAATGTATTGTGTAAAACAGATGTATTATTATGCATATATAAAATACATCTATAGTATATAATACCAAGCAGTTAATATCAATGGAAAGTGAATTGTCCTGAGCGTATTTCTGAGGTTTCATAAAGCAGCAGATTGCCTCTCTTCTCCAGATCTTTCAAGTAGGAGGTAAGAAACTTTATTAAATATTACTGTTGGAGACTGTGGTAAACATTGAGAGAGAGACTCTCCCAGCATCTGTAAAAGGAAAGTCATTTGCGTGCATGGCCTGCATCCAAAAGTTCATCATGTCAAACCACATTTTTCAAATGTAATTCCAAGTGCTGACTTTAAAGCCTTAAGTTTCCAAGTTAGTGCCCTACAACTTTTTTTGTTTTATTTTTGCTGGTTTTGTTAGTTTTTCAATAAATGTATCAAAAAGCCCTAGGGGAGAAAATGACTATTCAAGTATTTATCCATTGTTTGGAAATCCTGAGAAATGTGCTTATAAATTAAAATCTTTGGAATTTGATTTATTCGTTTCCAAGACCATTTCTCTTGCACTGCGTATTTTCACAAGCTCTAACTGCTGACAGCCTTTTATGTTTAAAATGGTAGAACAAGTACACTGTGTCTGTGAATTTAAAATATACACGAACTCCTCAGTATTGGATACACAGCACTATATCTGCGAGGCAAAAGCAACCTCTGAAACATGCTTTTCTTTTAGCAATTAAAAAAATGTTAATTCTTGGTACTACCACGGTCATCTAAATTGAAGTGATATATTAGCACAAAAGTCACATTGTTTCATATACAAAACAATCTTTGAGAATTGTTGAGCCATTTAAAAATATTACTACATGAGAATCCTATCAGTGGTACGTACCCTCAAATAACCTGAAAAAAAACCCTGAGCAAGCAAAAAAATCAGAGAAAGGGGGATAAAATCTGTGTCACTGCTACACTTCCTATTCTCCCTCCCCTGACATAACTGGTTATCAGTGTGAAAAAACAGTATGCTTCTACTTCATAAATCAGAAATACTCAGCATGATCTAGTAGCCCAAAGTATGTAATGCTGGCAATATGACTGTGGCGTTGCGAGCAATTACATTTCTGACTTTTGCTTCTGGCACCTGACTTTGCACCTTTGACACCCGATGGTGACTAATTCCTATTTTTCAGAAAATGCAATTTTTCTTATGTGTTTTCACCTGTTAAATCAGTGTCACAAAGTTTGTGTCAGAACATATGAGATTGCTATGTAACAGCAGAAAACCTATTTCCCTACTTCACTTCTAACTTGTACTTTTAACCAAATTCTTTTCCAGACATATTTTAGGATAGTCTCATATTCAAATCCAACTATAGAATGCATCCACCCCACTCAGGCTATGATTTTCAACAGATGAAAGTAGAAAGTATCTGGTTTGCAGTCTGTATGCGCAGTCCCATTTCATTTTTAGGACTACCCAGTTATAGAATAAAAGCAAACTGGTTGGGTATTTAAGTCAATTAAGTCTGTTTATGATGGTTAGTGCTTGTATATGTACTCTGTCACATTCAGTTCCAAAATGCTTATACAAGGCATCACGCACATAAGCAGAAGAGTTTGTATTGCCTAAACTCACACCATTTTCAAGTGGATAACTACAGCCAGTGCCTGTTTTCTAGATGAGGAGAGGAACATCACATACCCTTTAGAATCTAACTATATATTCACTAGCTAAATCACCATGGCATGTATGTAAATTAAAGATAACAGCCTTCAGACATGATTACTTTATCCCACAGAGAGCAACTCACTTTTATTAATCAAAAGTGTAATTGAACACAGTAAATTCCACGCATACTGGTTACAGATCTGTTCTAAAAGGTTCAAACATGATCCCATATACACTGTGTGATCATGGATTGGTTTTCAGCATGGATTGAGACATGACCAGATAGGCAGGAGAGAGGGCTGGCAGGGTAGTCATGACAATTTATGCTTTCCCCTGGGCAGGGAACATACATGCTCTTCCAGCTACACACTGCTAGCATGCTATATGTATTTCCAGTGCAATTGCCACACACACCCACAATCACTGAAACGAATACAGTACTATTTCACATAAACTTTTGAATAATCCCAATACATACATAAAATTGATGCTAATATATTTTGGCATCTCTTTTGAAGAGTGACAAAGGACTTGATTTTTTGACACAGGTCTTAAGTACGTAAAAGTTAAGCCCTGAAATACATAATTTTTAAACCCAGGGTCTCTTGGGAAACCAGAGGCCTGTATTAGATCTTACACTTCCTACACAATGTGAAGACAAAGTTAGACATAGGATAGAATCTGAAATATGTCACAACGAGTAACGGGGCAGAAATCACAGGCATGGTTTATAATACTCTTCAGATGCTACACATGAAAGAGGAGGCAGTGAGTAATAATCTGTAACATCTTATAAGCCCTTTGCCAAAAATCATGAGGCAGAGGTTGAATTGTCTCCTTCACCACCTCCATAGAGATTGTTTTAGCCACTAGGCTGTAAGCTGAGCTTGGTAAAAGCTTATCTTTCTCTCCAGTTGTATTCGCCCAGTTATAAAGCTTCAGCAGAATTATAAGGACCCCTCTTTGCATAGCCAACAGTCACAAAAAACACAGAATGCAACAAAATTAAGTAAATCATACTCAGGCTTGCTCACCACTTACTTTTTTTACTATTTATGATTAAGTTAAAGCACCAACAGTTTAGGTTAAATTCTCCAGGGAAGGCAACTACTTCTGAATGTGGGGTGGACTATTTTTTTTTTTGTGGGTTTTTTTTTTTGTTTTTTTTTTTTTTTCAGGGGGGTGAGGTGGGTAGGTGGGGCTCTTTTTTTTTGTTTGTGTTTTGTTGTTTTTTTTTAAACATAGCTGTTAGCCATTTCCACGTATTGGGGGAAGAGATGTCTGTACTATGGAAAAGTGTATTTATGTAATTAAGACTGTTTCATAATACTTGCACACAACTGAGCTGAATTAAGATTTTGAATTAAGGTAGAAATTAAGAGCTGCATAACCAACCCTAGTAATATTTTCCAATTTTTTAATATTCAGCTTTGCAACCTCAGCATCTTTTAAAAACACTTTTTTTTTTGGTAAGAAATCTGAAATATATGAGATTAAATATAAATTTTCATACTTTTATAGCATATAGCCATAACACCACTAGAAGAAGGGCAATTTTCACAAGCTTATTGTAATACTGCAAATATCAAACTAAATATCATTTACCCAAAGAAAGTTACCAATTATGCAACAATAAGCATGCACATGTGAACTATAGTACAGATAAAAAACTATCTTTGAAGTCAGGAATAATAATAGCTTATAAAATGCAGTTTTTACTTCACCACTTCAAGCTTTGGGGATAAAGTCAAGTCATACAGAAGAAAAGGCTGCTGTGCACATGATCCTTGCTTTGTTACGTTACTTAATCTGAAACATAACATCTCCTCTCTCTAACACAAGTCAATAGGAATTAGTCACAGAATGCAGAAGACACCGAAAAGGTTATCTTTGAAAAGGCAAGCTCTATCTATTGGTGAGATTCATCTGACCAAAGTAAACATCTGTTTCTGAGGGAGTCTTCACTTCTATTGTAAAGATAAAACTCAGTAACAGCTGCAAAATTTGTAACAACTGCTTTACGTTGGCAGAACTACAGAAAAGTCCAGCGATAATTAGTAACTCACATTCTGCATGGAATATAAAAACAGGGTGTAGCAAATTAGGCCAGATATAGAATTATAGGTTTTGCCTATCCTGTGCTTTAGATGAACAAAGGCTCAGTGAGAAATAACACATGCAATGCTGCGAATAAAACTTGTACCAGAATGACTATATGCAAAGGAATCTCATTATGGTTGCAGGCCTTAATTCTGGCACATTCTAACTTTGGCAAGTTTTCTGAGAGTGGGGGCTTAGGTTTATAAGAAACATTTAATCAAAGAATAAGAAAACATTTTGATTATTTATTTATTTAGGAGGGAAATAATAAATATAATCTACACACTTAAAAACTCAACTGTTCTCCTTAAAGTTATTTTTTTTTTAAAAAAAAGGTAAGAGGAAGATCAGGTTTTAGAATGACAGATACAATCATTCAATGCTGAATTTGCAGTTTTCATCTAACCTGAAATTCTTAACTTCTGAAGTCTAAGGGTCTAAAGAAAGAACTATTCACCTTTTAGAAAGAGAGCCAGAAATAGAAATGTCCAGAGAAGTAATTAATCTAAAATGGCTTGAAAGACTAGTTAGTGTTAGTCATTGATGCTTACTTACCTGGCTTGCCTGAACTCTTGAGGTATCTAATTCTCCCCACTGATTATCAGTGGGAGTTTGGGCTGACAACATCAATGTAGAGCACTAACTTGTACATGCATAAATGTACGTGCATAAATGTAAAAGGGTGCCCTAATGCCATTCTAAATTTCTACATGTAGGTACAGTAACTATAAATTACATTCAGTAGTATGCACATGCAATTACACCACTGGACTTATAAATGACACTTCATTACCATTAGTGGATACAACCTTTTCTTTAAGAAAGCTGTAACAAAGAGCTGATCTTCTCAAGAAACAGTCACAGTCTATACCTCAAAGGTGCATGTGACTGCCCAAAATAACAAGTGAGATCACTCTACGATATTTGTAAAAGAGGAGGTTGGCACTGCATTGCTTTAGCACAAGTGAACCAGTGAGAAAGGCCTCACACATTCTCAATCACCCAAAAAAATTAAAGGCAAGCAAAATAGAGGACAACTGGAAGCGTACAAGTGATCAGTAGAAACACTAGCTCTTTCTTCTGTTAGGTTGTTTCCAGCTCATGAGGTGTTAGTTCATAATGAATCATTACTGCTAAGGCCCCTAGTGCACAAATTCTAAGGCTATTCCATCTTAGCCTATTTTGAATACGTTACAGTCCCCCAGGTAATTCTAGTCCTCTGGGGTGATATTTCAGTGTTCTTTTGCCTGACAATGATTTTCTTAATAGAGATTTGCAATATGGAGATTTCAGCCTAAATGGATTCCCTGTGTTCTACTGTGGTTTTTTTCAAACAAGAAATTTAAGAGAAACACAGCCTCAGTATCTTTTACCCAAGCAACATAGCCAGTAGTGTCTACCAGCACAAAGTAGAGTAAAACTCCCAACACACTACTGTGCATTTATTTAGCAGTATTTAATACTCGCAGGTCAGTCCCAATTTGAACTCTCTGTACCCAAAGGCCACAGCAGTCAGCATGTATTTATTTATACCGCAGGCACCAAAACTCAGTGCTGATGAAGTGGTGCTAATGCAACCATTCTCAGAATTATTTGGGTCATTGTATGAGGAAAATTTGAACTAATATTTTCAGTCTGAACATAAGAGTAGAAGTTTCATAATAAATTAATATCTTTAAAATAGTCATATGCTCCTGCAATTAGAAAATTTCCAAAAACACCTAAAAACCCCCAAACTGCTGCAAAGCTGTAACTACTCCTCATTTTTTTTCCAGATTATCCCCAAAACCAATAAAGTAAAAGTTAACAGAAAAAATGTTTTGCAGCTTTACTGCAATGTATGCAATACTGGAATAATTCTGATCAACTTAACAACCAAGTTAAATTAGAACTTTTCAAACCCACTCCATACAATGAATAGATAATTATTTATAGCCACTGCAAGATCAGGCTAAAGGGCCAGCCACATTAGTAAGTACACATAAGAAAAAAATCATAGGAAACAGTACTTATTCAGTACAGGTCAACGATTAGCCCCTTCTCTGTAACTCAGGAATTTCAAGTTCACTTTAATCTAGTGTAATTGAGCTAACCAGCTCTTACATTAAAAAGCAATGATTAAGTTAAATTTCTTGCAGACATTCTGTACCTAAAACAAACATGCAGTACGCCTCTGGCAAAGAAGGATACTAATTATAGGATTGACTCATAAGATGAAAGGCTGCACAAGTTACTACTAGAAACAAAAGTATGGTAAAGTGGTTGGAAAAAACACATTGAAATTCTCATACTCCATAGTTACGATGAGAATTTCATTTTCTGACTGTACTTAAGAGTGTCAAGCAACAAAACTAAATATACTTGTCTGTTCATATTTTCGACGAACAAACTAGAAGTGAATACTGCAATTACAAACTTCACCATGCTATACATAAAGGAATTTTTTAACTTAAAAAAAGAAGTGAATTATTACTGCACAAAATCATGCAAAATAAAGTATTTTGGTCACTCTCAGCTTTCTTTTGTTATATAAAATATGCTCCTAAAAGGGATATTTACGGATACGTTGCATTGTCAGGCAATGAATCCCTAACTTCACTCAATGCAACAATTCACTCCCTGAGTTAAAAGAGGTAATAAAAGCAACATATCACCAAGGCTCCAGACATCTGTGGGGAAGGATATAAGAGTTCAAAAGTAGTTTTGTATTTCCAACTGAAGCTTTCACTGGGATTAGCAAATAGAGTTGCCAGCTGTGACTTTGAACAAAGATACAAAATCTGCCCTATACGTTACTGTGTACTGATTAGATATAACCTGACTGCCAGATGGGCACCACTTATGTAAACTCCTGTTAACAGTTGCATGAGCTTGTGATGTGAATTCATGAAATAAATGAAATTTGATCCAATTCACTTTAAAATCACAAGTTGACATTTCCATTTTCATCTCAAGCTATACATTTTTCATCATATCGTAGTGAGCAATGAGGAAAGTATCTTCAAAGGGATTTACATTGGAATATTGTGTTCTCTCTGAAATACATTAATACATGCTTTTGTAGATAAAAACGGATTACACATACTGCAATTCTCACGTTGAAACTAGAAAGCCAGTGCAATTCAGCTTTGACAAAGATTACCTCAACTTCATAACATCTACTTAAAACTTAAATATGTATGATCATAACCCAGTACATATATTAAATTTTCAGATATTATAAATGAAAAGCTTTGAAAAATGACATTTCAATTCCTAATTTATTCTGTGTTTTCCATTTGTATGATGGAAGCCATTTACATGACATCTACTCACTCTGAAAATCATTTAATATTTATATTGCTAATAGCTTTCCAAGTACGGGCTGCTAATAGTAATCTTCTAGATTTCATATTAGAAAAGATGATTTTTTAAAGTTTCAGACTTCTAGAATTTTCCTGTTCCTTCTGCCTCCGGTCATAATAAACGAACTCTTCCAAGAGGTCCATGGATTACCATTTGCTTTACATTATTTTCCTTTCTCTAGATTTTCTGTTGTTGAAGAATGTAGTAGGAGCTTATGGTACAATCTTCTAGTAAGTGCCCTAATATAGCTAGTTCCATGTTCACTACTAGATCACCTGTTTTTGTAAAATCAGAAAATTCATTGTGTGAGGTCTCTGTTAGTTAGCATGGACAGAAATTAGTCATCAGGATCAAAAGGATTTAAAAGAGATAATAAATGACAACATTATTCAATATACTGTGTTCACTTAGGAAACCAAATTGAAGATGACACAATTCTAATCTTACCATATATCTTAAAAAGTGGGATCTTTAAAACATCATAAGGTCTGTCTGCAATAATTTATTTTTAGAAGCTGGAACACCTATGGGCCACTGGCAACATTCAGTATCTTTCAAATATGGAATAGTTAAAAACAAAATCAAGTTCTCTGTTCTCAGAAACCTGGCCTTCACTGGCCAGGAAGGAAAAAGGAGTTTCTGCCAGAGATTGCTAAACTGTCAAGAAGGAAAAGTCTTTCACAGATCCAGAGACTAGTATGATGCTGGCATTAATCCACATGCACAATGATAACTACCAAATGCTTTGACAGTTGTTCAGACAACAAACTCAATTCAGCTCAATCCAGATAAATGTGGAACTTAAATGATAAGGATGCAGAATGATGGGAAACATTTGACTGTCAGCAAGAACGTCCCTCCTATGGATAGCCTCAGGCATGTCTGAGAGGGTCAACCAGCACAAGGGTGGGACACAAGCTCACCATCTGTGGAAGAGGAAGCCCTATGGCAGCATCCCGCCTGTGTTACATCACAAGCTTGCACAAAATAACAGCAGGAAACAGCTAGAAAGGGTTGTTTGGCTTTGATATTTTTGCTCTGTGGGAAAAGCTACAGTATTTCTTCATTTAATATCAGCTAGCAAGAGCAGTAGTGATCTTCATGAGTCTCTACCGCCAGAGGGACAGTGAACTGTGAATCCTTAAAAAGTACAAACGTCTTAATTGGCATGTTGGGATAAAATGAATATTCTACCTCCTTATTTACTAGGATCAAGAGCATTTTGCATAAAATGTATGACTGCACTTGGACCAAAGGACAGAGTTTTGGACATTGCTTCTTTACTGAAAGACAGGTGGTTTTTACTTTCAGTGTATCAGTTTCAGCTTCTTTCTTCTATTAAGTATCACCTTGATCAGGGAGATTTAGTACACAAAAAACTTCTTCATTGTGAAACTTTCTATATGCATTCTGATCCAGAAGAAAGTTTCACAATCCATTTCACATAGCCCTAGTGATGGCAACATGTCTGAGATCAATCTAACAAACCAAATTTTGCCAACAGAAAAATCACGTATTATAATCACCATATGCAATAAAAGGAAAGATCTAAAAATTTGCTTCAAAAATGACACAGAGAAAAGAGGGAGTCGAAGTACATCCTTCTGTAGAGCCTCCAGAAATAAATACTATCAAGAAGTATGTATTATATCGAAATTCTGTTTGGCTTTGCACTGCTACTGCAAAGTCCATGTTAGCGAACCATACCTTGATTTTGCATATGCCATGGAAATACTTATTTGCATCTCAAGGACATTTTGTGTTTTTAAAGATGCTCAGAGAATATTTTCATTACAGAAGGACAAATACAATCCTAATCAAGAAAATAAAAAAAGACAGTATTTTCTGAATGAAAAGGTAAAAAACCCACACCAGTTAATATAGCAGAAATGTCTTTTGAATTATTCTTTTGTGCAGATTCATTCCCTGATGTACAGGATTACTCATTACAAGGCATGAAGCAGTGAGTTAAACTTTTTCAGTTCAATAATTATATTGTAGAATGTATTCCTGATGCTCCACTTGAGCTTACAATTACCAAATTTCATTCCATTACTTATAAACCAGTTTCTGGAAAACTGTGGCATACTTTCCTTCTTGTTGATTATACTGGTTTGTTTTTGTTTTTTTCTTTATCTTTCCCTATTTTTTGTTGTTGTTGTTACTTTTTGTTTGTTTGGGTTTTGTTGGGGTTGTTTGTTTTTTTTTTGGGGGGGAGGGGGGCAGGGATCATCAGTAAATGTTTTTGCTGTTTGTTTTCCTTCCTTTTTTTTTTTTAATATGCATTGATTTTTCTGAACTTTGCAGAGCTGTATCCAGTTTAATTTGGAAGTTATCAGCAGACTTCCTCTAGGATTTGCTGGTCAGTCTTAATGCATCTAGTAACACAAAAAGTTAGCAAGAAGCAAAACAGAAGACTGCCCATTATTTGAGATTAAAGAGCAGAATAATTAAAATAGAAAGTCTGACCTGGTCACCTGTACTTCACACGAACACATAAAGCAGGAAGTAGGGAGGAAAGTTTGGTTGATTAGTCAGATAATTATTTAAATGAAAATTCACTAATTGAGAGCTTAAGCTTTACTTCAAAAACACAACTAAAATCCTTAACTATTTGAACAATACTGAATTTCTATTTAATAAAAGAATAGTCTTATTGGTATCCTTTGATCAGCATATCCAAACAGCAAAGATAACAGATATGCTTTTCCCTCTCTTTCTGAAAAGCTGTAAGTCTTAAATTGGAGTTTATTATATAACCAACACTTCTGGTTGCAGTCAGAGTGGAAGAATTATGAACAATGTCATTATCTTGCGAAGATGTCTTAGAAGAATTGAGCTGTATTCAGACATTAATTTGATAAGGCATAAAATTAGGATCACAAAAGAGGCACAGGCCCTGCAGTGCTAAGCTCGGTACCATCCAGGCTGCATACACAATACGGGGAATCCACTTGTGGGGGGAGCCTACTTGGTGATGTAAGAATCAAAGAGTAAGGACAAGAAGCCAACATAAGGTTAGTCAACATAGGAAAGAATTCTGGACTCAAGTTATCAAGTAAATGACTCCTAGCCAATATCCTAACCTGCTCTGATGAGTTTGGCATCAGAAGATGCCACAAAACAGATTATCCAGAGATGCGTGACAGACTGCTTAGCGTGTAGATCCTGATGGTTTCAGTTTTAGCTTGGGACAAAGCTGTTCAGTGCTCCAAAAGTTTTGGGATGATCATTTAAGACTACAGAGAACTTTGCAGGTGCCTGCTTAAACTTCAATTCCATTACATCTTGGATTGACTGTGATAGAGAATGGGGTTAATTCTCCAGTTAGACACCTATTGAAAACATCCTCCCGAGTCCATAAATGTATTTCCTTCCATTGCAGTCAGCGTAAAGCAGGGGAACCACAATCTTTCTGGCCTAATCTAAAGCTGCTATGTGTCCAAGTTACCTGGAGCCAGAATCATTGGAATACTCTTAGAGACCATAGTCTATAAATAGTTGCAGGTCCCTTAGGCTTTTAAGCATTTGCAGTTAGGTAGCTGTCAAGCAGGACGGCTTGTCACACAGTTTTGGAGTCAGGATCCTGGGTCTATTGGATATCTAAGTCTAACAAGTACTTAAAAAGGCTAATGCTGTCTAGACGAAATATATTTTTAAAGCATTCACTTCTAGCCTAGTTCCTTTAGTTTGTAGCTTGAATTGGGTTACTTGAAACTCTCAGAAATAAAATTTTACTGTGGAAAGAAATCTAAGTTAGATTTGAGGTAGCAGGCACAAAATATGTGACCTTGTTTACTGTCATCATAAGAGTTTCAATAAAGATAGGAAATTTGAAACACTCCTTAGAATTGCTGATGCTGTTCAGGTTACTCTCCTTTTACTATAGACTAAAATGATAAATCTTTCTAAACAGAGCACACATGCTATACCGAGTACCTTTGTTGTACAAAAGTTATTAATAAGTGAATCAATACATTAGAACAACTCTCACACCAACAGTTTGCAGCACTAAGCTGTGTTGGTTTGGGAGTTTTTAGTTTTGTTTTTTTCTTCCCCCTCCACCCCTGCTCCATGTTTCGGTGCTTTCCACACTTTTTTTTTTTTTTTTTTTTTTTTTTGTGGGAGAAGGGAAAGAAATGGGNAGAGGAAGAGTAGAGGTGGGTAGAAGTGAATGAAACTTCTGAGCAGTTCTGTCTACTAACTGTAACACATACTTAATGATAACAAGCTACATAATGAAGTACTTTAGATATAGGCACAAATGAGAGGTACAGGCAGCAGGAGTTCTGAAAGTAAGTTGGGAATGTCTATGCAAAAAAAGCTATCCCCTGAGCTAGGCAAGTAGAGTTTTGGAATGTGATTAAACTGCAATGAATGTTACCCTCCACTCCATTAAGTAATGCATCAGAACTATTACAATTAATTTGGTGATAACACTTCGGTTATTAAAAGAAGGAAAAAACCTGCCCTCTCTTTTTGCAACTTTTTGCTTTAGAAGGGGAGCCCACCATGCAAAGCAAATTCAGAATAGGAAGAAAATAAGACGCTTGAATCTGAAGTTATAAAAAATCTTTCCCCAATGGGTCAGAGGCATAACAATTATCAGGGACAAGAAATTGAAAACATTTAGGTTTTCTAGGTTCGCTCTTTGATCTGTGATGAGTGAAAGAAACAAAATTGTAATAAAACTTTACAAAACATGAATATCAATTCTCATCCCTCCAAAGAACCTAGATGAATTTGTTTCAGACTTCCTGAAGATAAGTTACTTTACTATCAGGTCACATATGGAAAATACCAGACTCACTCTTTACAATTTTACAAAAGTATACATTTCAGTTATGAGATAATGGAAAGCTGGTATATCTGTAGTAAAACAGTACTGATATTTATAAGCTAGTGATGCTATTAGATGTACCTAAATTTGCTATCACTCCTTATGACTTTTGTAAAAGGTTTCACAATATTCCAGCTGCTTTCCATCAGTGTCCAACACGGCATAGACCGTTATGAGAGATCCCAAATCAGAAGAAATACTGAAATAAGATGGACATATAATTTGGAATAGAATCAAAGAACTAAGAATGTTTTCACTTGTTATATACTTTGAGCTGCCAGTTGCCTCATATATAGATAAGCAGTCCGGCTTCAAGAGTAATTAGTAATACAAAAGTCTACCGCATAAAGCAACCAAATAAAAATTACAGAAAAATGTTATAGCTAAAAAACCCATTATTTGAAGTCTAAGAGCTTTCAATTACAAAATTCTGTGAACAGAAAATGATATGAGTAAATTAAAATTCCACTATGTAAACGGAGAAACTGTTATCCAAAAATTACTCCCAAGTTACAATACTGTGTTTAATAAAATAATGTAAAAACTCCAGAAAAGCTGAGACAGTGGGAATTTTTCTTTTAACACTAGGCAGAGTACTTTACAGAATACATATGTAGTCAGCAAGCTTCCAGCCCTCCTCCTTACTTTTAATGATGTATTTTGTCATCCTACGGTATTCCTCTGCAGACTGTAATTTCTAGGTTTTTACCTTTGTTCTGAAGTATAGTCCTTGCATACCCCAAATTTTTATGTGAGTGTAATGGGTGTTTACGAAATCACAGATTCTATTCTTGTAAACGTAAATAAGTAGATTTATACCAAATCTTACCTTTCCTACACTACCTACTTAACACCAGGAAGAAGGAAATACCACTAGATTTTATCCCTTATATAGGAACTTTTTATTAGTGAAACTACATATCTTGTAGTTTTTAAAAGAGTGAGACTTTGCTGCAGGTTAGGGTACTTACATTTAATTCTCAGGAAAACGATGTAGTAAACAAAACAGCAAACTAATAAGCAAAAAAAAAAAAAAAAATCTACAGAAGGAAACTATAAAGGGAGCTTTGCAACCAATCTCAGTGGAGGTAGTCAAAGTGTTGTAGAAATCCCTTGAAGGAACAAAATTTAAAGTAGATTAAGATATGGACACCTCACATACTGTAATGTTTTCACTGTGATCTGCTAGTTGAGACAAAATACACAAAGCTGTAGTCTTTTCTTCCTTGTCTTAGTAAAAAACATAAAATTGTTGATTTTCTAGTTTGAGATATTCTTTATATTTGAAACCACTATCACTGACATCAGTATCTCACAACATGTCTTATGGCAAAAACGTAGCAATTTTAGACCTGAGTGCAGATTTACTTCAAACACGCATGATGTTAGAATCAAACTGTAGATACTTCCACTGCTGTGACTTACTCAATAAAACATTTCTGCTTCATTGAAGCAAAGAATGTGTTTATTTCCTGTAACATGTAGAGGCTAGTTTCCCAAGCTCCACACAGAATTGTATCCCACTCCCATCCTGTCCCCGCCACCAGCTTCCCATGCTCCTTGCTTTATGCCATGAAAACAAGCAGAAGTAATGCTGGAGAAGGAAGAATGAGTTTGACTGGACATATCGTGTCATTACCATTTCAAAAAAAAAAAAAGTGCAAAAAAGTAAGAGAACAAGGTTGTTCCTTGCATAGTAGTTTGGCTGTAAAAAGTTCTTAGTGCCTGTGTGTTATTTCCTTTTCTTTGACTCTCATTATTTAGTACAGCCAAATTCTAAACTGAATTTGCACATGATGTGAACACCATTGACAGCAGATTGGTCCAAAAAGGGCCTTTTTAATATAGTTCCAAAAAGTTCAGTGTGACGGATTCTCATGCTTAGTAAGAATCCTGTCCAGATGCTAAAGATTTCTGGTAAATCTAACATAGCTCTGCATTTTGAATTGAACAATAAAACACCACTTGTAAGAATAGTTGACACAGCCAAGCTGATAAAAAGTAAAGAAATAGAATTATTTTATCTGCCTTGTTTTTATGACCAAAGGAAGATAAGAGGTATGGTTTCTAAGGTTTTTTTTTTTTGTTTATTTGCTAAGACAGACTAGCTGAAAACATAATGCTTGCTCAAAGAAAACAATGGTATTTTTGGAAAATCTTCTGCTCCTTACCCCAGACTTTCCTACATCTCTCCTTAACTTGTGCCACCATAACTCCAAAACTGTTTTGGAGTTAACAAACTCATTAGATTTAAAAATAACCTGAAGAAAGGAGTCGATTTAATTCTTTTTATAGCATCACAATCTAGTTAGCTGAAGAGTTTCATTACCATCTTAAGCATAACCATCACCGCAGCAAAACACTAGCCTGAGCAGACAGAAGAGTGAACTCTGCAAGTCTAAATTGGTGTTCAGAGAAAAATAATCATTGAACTGTAACTATGTCACAGTTTCTTTGAACAGATACTACTAGTTTGGGACAGTGTATGCTACCTTCCTTCTCAGAAACTACATCTTCCATTGACGGGGGATTCATGTTAGTTTCCAATTCAAAGGACTTCTTGTTGATCATTCAGTTCAGAAAAAAAGTATCTTCAGGTGAGAAAAGTGAACTTAAATTGTAGTTTTAAAAACATTCTTTCATTTCTAACCTAATGTTTAGATGCTGACTCTATATATAGGATCAGTATTTGTAGTTTATTTACCTGAACTAAGCAAATTAAAATATAACTATATCATTGTGTATTTAGTTTTCTGACATCCTAAAAACACACATAAGTCATTGTATGCCCTTTAAAGTTTACACAAAGGTGATAGCAATTCTCCTGGCCTCCAGTACTCTCTTTACTTGTTCATTATAGAATCCTTTCAACTTTGCCTCTAGCAATTCACAAACTCATTTTTTCATGAGTAAATATTTAAACCAGATCTGTTTTAAAATGTCTACAGAAAGAAAGAAGATAAAAGCAAGTATTTAGATTTATAGCCAACCAGGTAATAATCAACTGCTACTAGTGCTGAAAGAACTTCATCCATGTCTCAGCTTTAACATGAACCTTTAGTCCAGCTAGGGGCCTGTGAGCCTTTGTGCCCTTATAGTAATGTTCTTAAGCAAACAAAAGATTGCCACACACCTCACAGGACAATTAATTCATTGAAACAGGACATTTAAACTTTTCCTTTTCATCTGTAATATGTTAGCTGCACTAATATTTGACTTTCTGTTTCACAGTGGAAAGAAAGAAGGATAAGAAAGGCTGAGAATTGGAACTTAGTCCTCTAATCATTGAGAACTTCCCCCATACATCTAATGGTCTGTCTCCGCTTAACTTCAAGTAATGCAGTCTTAAACATCTTAACTATCAAAATATACTAATTACTGAAATAAACAGCAAACATTTTCATCACTAGGTGGGAAAAAAAGCTTGCTTTCATACACATTTGTACTTTCTTGTAGAATGTTTTTGACATAGTCTTAAAACTGAAATACTTCCGCCTATTTGATGTTAAGTAAAACTCAAACAGATTTCAGTTAATTTCCCTGCTATTGTAGGAATAACTTCCTAGGCTGCTCCAAGGCAGGCATGTACACTCTTCTAAATCAAGACAGCTTATGTAAGAGATCTGCAAAAACAATATATAAATTTTGAACAAAAGCCTTCTGAAAGCCACAGTGACATACAATAATCATATGGTATGGGAACTGGTGGATTAAAACAAATGTACATATAAGATCCCAGTAAGTCAAGATCAGGATTTCATCCTTGGCATCAAATCCTACAGTGTTTGCTATGAAGAACATACTTCTCTAAACACTTTAAAGATATTATGCTGCTTACACTATAGAAATAGTTGAAACTTTTTGAATTTACTTTCTAGACTTACATTGTACATGGGTGGAAGTTAATGCTGCAAACATTGTACCTTATTTGACTTGTTATTTTTATAGAAATCTGATTTACTGATTTTCAATGTTGCAATCTTTAATAAAAATTAAACTACTCTAATTTGAAGTTATATAATGAAATTCTCTCAAGCTATAAAAGAAACGCACAGGAAGTCACATTTATAAAAGAAAAATTTACTATTAAAGATACTATCTGAGAATCTGGTTTTCTAAATTTAGCCCCCAAAGGGCACTAGAATTAGAATGGAAGCCAAACAAGGCAGTCCGGCTCATTTTAAAAATGACTACTTAAGCAATACATGAAATGCTGAAAAAACCTTATTTCATTAAATTTAATACATGATAAAGCTATTTAAAAGTATGGTTTTAATGCACAATAGTATATATTTGGTTATATTTTAAATTTAGCACAATCAAGAAAGAAAAAGAAACAGCATGTCCTTAAAGCATTTCAGAAACATGACAATTCATTCTTCCTATAAACAGTTATTTCTGTTTAGAAGGGGGGGGAGGGGGAATAAATCCCCAAACCTAACTTCACAGTTTCAGAAATAAAAAAGTAAACCCAAGGTTTTCTACACGATTATGTTGAATCAATTTTATTTTTTATACTATAAAGTAGAGAGCAATAAATGCCACAAGAATAACTCACTCCTTTTATTGAATTGAAAACTTGATGAGATGTAGACCATCAGCAGTCTGGGAAGAAGTAATAAAAAGGCTTCTGATGCAGAATAAAGAGGTTCTCTCCTTTTAAAGAGATTCTAATACCCTCAGTGGCCAAAACCAAAGAAACCAATTACTCACTTCCTTCTTAATGTATACAGTATTATAAAGACGTTTATCTATAGTGTTCTCTCTTGCTATAACCTTAGTATCAAAGTTATTTTTTAAGGACACAAACAAATTACCCCTTTTGGATGTCAGGAAAGAATTCATACTCACTGAGTACCTGCTGGTAGGTAGAGGGTCTAAGAAGGCTGCCTTTCTTTTGATATTAATACAAAACAGCAATTAAAATTAGTATAACAATATCAGAAGTGGACTCAAGACTCCCTAAATCATGTGGTACGACAAGAATTTTTACCCTCAAATGACTGGTCATATGAGGGAACTTTGCAATGATAGTGCTGCACTGGCTGAAGTGTATTAACAAAATCATTTACCATCAAGAAAGCATGCCTTGAAAAGAATTCTTCATAACTGTGACTGTCAGTTTTTGTCAAGCTTTCAAGTTAAAACAGAAAACATTCTAAAGCAAAAAGGTTAATCCCACTGTAACAGAAGGAAAAGAGTACTTACAGTGAGGCTCATAGGGAGGAGGAGGATCACCACAAGGAACACACTCCATGTCTTGAAAGCCTCCAAGCTTAGTCTTCCTATAAAATCTAAAGGATAAAGGAACGAAAAAAATAATTAATCAAACCCAATATTTTTCCTTACAAAATAAATCAAGTATTTCAACAAAAAACTCATAACTGCAAACTTTTGTCGATCTGTGCCCCAATGCAAACTACCAAGAAACAGAACAAAATAAAAGTAAATAAAAGTACATTAGACATTAATTAATAGTACAGCAGTTGATCTAAAGTACAGTCAGGAAAAATTCTAAATCTGTTAGTCCAAATGCATAGTCACTATAATCTTATATTGACATAAGAAACACAATTCAAGACATTGATTTCTGTTTGAAATCTCTAGTTTTCCACATAGATCACAAACATATGAGGCAGGTATGACGAACTTATATTATAGAAGTTTATTTACACATTTAGAAAACAAAAATGTGAACTAATAAATCTACATAATCCTCCTTAAAGAAAGAACATATTACAAGGTAATTATCACCACGAATAGTATATGGCAGATCAGAGTGTCAATGCTTTCTAGTTAAAATTCCAAGATATCCTCTAGCTCAGAGAATGAAAAAAAAAAAATCAAATTAAAAAAAAAAGTCACTCAAACTGGTTCATTTATGTACTTGTACACAAGGGCAACCAAAAAAACCCCAAAAGTTTAACCTGCTGCATGACAAAATCTTCAGAAAATAAGATTATTCTGATTGTTTTTTAGAAAGCAAAACAGTAAAAATGGTATTTCAGAACTATATTTTAACAAACCAACAAACCCTCTCAGACTTCCTTCTTGCTAGAAAGATTTTCACTACCGACCAAAATCACAATGTGCATGGACTGTGCATGCAAATTAACAAGGTGACCACATGAGTCCCAATCTACATTATCCAATTCTTCACTTTGTTTTCATATTCTCACTCAGATGTATACTTTAAAAATTCCAGATAGCAAGCATTTCAAGGTATGAAAAAAACGGATACTGTAAACAGAAGTGTCAGATGGTTTAGACACGTAATAGCTGTCATACCCAAGGAGACATTTTATTTTTTTTATTTTCAAGACCCTTGAAGAACTTTACTATTGAGTTTCTGTTTGAAGAATTTACTGACTAAAGTGATAGGCATAAGCCTACATCCCTAAGCCAGGGAACAAGAGCAGCACCAAACAAAAAACCAGAACAAGTGTTATCTCTCACATTTATATGAGAGTATGACATCCTCTCAAGAACTCATCTGCAACAGCTCCCTAAACAAGTAGGTCTGTCTGGTTTTCGATCAGTCATTAGTACTAAGCTAGAATCTGTAGCTGTGGTCTGCTCAGGAGGAGTACACAAATTGTTTCTATGGTGATAGTGGCACGTGAAATAAAGGGTACTAACTCTGCTGATGCTAAATTGCTAACACTGCAAATGCCGTTAAAGTATGAAGACTATATCAACTAAAGCAAACAGTTTTCCAACTGCTCAAGAAGCTCATGCTTTAACAACGTGCACAGAAACAGACAACATAGGCTGTGAGACTAAGGGGGCCGCTGTGATCATTTACTCTGAATGAAATGCGTCAATATTTGGTTTTAGCTGACATGCTCTCTGTTGTGTTTTGAAGCTGAGCAATAGAGAATGGCCTGTTGAAAACCCATGCAAACCAGAAATAAATATGGTTGCTGAGAGGTAAAGCGTTAGCTAAACCATTTGGCTTGGCTAGCTGTATCATCCACTCACTTAGGCACCATGTAAACTGATGACCAGGTATGAATGGTGGCGTGTTCTACAGATCTATTCCGCAAAACATCCAGACCAGATGATCTGTGACTCCTTTACCCATGACTCCTTCCCTCCTTATGTTTCCAACTTTGCTGCCAGTAAAAGCAGGTTGTGGCAACAGCTCTCATTTTAACACGTACTCAGCACATGTATCTAAAGTACATTCTAGACTAGAATACGAAGAAGAATTCCCAGGTCCCCCAGTTTAGATTTACTCTTAATTCATGTTTTATTCTGGCTTCTTTTTTGTTCCTTTCTCATCTTCCAAAGTTCAGTTTATATTGTTAACATTGCAAGAACTTTTAAGCATCTCTGAAATACATACCCTGAAAATACAATAGCTGTTAACAACTGCAGAACAGTTCTCATAACCTACCCTTATCAATTAAACTACCAATCCATAATTCAGAAAAGCATTAGAAATGCCTTTTAACCAAGCAATGGCAGGTATTTATAATAGCAGAACTTGGCCACAATGTAAAGAATAGCTTTTAAGGGATCTTAACATTTAGTACTACAGAGAAGATTAGCAACAGATAGAACCAGGATGACTGGACAACAAATTAAAGATTTGTAACAGCAGTTTCAGTGAATCTCCACACTGTTAAAATTTGTTCCAAAACAATTATTTAAGATTCATTTATGATTCTCAGCCAGGATCACGCTCCATGATTTCACTACAGCCACTACTTTTGAACTAAAAATACATATGTATGAGAACTATTAGGCATTGACCTAAGGACAGGAAAAAAAAAGCAAGGAAATAATATGATCAGTGTTCAAGAAGGTACCTGTGCATGTTTTCAAACGTTTAATTCTTTTAACGATGAAGTAAGTCAGCAGTAACACAATATTTTGAAGCATTTTGCTCAGGCACTACAGAGACAATAGCTCTCATAGATCATGTAGGTACTTATCAAACCATTTTTATAGATGAGATAATTATGACTGCAATTCTGAAGTTGTGTGCTCAGATCATACAGTAAGTTATCTGCAAAGCCAAGATTAGAACCCAAGACCTTCATACATACATACAGGATACAAACACTTACCTGGAAAACATGAACAAAGGTTAATGTAAATTAGTTTTGCGTTTGTTCAAGTCTCATCTTCAGAAATGGACTTACCCTGGTAAACAGTCTCCACATAGTGCATTGCTGGTGGCAGAACAGTTGGCCTTCTGAAATCGGTTAACTAATGCACAATCCAGACAGGGTTTGCACTTCTGAAAGCCCCAGTCTTCCTTGAATCTGTTTGGCCTGCATGTCATGCACTGTGCATCCTCCCCATATCCAAAGCCGCATTCCTGCAGGGATTAACAACCAACAGCAAAGCTATTCAGTCACTGAAAGCGTGAACAAGAAGAGAATGCTGGGATAAAATGAAGACCTAGTGTAATTATCACCGAGAGTAGGTCTTCCCAGAGACAAAGGCCATCCTTTCAGCAAGTTCAAATGTGTCTTCCACTGCTAATAATCTCCCTTACTTCTATAAGTAATACTTAGTCATCCACTTTATTCATGAAACCACGGCGTATTTGAATGATAAAGGGCTTCAAGGACTCCCACAGTTTCATTATTACTAGCTTATGGCAGAATTATTGAGCTGTCTGTTTTTTAATTAGGTCAGTCATGTGAAAGTGCAGAAACTGGGACAAGTGAAGTATAAAGGCACTTACTTAGTAACAAAAACAGCAAAGAAGCACTTTGATATTAAGGTTCATAGCTAAGGTGAACAAAGTTAATTGCCGAAGAGAGTGCACTGATCTTCAAAGGCTTAGAATTTCTGTTACCAAATAAAACAGAGCTGGTTAATGACCATCAGCTAGGCATGAAATGTTGCTTAGCCACTAAGAATTTCAGAAACTCAATCTGTTCCCATTCTAACAGTTTTTAAACTTTTGGAAAAGTTTAACAGCTCTGCGGATCAAAGGGAGGCATGATATTTTACTATATAAGGACTATTGTTATTGTTGGTTATTTATCGCAAATTTTGCTGTTTATAAAGAAGTTATTTCCACTCATTTGCAAAAGGACGCCTAATACAACTGCCAGGCTACAAAGAGAAACACTTCACCTAACAATATGTAATAGTTTGGGGACTGAATTCTATGAACTGATTATCAAGAGCTATCCATCTATTTCATTTATACGTGACTATTTCTTAAAGTTACTAAAAGTTGCTATTCCCTTTCTATATCCTAATATCCTGAATATCCTAATAAATTTTTGGCAGTGCTTTGGAGTTTGATGCATAAGTGGCACACCACAAAATGCAAGAGGAATAGAACAAATTGCTGGAAAGGACTTATTCAGAGGGGAGTAGGTGGGAAGGGCAAAATATGGGGACCTCCTTCTCCAATATGTGGTCTCAGTGGAAGAACAGGGCATCGTCCTAGTGGGAAAACTGCAAGAAATCTTCAACTGAGAAAACTTAAGAGAAGGTTTCCATCAGCTGTCCTCCACAACACATACATGTTCAAAGCATAGAAATAACTTTTTTCCGAAGTCACCTAGAGCACATTTGATGCAGTAATAAAAAGATTCTCCAAGGTTTTGCATTGAGAAAGCATCTAAGGAACAAGCTATGTGAAGAAGATGGCCAATATGTATTTTATGGTGCCTCTAATTTGCAATTATAAAGTAACTATAAGCAACTTCAGATGCATTTTACTGGACTTTTTAGAAAGAAAATTGAAAATTTTATTTGAAGAATGTCTTTATTGGCCTCTGAAGAAGAGTAAGCCCTCAAGTACACAGAAAACAATCCTAAGAAAGTAACTATAAAATGGAAGCTAAAAGAAGTGTTCTTCCTCTGTCTCTAGACACAGGAATACATTTAAAAAACTACCTTTTAACTTTTGGGTTTTGTTTTTCTTTTTGTTTTTCTTTCTTTTTTTTAATTAATAGCTGAAATGTATTATTTTACTATTGACTACTATCCAGATTAAGGAGCAGACAGACAAATCACTGCAGCTAGCAAAAAAAGCAAGCTTACTACAGTTTCATACACTGAATAGCATGCTCCTCCTGTGAGATATCCTAACAAAGCTGGTAGGGAAAAGAGGATAAAAATATTTTATTTTATTTGTTTCTTCATTTACTTCAGCCATAGTACATTTTCTACCATTTTATTTCAAAACTACCAATTTCTGCTAGGAATCAATGCCAAAATAATGGATGTTCTAGGAGTTCTATTTTATGTCACCTAAAAACACCTTATTGTGTTCAGTTTTATACTCCATTTCATTTATGCAATTGTAAGATTGTATACAAAACTAGATGATTACCACTGGGTAATAACTTCTGTTATAAGATTTTGCTCTTCTGAAGTCTAAATAAACTTTTTCATTTAATCTCATTATTCCTTAATACATTCTAAATAGCTACTGTTTCCTCTTTTTGTTTAGAGCATACAAATAGTAGTGTTATAGGATATATTCCACAGTTCAGTCAAATCATGTCTATTAAAATCTTTTGATAACTCACTTGGAATCACTTCCTCCAAGTCCTAGTAAACTTTCAAATATAAGGCTTAAATTGACTTAATTATAAGTTTTCCTTTCCAGACTACCTTTGAAGTTTCTGATCAAAAACAAACAAATACCAGGAAATAAAGTTAGAATTAAATGCCTTCAACTCTCTGGCCCAAACTAGCAAAGCTTGAGTAAGTTGTTCTAGGTCTATCAGATCTGTTTTGCTATAGCTGGATGTATGGACACATCTTAGTAGTCCTTTGTACTGTGGAATGATTTTCCTTTAAAGCTATAAGAATTGTGGATGAAAAATAAAGAAATCTTCTGCCCATGGAATTTACAGTCTCCAGTCTTTTCAAAGATGGCTTCTAAGCTCTTGCCAGGAATTCTGCAGATATAATGCATAACAACTACAACTTCATATATGTGCTTTTTATGTTCACATAATATTTGAGGTAGTTAATTGCCTGGCAGGTGCAAATAAATATTTAAGCTTGTAACCCAGGCAGAACTTCAAACAGATCTGTCTGTACTCGTAATTAACCACATTCCCCAAACTAAAGGATATGACATAGGGATGGATTCAAACTCTTTGAAATCCTGGACTTCATAATTTAGCAGTCCAGCAAAGATACAAACAATCGACTGTTCATCTTTTATCAGTACATGTGCAAAACTGATGTGCACTGGTTTTCTTAGTGCTCTGTTTACAAAGTTGTCAAGTTATATGGCCAATGACATCTGAATAATTCCCAACTCCCCTCATCCCTTCTATACTCCCACTCATATTTTTAAAAGATGGCTCATCTCCTGTGGCAGATCACCTCAGGACTGCAGAAAAGAAAAACAAAACTCATAATCTCAATTAGCTAGATTTAAAAAAAACACCAAAAAAACCCACACATTTTTTTATTTTTGTGCCAGACAGAAAATAGAACAGGTAAATATATGCTATGTTTATCTCACCTATTTTGATGTGTACTGTGAAGAACACTTAGCCCACCGCTCCACTTCTACTTCTCCTTTTCAATGCTACCATCAATGGTACCAAGTAATATAAATGAAAAATTTATCTCTCTAACAACACACAGTTCATGAAACCCCAAACTCTATTTTAGAGAACTGCATTAAAATTAATTTTAAAAAAATCCTCAAAATTAAAACTCGTTCATATTTTCTGGATATTTCACTATCACAGTATTGTGTCATCTTATTATCTTTAATGTATATATGTATCCCCAGAACTTTATTCAGAGGTTGGTTTCACTAAGATATTGAGATGACTGGTCAAGGCCACCTAGGAATCTGTAGCAAACTAGTTAACTAAACTAATAATTTAGCTTGAAGCTAAAAATATTAAACATGTACAGTAATACAGACATCTCTTAAAAGTACTTCCCTGGCAGTGTTCATACTTTCAGTATATCCTACCCAAACACTGATTCAGACAGAACGACCAAAAGGAGAGCAGACTATAAAGGGTAATAGAGTTAAGTGGCACGGTTTTTCCGTAAAAGTTGAATGCAACGCAGGAAGTAAATAAACAGTAAATTAGATTTTAAACATTATTTCAATTAAAATAACCTCAGATTTCATTAAAAAAAAAATGCTTTCAGGCATTAAGATCGTAATCTTCATGTACATTTTAGAATTTGTTTCTAGCTCCCTTGATTATCCACAACCTACGTAAATCCCTAGACATTACAGCACAGAGAAGTTCCACTTAGGCCACAATGATTACAAGACTATTTGAGTATTCTCAAGAAAAAGCCTTCCAGTCATTAAGACCCTTTTAATTGATATCAGGTCATATAACAGGTTGCAGCATTACACTGGTACTGAGAAATCAAGTTTCTAGTAATACTTTTTGAGTATATGGTCTTGTTAAATAGCACACAGTTTTAGCTTCCAAAAGTACCTTAGGCTGTGGATCAGCCTCATCTAGAATCCAATAATCAGCTGTACCTATCAGCACAAGTTTCTGAGCAGGACAGGCTACAACGGTGTGCTGTAAACATGTCAGATTTAGCTGCTGTGGCAAAGTCCAGAGTTAGTGTCTGAAAAGTTTCATGCTCAGTGAGTAAGATCTGACATGCAGCTGCTTCAGCTACCAGGAGACTGACCCAGAAACACGTGTCAGCCTCTCCGGAGACAAGATATGTCAGGCTTCCTCACAAGCAGCTCTCTTCGTTTGAAAAGTTACAGTGATTGCTAAACATGGTAGCAGCTGCTCTCAGTAACTTCACTGGGACAACGTGTCAGGCAGAGCATACAGCACACACGCACAGCTCATGGTCGGGATGAGGACTGCTACATTCAGGAGTAGCTTCAAACAGTACCTTCCTGTTTAATGCAGAATTCCTTTTCTGAGACAAGATGCAGGTATCCTTTTCCTTCATCACACACCTGGTACAAGGAAGCAACCTATGTTACATAGCTCTGTCTGAGCAATCATAGAATTATAGAAAATTAGGGGTTGGAAGGGACCTCTAGACATCATCTAGTCCAACCCCCCTGCCAAAGCAGGATCACCAGGAACAGGCCACACAGGAACATATCCAGGTGGGTTTTGAAAGTCTCCAGAGAAGGAGACTTTACCATCTCTCTGGGCAGCCTGTTCCAGTGCACCCTCACCCTCACAGTAAAGAAGTTTCTCCTCATGTTTAGGTGGAACCGCCTATGTTCTAGCTTATACCATCAAGCTGCCTCTGTCCCACAGGCTCTCTAAAGCACCAGTCTCTTGGTGACAGTATTTGTCATCACATATTTGGTGGCAATGCTGGTTTAAGGCATTGCCACCAAAGGCACTCCCTTTCATCTCTATTTTTCCTTCCTTATCACACATTGTCCTCAATTGTACTGACACAGCTGATTACGAGGCTGAGCTATAAATCTGACCACAGAACTGATCCAGGTTAAAAGTTATCAGTTCAGTGATCTGTTCTACAGTACACCCTAAAAAAAACCCGTGTCAGCATAACTGCACAGATAGGGCACTGAGGACAGAACTTACTATTGTCAAACTGTCATTTCAGTGTTTCTGAACTACACCCTCAGATGTGATCTGTGGACAAAAGAATCCAGAATTGTGGTTAAAGTTCTGAATTGCAATATAAGCTCGATGAGGCTGAGATATGGACTGCTTTTTCATATATATAAAAAAATATATATGAAAGCTATAGAGAGTTATAGATTTATTTTTTTTTAATAAAGCAAATTATCATAAAAAGACTGGAAAGACTCTGTACTGGAACATTTTCAGGAAAAGGATGAAACCAAAACTATCCCAGCGTATTTCTTCTGCCTTATTTATGATTTAGATGAATTTGAATCATACATAAGATTTGACTTATACAGAAACACATTACTGGTAAGATAGGATAAAAAGGCTCTTACTACCAAGGCACACCAATGCCTGTCTATTCAGGCACCGGCAACCTGAAGCTACTTAAAGAACTAAAGATATTAGACCACTTGCTTAACTGCGTGATCCTTTGTTTCCTGCTAAATGAACAAAAAAATAAAATAATGCTGAGCTACATGATGCACACACTTCCCTCTCAATCCATACAATAATTTTAGTGTCCCAGAAGAAAGCACTGCTTAAAAACAATAAACTAAAAAAACCAACCCACCAGACAAAACACAATGCCAAACAAAAACCCACACCCTCAAAAGCAAGCTATTTCAGTGGTTCAAAGGCTTCATAAACATTAGCAAGAAAATATGTTTATGAGAAGAAAGGGATACACAGACTTTTTTTTTTTTTAAGTTAATAAATAGAAGCAAACAAACAGAAGACGCTTTCACTCCCCTCTCCATCAACGCTAAATTGTTGATACAATAACAAAGCTGGCTTTCTTATGATGGTAATGTTAGAAGCACTTCATAAAAAATGCAATCAAAATAAGTGATCGATGGATTTCAATTCTCTGTTAACTGCTGTTAGAACAGTTGATAGGGAATCAAAAAGGAAAAGTTGAGGGTGCACTATGGTTTTTTTTCGTTTTAGGGAAGAAATAATTACTTTAAAAACATTCCTGAATAAAGTAAGCCCCACTGAAATGTAACAGTGAACGCTGAAAAGATTAGTCTGCGTTCAGAACTAGTTACATTAGATAAGGCTGGGGATTTTTTGTTGGTTCTTTTTGTTTCATGCTATAAAGGGTGTCTGAAGTTGCTTTTCTATGTAGACAGGAAGGTCAATCAATGTATCATAGGTTGCTTCCTTGCATCAGATGTATGATGAAGGAAAAGGAGACCTGCATCTTGGCTCAGAAAAGGATTGAGCGCTAGTTTGCAATTAAAAGTAAATAATCATCATAGAATCACAGAACAGCAGAGGTCGGAAGGAAACTTGAAAGAACATCTGGTCCAACCTTTCATGAGACACGGAGTCGAGATGATCTAGCGTGCTGTCCAATTGCATCCTAAAGATCTCCCATGATAGGGACACTATCACATTCCTGAGGAGGTTGTTCCAGTGAATGGTTTATTTCACAGTAAACTCTATTATTTATGGTTTACTGTAAGTAATTTCTTTGTTATATCAAGACAAAACCTCTCTCCTGGTACAGCTTCTACCCATTGCCCCTGGTCTTGTCTATGTGGCACCTTGAGAAGAGAAAGCCACCATCCTCTTGCTCCACTCTGTGGCCCCTGTCAGCTCTCTTCCACCAAAAACTTCCTGCATTACCACGGGCAAGTTGATTTCTTAGTGTCTGATGTATAAATTAAGAAAGACAACAGCATTTTCCTAACTTAGAAAGGTATTACGACATGCTCAAATAGTATCACAAAGGTCATGTAAATAACTGAAGTTAATAGTTCTAAAAATATATATGTATATACACACATATGTGTATATATATGTGTGTGTGTATACTTGTCTATATACCCACCCATTCTGCACACAGGTGGTATGCTGCCCTGCACATCTATCCATACTGTTGATGCAAGTCTGTGGTATATCTGAGTGTATCTGGTGAAACGGGAACAAACTGCACTGTCACACAGGACCTGATTTGGATAGGCTTTATCCGTAGCTTAAGTCACCTGTGGAGCCTGTGTTAAGATTCTTAAGTCTGATCTTCAGGTGTCACTGTGTCCTCCCTTAAGCACAGGGACAGCTAATGACGGTTGACTTAACTGAGTTTTATAAATACACAATAAAAATCTCAATGAAGCTTAAAAAGAAACACCCAGATATCACAATTAGGTAAGAACGTATTGGTTTTGATTTCTATATGATCACATACTCAGTTTAACAAAGGCAAAGGGAAGAAAGCATATGCACAAACATACTTATGCTCTAAACTGGCTGCTGATCAATTCAGTTGCAAAGTATTTCATTCATAGCACCCATCTGTACCACAGTATTTAACTTAATTTTCTCTTGAGAACTTCAGCTTTTCTTTCATAGCATTTAGTTTACTAGCTCTATTTGTCTTTTGAAAGGAACCTGGTTTCTATTTTTATAGTCAGTAAGAACAAGAAGGAAATCTACAGATTTACAAGGTAACTCAGATGAAGTAGTTTCTCAGACGTAGAAGTGAAGCAAGGCCTCTATAGTCCTTGATGTTGGATCTGTCTGCTTCAGCTTACTCGGGAGCAGCAGCTCTACCTGAACTGGGTTTCAAGGGAAGGAAAGAGACATATGTTCTCATTAGCTATTCACATGGTCCACTGCTGCATGACCCTTCTGTATTGAACAATATAGGCTGAGTGGCTTTGTTACTAACATAAAAATGAAACCTGTCAGTCTATTGCTTGAAACACTTGGGGCGGGGGAGTGGGGGGAAGCACCAAACCAAAAAGCCCACTGACAACATTGTACTTAACTGTATGCTTACACAGTCATGCTCGCACGTACATCAGTCTATCTAGTTTTACCCATGAGTATTTAATATTTTATAGGAAAATAGGCACATTATTTGTTATTAAGAAACTGTTATTAAACTGCAGCGTAATTACATCCTTGCTTTCTCACATCAAAAAACACCAAGCAAACAAAACTCCCCCTGTGCTGCAAATTACTTCAAGTATATCATTAAATCCCTTTTCCCTTTGCATTCTGACCTTTGACTTAACGTACTTTGTTGCTTCAAGCTGTAGTTCAGGATGACTACTTTCAACTGCATTTCATTAACAGCCACCGCATCACATCCTTTACTATGATTCACCGAAAATTGTACCTCTCTTTATAAAGGAAATTATGCTTCCTTTCACGTTTAGGTTTGAGCAAAATCTGTTTAGTTACTTCAGTTCTAGCGTAGTGGCAAAAAATAGTATTTGAAAGCCCATTCAGGTCTGGGAGAAGTAATTGCTTACACATCAAAATTAATCAAGTATTCATATTCTCAGAAAAACTGAGTCCTACGAATAAGGACTATCAGACTGCAAACAAAAACATTTAAAGTAAAAACATAACTTGAATAGTGTACTATTGCAAAGTCTAACGTTCCTATTTTAGTTTAGCATTTCTTTATTAAGTTGAAAGTGTAATGACTGAGGACATTAGTTTTTATACTTTCACTTTTTATTTGCCAACTAGATAACTATGCGACATCAATACGTATAACAGTGGTCCTACTAAGCAGTATTATAAAGCACCGTATTTACAAATGTCTTCATAAATTAAAACATCCTCCAGAAGCTTTTCAGTTCTCAATTTTAAGGCCAATCAGAAGAAAAAACAAAACATCCAAATAAAATCACATCCATACTGTCATCTTCAAATCTCTACTTCAATATCATTGTTTGTATGACTAAACCTTAACTAATACTACCTAACATAGAAAGCAATCCTCACTAAAACGTGAAACAAACTATTTCTGTTAGTACATTGAACACCAGCTACAGCGGGTAGAAAGACAGGGAAAAATGTGTCACTCAATTTCAGTAAATCTCTTCAAACCACCCACAAACCACAATACTTAACTTGTGATTTTTTTCAGAGCTGAATATAGTAAGAAATACAAAGCCACAAACTGAAAGCTTCTTTTTCCCTGTTGTTTAAACACAAACACACAGCAGACTTAGTGAGGTTTCATGTTAAAAAACTTTCAGAATTAATATTTTGAATTCCCCTTAGATCTACATACCATACTTACCTATAAAAGCAACATTGAAAATTAAACTTCACTTCTTCTAAATAACACTCTATATTCTACCTTCAGCATCCTTTCTACACTATTGGTAAGAGTACAAAACAGAGTTTGCCCTTCGATATGGAAAGGCACTGGGCAGGGCAGCTACTTCTCTCTAGCTTTATGGCCCCACCTATCAGGTAGTGATCAGACCACACAGTTACGTCTGGGACACAGTTTTACACTGACGATAGGCAAGATGTAGGTACAGTAGCTGGACACTGAGGAAAGAGTCTTATGCTTATGCATGAGACTTGAGAAGTCTGTCCACTCTTCAGACTATCAGCCTTCACACTCTTTCACCTGACCACCATCACACCTCTAGCAAGACACATCTCCTCCCCTAAAAATATTGTCTCCCGATGAGGCATAACTCATTCTGTTATCTCTCTCAAACTCCAGCGATCAAGTTACTGAATCCCACTGTATCCTTCCCTCCTATCTTGCTTCATTTTTCTCTAGCCTTGCTCATACTCAGCACCTACTTTCTCTGTGCTGAAAGTAACTAAGATTCTTCTCATGACTTGCATTCAGGCTTGGAATTTTGCTGGAAATTTTGCCAAGTTAACTTTCTAGTTGTTCTGAATCCCACTCCATAACCTCAGTCAACACTCATCTCCACTGATTTATTTCTGCACTCCTAAAAAACCTTTTAATTCCAAAATTTTTATGTGGATTTTCTTTTGGAAGAGATGTAGTTGTTCTAAAGGAAAAAATATTTACATAAGACTCATGATAACAATATTTTCTTCTGCTTGATATTAACATGGACTTCTTATGTGTTGTCTATATATACCACATATTTTTCTGGCCTCAAACCTCTCAATTAACTTACATGACAAAGACATGGATTAGGTTTATAGCATTTTTAAGAAGTTGTAAAACAAAGAAATTGAGCTTCACTAGAATCTGGCTTCCCAACACAAAATGCTCCAACCACTGAGCTAGTGAAAACCGAACAATCACATGTCTCCTAGCTTTTCTAAGGAAATCTCAGTTCTCACTTGAATTCTATTCTGTATTTATGTGCTTATACTCTTATTTTTATTCTAAACCATTCTGTTAAGACAGGTTGTTGTACAGAAAATATTTAAACATTGTCTATAGTGGCAATTTCACCCAAAATCCAGAACTGATTCTGAAAGTCAGCACTGCAAAAATGAAGTACTCCACCATTTCAATGATCTGTATCAATCACTAGTTTGAAATTCATTTTATGTACTCTCGTAGAAGAGAGTGAGGTTATTCAGTCAATTCCCTGTAGTTTTTTTTCCACCCTTTGTAGTACTAACTCACCTTTAAAAAAAAAAGAAATAATAAATTTTGAGAGCCCATATTCTCTAAAGGTACTGTCTACTTTATTAATGACATAATGATTTTCTGAAATGAGCATTTTATATAATGATAACCAGAAAACATGGTACTTGAAAAACTGTAAAAGATTCAAATGTCAAAATAATGATAAAAGAGTATTTTCATACTAAGTACAGATTACCTATTATAAAATAATAGATAAGTAAATGCACTTACTGAAAACAAAATAAATTCAAGAAAGTATTATTTGCGTACCTTTGAGAGTTCCATTCCAGGTCCACATTGCTTGCAGAGGATACAGTTTCCAGTGTGGTCCCTAAACTCTTGCTCTCTGCAATCTCCAGTCTCACAAATTACCCTACTTACCTTAAAGAAAAAAAGGCACCAAAATAAAATTTGTGATTAACATATAATTTATATAAACTCTAAATGTGAGAAATAAATTCATGTTTCTATCCTAAAAAAACCAAACCTTCTGCATTATCAAAAACTTTAAATGTGGCAAAGAAAATTAATCATCTAACTCCAAATATGGATAAGCAGCCCGAATTTTAAAGGTTCTCAGCAGTCAGCGACTTGTAATGATGTCACAACTTTTAGAAGACCTGCTCGATATTTGGCAGGTATTAGATACTAAAACACTTAATTGTCTGAACATGAATGAAGTTCCTCACCTTAATCAACATTATGAAAAGTGCACATGACCATTTACTACATCTATAATTTTCATGACAGTAAGCTACATCACACTATATAGCCCTGTTTCATTTATTTGCAATTTTTTATTTTTCTAATGATGCTATTATAATTGAATAAATAAGCTAAAATCTATTCCATTAAATATAAATATTTAGAGATTTTAAAAGATCACTCGAACCTTTCTGAAACGTAAAAAGCCCTCCAAATCTGTATGAATACTATTTATTCTAAATTTCACTATTACTTTATATTTAATGGGCCAAATGAAAGAAAATCATATTTTCCACCTTCAAAGGCATTTAAGTACACTATCTGATCAAATCAGAAACTAAGGTTATGAGAAATGCCATAAGCAGTAATATCAGCCATGCAAAGTCTCAGCATAATCACTGGAATCTTTCCCAGGAACACTAGCAAACCCTGTGAGCTCCCTCAATAAAATTTTAAACTAAATGGTTACATACAGGCTTCCATCCCAGAAAAGGCTCTCTACAGTTGGTGCTAAATTCTGACTTTGTATATTAGTCTTTTCAGAAAGACTAAAGCCTTCCTGATAGCCATGAAGTGTCAATCACCCTTCGTTCTAGAGTTTGTTTCTGCAAGCCACAGTTGAAACATGCTTAGTAGGCAATGTAGTTGAGTGCTGTGCTATGTTCTGTCGATAAACTGAACACCCCATACTCCTAAACTATGTATATAAAATACTCTGCTAAGAGAAGGTCACTGCAAATCACCTAGAATTCCTGCCATGTCTCTCAAGTGAAGCAGTATCACTTTCACAGGGCTGTATTCATCCCTATTTTCTGTCCTAGTCTAGTCCTTCTTCAATGAATAGGCTCACAAGGAAAAATTTTTTAATTGAATGTGAGGAGTAGCAAGAAATTACACAAATCAATTGACAAAGCTCACTTTTAAATTGATAAAATCTGTATGTAAATGTCTACATATATGTGTTTAAGATTTTTAGAGTTAGCAATAATGTGCAAAACAAAAGACATCATTCCTTTGTCCAATCTATTTTTTTACCATTCATCCTGGGGAAATAAAACAATTAATTTTTAACTTACCAAGTATGCTAGTAAAATTATGAGCATCTTCAGTTTATTTTCTCCTTGTAATCCTTTAGCATCCATTTCTTAAAATTAAACTTTTCTCTCTAGGAAATAAAAAAGATGAAAATCATTATATTTCACAATGTTGTTCAAACTGCAAAAGTCGTATGTCCATACTACTTCACGTCACTCAGCATGTCAAAATACGTATCTGTTAATGCCATTAAAATCTTTCAGATGGATGCCTGGAAGCTAAAAAACAAACACCTGCTTTAAAAAACATCGTCTTTTTTAGAGGACAAGGCAATATACACAAAGTTTCTACAGCTGTAATTCTCAAAAGAAGAGGAGACTGCTAGCAGTCCAGAACATCAACATTTGTAAATCTAACATTTTAAACATATTTTTATTGCTTATTAGATGCCAAACTAAGTACATGATCAACACATAAAAAATTAGTTTCTTCAAACAGGCCACATATCGGCCAAGACACAGCTAATCACAAGGTTGTTCCTTTTGTGCTGCTATGTGGAGAAGAACAGGCTTGCCTACTGCCTACAATCACCTCTTCTACTTCATCCTGCAATGAACTGGAGGCATACACAGAATCTGTTTCTACCATTTATCTATGGGATACTAACTTCTAAAGATGTGTTAGCCCTATTCTTTATGATCTGGTAGGCAAAGACTATTACAGAAGACATCTCAAACAGCATAATCAAATCACATTCTATGTCAGACAATTTTTATCATAATCTCTGAAAAAAAGAAGACCAATTCATAAAGCCTTGCTTAGTTATTTTTTTAAGAAGTGGCAACAAATGATTAAAAAAAATAATTAAGGGGAACTATTTGAAAATGTCATGGGAAGGAAGTTGCAATTTGGGATTTTTTATTTTTTTTTTTATCATGCGCTGCACTTTTACAGTCATTGAGAATATTGTACTTGACTAACAGAACATTTTCTCTCTGCTTCCTTTCCTTTCATTTATTTGAGTCTTTGTGTTAATTTTCAGTTTTTTACGTTTTGGTTTTGTTAGTTATGTGGAAATTCAAGTGTAACTTTTAGTTCAGAAATGCAACTATATAGCAACAACAAGAAAAGAATTAACCAATCCAGTTTACATAACATGCTATTTGAAATTGATCCTAATTTGCATACCTTATACGACAGTAATAGAATGTCACTGTGAGATGTGAAAAACAATGCTTAAGACAGTTTCGGTCTATTTCAGAGCTTAAGGACTGATGTTTAATCATGCTGCTTTAAAAGACAAAATAAGTCATTTCTATTATTTAAGAGTAGAACAGACTGAGAAATGAAAGGATGGAACCCAAAAAAAGAAGGAAAGTAGTGTGGAAAGATTAAGAACAGCTGCAAAACATTTTACAATATGAAACTATAACAAGCAAAACACCCCTCAAAAACTACACAATCAGAATGAGCATAAACTGTAATGAACATTTCACATTTCACTGCATGAATATCCTAATTAATGAATTCTAATCAATAAGAAGAAAGTACACTTCAGCAGCATTATCAGTATCTTTTAAGGTAAACTGTATTTTGAAGCATAAAAAGAGCTAAAGACTGCTAGCAATAACTGAACAGGCAAAGAGGTGTGTCAGGCAGCACTCTACAGGAAAGCCAAGATTACATTTTTATGGTTATTTCTCACTTAGTGATGGCAATGGTCTATGGGCCAAAGACAATTATCAGATTATATGCATGTCAACACGGGTAAAAAAGAAGATGTATCATCAAGTAATACAAATACACACAGATATCATATTCAACACAGGTTGCTTTTTCAAGTCAGGGGGTGGTGGTTGGCGGGGGAATCAGAAAATAAATACAAAATAGGAGATGTAAGAAAGAAATCTGAATGACCCAAAGACAACAATTTGATGTAAAAAGTACTGTAGAACAAATGGAAAAATGGAAATGGAGAGTCAATGAATTTTGAATTATTAAGTGCACAAGGCTGACAGGAGAAGCTGACAGTGCTAATGCTGCAAAGATTAGGTATATAAGAACAGAAGTATGTAAGAACAAAATAATTTCCAGTAATAGCAACAGTGGACAGAGAGAGGAAAAATACTGTTAATGGAACTCAGAAGTTTCAAGAAATGTTTCTACTCTATGCTTGGAACGAAACAAGATGGATAAAAACCACACATCATATAATGTATGCTCTGGCCAAAGAGTAACTGAAGATCTGTTAAATAAAGACAGATTAAACAAAAGACAAGTTGTGAGACTTCACCTCAGCAACCTTGAAAAAAAGTACCAAGAAAGACTTAAGCTTGCTGCTGTTCAATTTTTATACAGTTTGGGATGCTATAGAAATTCAAGAGTGGTAATGTTATGAAAAGATTAAAAATGAACTAATAGCAAAGCAATAAATATCTCTATGCAATATTACAGAAAAACAGTCCAGTAAAACAAACTTGGCTTCACTTGTTCCAGATAAAACAAGACAATAAAGCTAAAAGTCTAAAAGTTAAGTGACATAAACTGATTCAATATTAATTCAAAGAATCATGTTGAAATGTTGAAATGAAAGGGATTTGGAAAAAAACAACATTGACCTTGATTTCAAACAATGGTATTCAGTGGAAAAAAAATTTAATACTTTATATGCTTTCTTAATTGCTGACTTTATGTAAGAGTGCAAGTGAGTTAAAGCTGTAAATATAACCAAGTTGCTTAGAAGTGATTATTCCGAGTCGTATGAATAGTATTATTGTTAAAGAAATAAAACATAGCACAGTTATAATGTCATTATGACCATCTATATAATAACAACATTTTAAAAACAGGATTTTTTAAAAGGTTAAATGTATGTTTCACTTGAAATGTTAAGATTTAGTTTTGCTTCTGAAAATAGAAGTGACATGTTCAAAAAGAACTTGAATGTTGTAATAACCGTATATTTTTATGTTATGTTTCATGTAGGATTATCAATATAAACAATATTGATGAGTTGTACTAAACCTAATGATCTAAAATATGTAGCTGTGGCATAATATAAACAGTCTGTATTTTTTCTGAGGTCACTTGAAGTATGGAAAAACTTAAGAACAGCCTGATAACTGCTCAGCAGATTCAGTACTTATCATATTATTGCAATAAAACTGTATTAGTGTTATGTAACAAAGCCACATTCATCCTACACATTTTTTTCCAATACACAATAACCTGAAGATTCGATATTGTAAAAAATTAGCATATAAACAATTTATCAGAATCAATATTGAAAAAAGTTGATGATGTATTTTTATCTTTGTAAGTCTAGAGTCTCAATTGGATTAAAAAATAAATGCTAGCTCTTAACAGAAGGTAGAACAGAACAAAAAGTAGTATTAAAAATGTTGTAAGTTATGCTGACAGCTCGTAATTCAGTTTTGGAGTTGCCTTATCTGTTATAAGATGATCTTCTCATAACATGTATCCCAAAGACTTTTAGAACATAGAAAGCACATAGAGAAGCACGCTGTGCTAAAACACATTTTGTTGACTTAGGTAGTGGAAATTTTATTTCACAGGTGCAATATTTTCTATTTAAAAGAAAATCTACTGCCTTTATAACACTCTTGCCAAATCCAACACCTTCAAACATCAGGAGTTCCAAAACACAGAAGTAAATTTCCAAAGTCAAGTGTGTTTAGAACTGGCATCAAACTATCAGAGTCTTCTCCAGCTTATCCACATATTTTACTGAGCTCCAAATTTGTTGACTGGGCATTATGTGTATGATGCAAACTCATAGCTTTAGGTCTATGATATAATATGAGATAACTTCTAGATAATTCGTCTTTTATAATCTTCACATCTTCCAAAATAAACTTTCAGGTCAATGGGCCTTGAACTTCAGTGCACTTCAGTAGCACCAAAACATGTTCAAATCATTCAATAAGCATGTATGAATGCCTGTGGTATTGTACCATGCAATCACTATGCTTATTGTCCCAATTTCTATCTAAAAACCCTCAAAGATTATATAGTGACTGTGACATATGAGAAAGAAATAATAATAAAAAAAATATTGTTAAGAGTATATAAAAGAGAAAGTTTATTTTCATGACAACATTTTGATGAAAATAATGCGAATGGTTAAGGCACATTAATAACCCACTGTACTGAAAGCAAGTCCCAAAGAAGACAAACTGTGCCAGCTGCTTGTTTCCTGTTTCTGTCTCCAGTTTGGTTAAAAGTCCTGCTTAAAAAGCAGACACTGCAGCACTTAATAATAGGTTGCCATTGGGCAAATCTGCTCTTACTTGATATCAAGTGGCATTACACTGATGTCTGTTGGATACAAGCCATTCACCTCGTATGCATTCAAGTAAGAAGTAACTATAAGACTTTTTTGCCTCTAAAACATGTGTGACCAAATAGTTCAATACAGTTCTTGTTCAGATGCTGATACTGACAACACCAAGTCCAGTTATCCTCAATTTTATTAAATGAAAGAACACTGTGGATGCAGCTTTTTGAGGTCAGTAAATCATTTCAAATGCTTTTCTTTTTTGGTTAACAGTAATATGCTTTCCCAAAATACTCAGGGAAAAGCAGTCATCATTGGTACTGTACTGAACTCAAGACATAGAACTTCCATTAAGAAACATAGTTGTACAGTTTTAAGGTTGTGTGGGGCCTAACACAGATATGTATAGAGAGGGCAGTATCAAACAATAAGTTACGAACATGTAATAAATGCATTGTGTAAGTAATAGCTTCCAAACTTCCAGGGTCCAAGAACACACTGCCCTCCAGAATTTACTCCTATACTTATTTAGTTGCCTGAGCAATAGTCATCATTCTATTTCAAAGACAATCTGTCAGAAAAATATTCCTCCTCCTCCCCCCAAAACTAAAGTTTCACCATGAAAGACACATCACCTCAAGACTTGAGGCAACATAATTCAATTATGGCCTATTGCAGGTTTCTCATACAGGTAAGCATCAAAACTTTGAAGTCAAGATCATCCATCTTCTAAAGGCAGCTTTAGAAGGAGTGAGGGGTCCCACCTTCAAATTCACTTAACCTTTCTGTATCTTTTAAGTTTACCATATTTGATTTGACATTCATACTTGATGACCACTTTTCATGCTCTCTGTAACTCTGGCAAAGAGTATGCTGAGAAGTTCTGATGAAGAAAGAGGGATGAAAATACAATTACATAATAAAAAAATACAATATAGTATCTTGCCAACAGAGGTCCCTGGTATCCAGTGAAGAGGATCTCAGATCCCTCCTAACCACGCTGTTTCCCACCTGCAGCTGTCAACTGCATGCAATAGTGACAAGGAGTGGCAGATGGCTTCAGCAGAGTCAGTGCCCCATGGGCAAGAAACAAGAGAAGGGAAAAGTACTTGTGCTGCTGCAATGATGAAGACAAAGGGAACAAGTCAGGGACAAGAACTTCCACTACAGAGCTACACATTGTTATTCTGTCTCATACTTCTAGGATATCTTCCCTTTACAGCCTGCCCACAACTGGCTTTGTTAAGTAAATGAGGTCTAGTTTGGTCACAGTTCCTCCAACTGCTCTGGGAAGTACCACGTATAGGAAAAAAATGATACAAAAATACTGTCAGCCAAGTAGCATTCATCACATTAAATATCGTGTTAAATAAATCAGTGTTTTTCAGAAGCTGCCATATATAAAATTGTACAAAATCAGGCAGCTATAAATTTTTTTTCTAGTTTTGTAAAGATAGAGATAGTAGATTGAAGTTGGAACTTGGCTGGAGATAGAAAACATTTAAATCTATTTTAGGGGCTGATGGAGGAAAGACAGAAGTTTTACTCATAGCTAGGAAATATTTGTGCTCCTTCTGAATACCATATGCTTTGAATTATAATAGATGAAGTACCTGACTTTACAGGAATAATGGTGACAATCATTTAACACCCCGAAGAAGCATCTCTGCGATGTCTTCACTATCTTATGCAGCATTTACAGAATGCATTATCTCCCAAAGTCTCAAGAAGGGTATAATCAGCAAAACTTGAGAATGGACTACATATTTCATCCTTGGTTTTGCTACTTAGAAAGAATGCTTCAAATCCATACTGGTATTATCACGTAAAATAGTTTATCATCCATGTTCTTCAACATATCCAGACTATCACTAATTAGAAATTACAGTAAAATATTGCAACAAAGGTAAAATGTGGTGAAATTTTTCGTACACGTAAACAAAGCTTTTTAGAGGATCAGAAGCTGTGATTTACACAAAAACTCCTAATCCCATTGAAGTTGATGAGATTACTCATACAAATAATGAGCATATCTGTGATTCAACATCAAACCCGTGTAAAAAGTGTTGCTCCTTCTGTTTAATGCATCTTACTCATCTAAGCTTCTAGGAGACACTAGTTTATTAGATGAAACCTCAGTGTAAAGCTGCATTTGTACATATTTGTACTTTGATATGTGAGTAAGTAATACAATAAAATGGGAATACCAACACTATATTCATATTTAATTTATACTAAAGTATACTAACAGTTATTTTTCAAACTTTTAAGAATCATATAAAGCATTGGGCTGGTTAATACACTAACCATTGCAATGATGCAATGCCAGTGGATCACATTCATCCAACCACCTTTTAGTGGTGTTGGATAGCATACAATGTCTTTAAAAGTATACACATGAGTTACTTCAATTCTCAGCATTTTTTTTTATTAGGATTGCAACCGCAAGTTGTGGAAACTGAGAAACAGTAATTTATTGCCTCAACTGAAAATTTAAATGTCTTATTACTGAACTAATAAAGAAGTTTACTTCTATTTCTAAAAAAAAGACCAATCGTCAAACCCTTCGCTTAAATGGTAAAAAGCTTCCACAGGTAATACACCTAACTTTTTCACATGTGATGATGAAGGTGTGCTTGAAAGAGATCATGTTGTGAGTTAATAACCCTACCTACCGATTGAATCAATTTGCCACTTTTGCTCATATTAAACGCTACTGGACCCCTTTGATCATTTGATAAAAGCATTCATTTTAAGTAGTTGTAAGCATAAAGGCGATAAATAGGCATTAAACACCAAGATTTTTCACGAATATCAGGTAAAGCTTTCAGTTCAAGGTCAGATTAATGGAGAAAGACATCAGGAACGGAAGTCAAATAACCAAAGGCTTTTCAACAGAACCACAATCGTGGCTTTTAAACCTCTTACCAGCCAAGAGAAAAAGTACCAGCTCCTGCTCCTTCAACTCCAATATTGTTTGAAGGCAAACAGCAACTTATTTATGCAGTAGACACGAGAAAAGCTCGTGAACAAGAAAGCCCAGCTTTCAAGGGCTTTTTGTTCGCCGCACTCCGGAGAGTGGAGGAGTT
The DNA here is from genome assembly GCA_013396935.1 of Baryphthengus martii. Taxonomy (NCBI): domain Eukaryota; kingdom Metazoa; phylum Chordata; class Aves; order Coraciiformes; family Momotidae; genus Baryphthengus; species Baryphthengus martii. The sequence continues at coordinate 66,440 of VWZK01000283.1, forward strand.
ACTCTCGGGCTGTCGAGATCAGCAAACGCCAGCAACATCAGCAGCGACTTTTTTTTGCGGCGCGGTGCCCTTCCTGCCCACCGCGGGACGCCTTGGGGCAGAGGGGCCGGTTAGAGAGTTGCAGAGCTGAAGCCATCTCGAAGACGAAAGGATCCAGCGGAGCCCTCCTCTCCTCCCTTCCTCCACCGCAGACTGCGTTTTCCGCGGAGGGGCATTCCCATCATCTCTCCCGCCGCTCCCGCTGTGTCCTCCTCGCCAAGGTGGGAGGGCAGAGCGGGCCGGTGCCAGGCGCACGGCGGGGCTGCGGGCGCCCGTCACTCTGGGCTTAGAGCCCAGCCAGACCGGTGCCCCGGCGGGTGGAGAAGGAGGGAAACTGTGGGAAGCCCCAAGGAGCCGGCTCCCCGCTGTTTACCCACTCCGGTGCTGCACCCTGGCCTCAGAGCCTCCCTCCTGCCCGCAGAAGAGGGCGAGGAGGATTCCCCCTCATGAGGGAGGGGAAGTACCAGGCACATTTCGGGGCTGANGGTGCCTCTCCCGATAGCGGTGCAGAGCCGGGGTGAAGCACGAATTAGGCGCTCAGGTCTCGGTCATCTTACCGGGAGGATGACGGGGACTCGCCGTGCGCGGCTCGGTGGTTCACTACAGACTGCGGCCGCCGCCCTGTCTTCAGAGGCGGCCTGCGCTCTGGGGGCTGCGGCTTTGATGTTGCCGATCGCCCTCAACAGGAGTCCTGGCTTATGCCTAGTCCCGGACTGTTGGGCTGTTGTGAAAGGGACTGGGAAAGCCTCTTTGCAGCCCTTTCGAAGGCGAGTATTGAAGGAATCCTTGTAACCCACCAAAGATCCTTCCACCTATCCCACCCAAAGAGCATGATGGAGGCCCTCTGAAAATGCACTGCAAAATTCTTTCCTTCTCTTACTTGAGTAGCTTTTTTTTTCCAGCTAGCCCAGAATCTGAAATATTTTTTCCATTCTACAGGTGACGTTACGCAGCTATGAGTGTGGTGTCAATACCGAATGGAAGTTCAGAAATCCGGCCCTTCACAGAGAATACATTTTTCACAGTCGCTAGAAAGGGTGTACTTTACTGCTACTTACTGTGATGTAAATTAGGAGCTTTCCTGAAGTCAGTGATGCTCCAACTTTGGTGGAACCAATCTTGGAGACCCTGGTGGAAGAACTGCTACTGCAGGGATTTCACATCATTAGTTTTACTTTTCTAGTGAAAAGGTTAATGAAATGACTACAGCCTAAACAATTGTATGGGTACATTGGGAACTGAGTTAGGTTCTGAAGGGAAGGAACTAGTGTATATACTTGGCAGTAAAGCATTTTCAAATAAACAGAAGTTTTGGGAGCCTCTCACAGAGGTAAAGTTGGAGTTCACCAGCCACATGGACTTTTACAGAAACAAGTAGCGCTTATTGAAATACAGCAAGTTGTCTGCAAAGAGATAAGTGATTGCCGCCAAAGGAGTTGTTTTCAATTTAAACAAAAAGTGAACTAGCTCGGAATTTATGGGGCTTTTCATATAATTGTCTTATAAAAGAGTGTGCAAAGAAGAGTTTTGTTTCAGGACCCTTGCCAGAAAGAGCTCTGCAAGAGGCTGGAATTCCAGTGAGGAATGGCACGCTGTGGTGCTACGGCAGCGCATCTGTTGCGAATGGCAGCTGCTGCGCAGCGCTGAGTGTGCTCCATCCTCTCGCGATTTACAGACAATTGTTTTGTAGATTGTCTGCTTTTATGTAGACACCAGCGAAATACATCGCATGGGATTTTCTTAGTGGAGTCACCATGTGTGTTTCACATACTGGCTTTAAAGTAAAGTAGTTAGACATGTGTATTAAAATATCCCAGAGTTCTAAAAGTGTTGACTAAACACTGAGGATTGCCATATAAAGAAACATTAAGACAGTGCCAATGAACTAAGAGCAATGTGTCATCTGTAACATTGAAACTTAAATGTTTTAAGTCCCTGTTGTAGCATGTGAAATATTTCCTTGAAATGTAAAATGGATGAGCTATTTCCATTCATCACTGAAAGACATTGCAAATTACAGTTTCTTTTGTTTTCAAATGTCATGCTGCTTCTAAGGAAATGGAGGAAGCGAACTTCTAGAGCAACTAGTATAGACACAAGTCTAGAGATTCTCACTGCAGCGGAGAAAGCAGAAAAGAAATACTTGGAAAGGAGTTTCAGCTGACCCCTTTGATAAGAGTAAGTTGCGTGACATATCTGATGTGGAAGCAGAAACTGTACAGCAATAGGAAGTTGTTATCTCCGTATCTCAGATGCTAACACAGTTCCCCCAGTCAACTGTGAGATAGATCTACTCTTGTTATGACAGCTGTTGGAAACTGTTGTCAGTATAACTGTGCAATGTCTTTTGATAGTCTTAACTATTACAAACCTTAAAATGTGTTTATGATGTTATCTAAGACACACTGTTTGGAAATGGCTCTATTTATAATCAGAAATTGCTCAAGCTGTTTTAACAAATAAATGATATACGTGTGAGTTTCCTAGTCAGATTTGCTTGAAAAAGCATTGTCAACTTTTTCTTTCTGAAGACTTAAGCCTGAGGATTAATTAATGTTTATACAGCGCTTTGTAAAAGCAAAGTCACAAGTGCCAAGAATTATTATTATTTAATCTTTAAAAGTCAGAAACAATAAAAGACTAAACTGTCAGAGAACTGCTATTTAAAATCACAAAAATGCTGAAAATCCGCCCCCCCACACTTAAGTATGTCTAACTGTGCTTTCATTTCAGTCCCACTTAGATACAGACAAGCAGAGATATTTTTCAGTTTAAACATGTTAACACCCATCTGTGTTTAAATATGTGGGAAGACTACCTAGAATCCTAGGGACTTTTTTACAAAATGAAAAGAATCTTTGTTTCTGAAATGCATTTCTAGGGCCTAAATATTGCAAGTATTTATATATATAAATCCTACTCATAAGTGTAATCTATCAGATTAATGGGCGTTCTGTGTACACCTTTACCCATTTGTATGATGGGTCAGATCCTTATAGTGATAGTTTAATTGTACGAGACTCACACAGCTGTTTTGACTTCTAAGGAAAAAAGAATCCTTATGTTATTTTTAAAATTTGCTTCTCTACAGCAAAGGTGTAGTTTAGGAACAATTTTCCACAGCAAATAAATGTGCATGTTAGAAAACCAGCAATTAACAACAGAAGAATTGAGAGGTACAGAAGATCATCAGAAAAGTATAGAATTGATAAATAAAACCATCTTTTCAGAGTTACAGATACATGTTTGAGTACATGATTGTCATTTAAGGAAAAATACTGAATTTTGCTTTGGCCGTGCCTTCAACAATGTTCTTCCTTGACAGCTACGTGCACATTATTCATGCAGTGCTAATTACTTTCTGTAAAATGTAATTGACTTATTAAGTCAGAATATGAATTAAGTGGTGGTATAGAAAAGTAAATGATACCAAGTCAGGCCTAGTTAATCTGTGCCTGGCATGCTATCTCTTGATATTCAGTAAATTTAAAATTTACATATACAAATATACTTTTAATTAGAAAAAAAAAGTTGCAGAGTGATTAATGAAAGCTGGCTACATTGATGTGGAAGTGTTGATAACTGAATCTTATTCAGATGCAAGCTGACTGTTAAAATTTTGGTTTTCATGTTACTGTGGTGCATACTGAAATGTGAACATCTTGAGAGTCCTATGGAGTAATATACCTTTTAAAGAATAGTTTTCAAATAATGCTGAGCAGCTATCGGTTATGCTGACTTTTAGTTAATTTGTTAATGAACAGATGTACTTAAGATTTATATACACTTACATTTAGATGTAAGAATATACATCTAAAGTCAGTGTTTCAGAATAACTCATTATCTGCCATTAAGACTAGATTTTCAGGGAGCTCACTGTCTGGAATGTTGAACTTCTTTGCAAGCCTGGCCCCAATTATGGGTTCTATGTTCTTCTGAAAATCTAAATTATATTTAAATACCTACAGAAGAAACTTCAGTCTTATTTTAACAAACTGGCTCCAGCTGCAGACATAGAATGCTCATGGATTTGACCCAAACACACTCAAAAATCTGGCCCTTTAAAACTGCAGCTGTGTAATATATAATCCAAAATCTAATCATTGTTAATTTATAATGACTTTCTGGAGGTGATGTCTGAAATTTGCAAAAACACAGTACATGCTCATAAATGTGAACTTGAGGAACAGAGTACAAAATACTGTGAATGGAAATTGCTTCAGTGAAATAGGAACAAAACTTCCATGAAGTTCAACAAAACCAGATGTTTGCTCTAGATAAGCTTAAGATTTCTTTAGTGTCTTTATTAAAATGCCTTAAAGGAAACTTCTATCATTGAGTTAAAATGTTACTTTTATTATCAAGATTTCTTTTCGTATGGCATAATTGAACTATCATCTCTTCGATCTTGAAATAAAACCATTTACCTTTTGTATATAAGGATGTCATATTTATAAATTTATTTCTTAGAACTTGTGGAAGAGGAGAGATTTTTCATCCCAGGTATGGAACTATTAGTATTAAAGTGTTGCTTGAAGAAGTCACGGTTTAATAAATGCACTGAGAGCAAACAAACTGTACACAGTGTGTAGGAAATATGCTTGGTCTTAGAAAATAAATACTTCCCTAAGTCATGTAACACTTGTATTCGAATATAACTTTACCCAACTATAGACAGTAGGAATGAGCAGTGCACACCAAAATCTTATTTACCCTCAAAGTACTGGGAAAAAAATGACTTTGCTTCAGTTTTCAATTGCCTATATATTCCAGATAGTCTATTCTCAATATAATTCTGCCTAAGAATTGCAAATAAAATGCTGCATAATTTATATATAATCATTCAAACTTTGTACACCCAATGATGTGTAGTATTATTGTTTATGTCAACTCCATAGTTTCTTAAAAACTTGCAACACAAAACTGCAAAAAAATACAAAACCCAGTACCTGTTATCTGATGTTTTCCAGTGCCCAGGCTTTCTGCAGCTTAATTTCACACTGCCAGGAGCTTCTGTATTAAGTGCTTTTACCGCCTTAAAGAAAAAAAAAAAAAAAAAAGTATGTCAGCACAAGCCCAGACGAAACTCCAAATCCGGGAAAATAAAATTAACCATGCAGATCAAAGGCAGACGAGTTCTGAGACCAAATGCCTGTAATCTGATCAGTGATCAGTTGCCATACATCAAAGGCAGTGCTTTGGAGAGGAAAAAGAGCTCCTTTTCCAGCAGGTAGTTGCACTCTGACAAATTCTGCCTTTCAGTACTCTAGTTCTTTTGTTAAAAATCGATCGCTAGCTTTCCTTGCCCCCCTCCTTTCCCTTTGTTGTGCTAGGAGAATGCACGACGATTCTGAAATGCTTCGAGTTGAGTGGCTGGATCTGTAGCTTTTGAGTTCCCAAGCTGTGTTGTGGATTGTGTGTTGGAAGGTTTTCCCCGTGCCAGCGGGTTCCGCTTTATCCCTTTCATCTCGCTGAGCTGCAGATCCCATGACATCATTCAATGCTGTGGGACTGGTTAGAGAGCTAGAATACCGCCTGTGGGGGAATACAGCTAAAGAGCAACAAGAGTTTGCATGATTTCTAATCAGGCTAGTCCATTGTAACAAACCCAAGCCTCATTTCAAAGCTTTTATTACATTAAAGTTTCCTCCCAAGAAAGGGAGTATAGTGTAGCTATAAGGTTTTCTTGAAAAGATGCTTTATAATTTTGACTGCGACAGGAAGTTACAATTTTCCATGAAGTTCTCAAAGTCAGACGTGCAGGGCAGTTCGCTAGGCAGCTGTCATACATGACAGAAAACTGCTTTTGCTTGTCTCTTCATTGAGCTTTGGAAAGGAGGCAATGGTGTGTTTTGTGCACTGGAATTAGGTTGGTTGTTTTTTGTTGTTTTTTTTTCTTTCCTTTTTTTTTTTTTTTTTTTTTTTTCGCTGGCAAAACCAAGCACAATAGAGCAAGTTCTTAGTCCCTGGTTTACGTCCTCTCTGTTACTTATTGTGTGGCCTCTTGCAAATCGTTTTAGTGGAGCCTGATTCATCTGTGGCTCAGGATTCCTTTACATAAAGGAGCTGTAAAGCTGCCCTAAGTAACTCACAGGAGCTTTTTAGTGCAAAGGCATTTTTTAGCTGGGATAAATTTGAAGTGGTCACCATCGCACTATCGCTGGATGGAGGCTTTGAGGGAGTAAAAGTATATGGATAGGCATTCTCTGTGTTTCTGCAGTTGACAGGCCCAAGAATTGCTGGAGAGTCCTGTGCAGCCTCGGAAAGCAGGGGAATTCTCAAGGCTGCTGTGACTTGCAGTGCAGAGGAAATGGCTGAAGAAACGTACAACCGCTTTTTATTTTCTGTGATCTGAGGCAAGCTTAGCTTTTAGCACAGAGATTAATTCAGCCCTCTGTAGTTCAGCTGTTAATAAAGCATACGAATATCAAGCAGGAGGGCTTTTAGGATAATCAGCCACACTGAAGATGTCACTAAAGTTCTCATAAAAGCATACCCCATACTTTGGGTATACCACATGCTCAGATGAAACTGATAGAAGCCTGTCAACTGGTAGATTCCTGCAAATATTTGCACACTGAGTAACCGAGGATTCATTTAAAAGGCAAAAAATAAAAAGAGGAAATATGCTAGTCACGGTTGCCTTGAGCATTAAAAACAAAAGCAAACAATCAGCAGATAATGGGTACTGGATAGTCGAGTGTGAGAGCGATCAAGTGAAGTGTCTCGTTGAGATTCTTCATTCTGCGCCCCGTTTGCGGGCTGCAGCCTCTTCCCTCTGGCCGCTGGTCCCCTGCCAGCGACGGGGCGTTGCGTGTCCGGCTCCTGCCTTCCACAGTCGGGCAGCCGCCGGGCCCTCCCTGCCCAGCCAGCCCCGGGCCATTGCCCACCGCCCTCCGCGCCCCCTCCGCTCCGCCTCGGGCTGCCCGGGAGATGCTCCTGCGGCACTCGGTAGAGGAGGGAGCCTTCTGCTGGTTGGCTGAGGTACTGTGGGCGGTACCAGGCCAGTAAGGAGCGCTTGCGCTTCGTGGGGGTGGATGGTGATTCACATTTCCAGAAAGCTTTGAGATCTTTATAAGGGGTGCTCTATAATGTAGTTTTGTCGCTCGTTGGACGTAGCTGAAATATTAGTTTGGGTCATTTATTCAGGGAGGAACGTTCTGGTAACTGAGATGGAGGGGAGGTGGTGCAGGTACAAAGGAGTATCGTGCAGATAACAAATCTGACTTTCAGGAATATACTGCTGGAAAAATATGTAAACAAACCATAATTTTCTCTCTTTCTTTAATTTCCATTTCCATCTATTATAAATAAAAGAAAATTACCCAAGCTACTTACTTCTATTTTAACCTTAATTTGCTCTCTTCTGACAAACAACTTCCCCCTACTCATTGGGAGATTTTTTGATAATAGTCCATTTGTTGCTTTCATGGTAAAACTGGAAATGCTTGTGTTGAAATAAAATTTATGGGTGAGATATACAGGACTGAAATAACCCTTTTCCGTTCATTTCAAAGGTGCTTTTCTTTAAGAACAATACCGTTCCCAGAAAGCACCTTTTAGTTCTCTGGATTTTAAGCAAAAGCAAGTCCTGACGATCTATTAGAGGTCTTTGATCTTTCTTTGTACATATGAAAAAGAGAAGTAAGGTTAATTATTACCAATTTAACCTTCTAAAGCTTAAGCATTACATTTTGCATTTATGACACTTTGCAGCTTGGCAGCCTGAACAATCTGCTCTTTCCTATTTTATGGCTTCCCCCAAATTTGATCAGATGTGTGTAAATAATAACAGTTGTCTATATAATTCAGTATTTTTCTGAAGGTCGATAATATTTTTTTCTCCTTTCACAAAATGAGGATAATACGTCTATATTGTGATTTGTATAAGGCACAGAATAGACTAGTACCAGAGCCAGAAATAGAACCTATGTAACATCACACTTCACTTGCACCTCCTGATCATCAGCTCAGGCTTCCTCTTGTAGCCACTAACCCAGCAAAGCACTCCAGCACAAGTGGCCTGATTAAAATGCTTTAGACTACTCACTAGATACTTGATTCTAATCACTGAAATTACTGGGGTAGGATCTGACCTGAAATTACTGAAATTGAGTAACCAGTTTGTACTCATATCTGAAAAACTCTTCTAGAAGTACTTGTGTTTCCTGTGTGAAATCAGAGAGGTGTCTCAGAAGTCCTGCAGAGTGAGGTGCTGTCTTCCTAATTCATTGTTTAACATTTTTTAAACTTAGCCAGAATCTTCCTTGAGAAACTTTTAGTGGGTTTGCCATTCTCTTTTTACTGTGTGAAGACTTCAAGCTCTTAAGGAGGCCGCTTCATTTTTTCTCCCAAAGGTTAGACATGCATTGGACAAGGCTATTAAGTTAGGCAGGTTAGATGCCATTTTAGGAATCTTTAGGGAAACAGAACAAAGCCCAGGGCTGCTTTTCACGCCCAAAGGGCTTCATTGTGTCAGACCCATTAAAGATAGCCAGGCAATAGAAATGAGAACTTTCTGGAGATGTTTCTTAATTATAACTAAATGTTGAGAAAAATTCTTTGTGGAAGAAACAGTTAAACCTATCTAACAACTGACAGTGGTTATACAAACCGGTGCTCCATGCTTAACAAGACTTTTCATGTTATGCCTAACATACTTGTATCATATACATACATCAAATGATTTACCATGTTGCTTTATATACCTGCTATCTGCACCACTTCACTGTACTTCTTCTGTCACCTTCCCTCTACTTTAGTCCATAGGTGCTCCAACAGACATCCAGACATAAAGTCAGAAATTGTCGTAGGAAATGGGGTGCCAGTTTTACAGCCCACTGGCTGGCCACGCAGCCATTGTTTGTGCTAAACACAGCCTTTCAGAGTGTGGCATAGATTATGGATATCCCATTACAAATGTCATACCAGCAGCAGCCGTGCAGTTGCAAGCGTTCATCATGCACATCTACTAGGGCAGCTGTCCCATGATGATTAGCAATGGGCTGTTGATTTATAGAGGCAAGAGACCATTATCAGACCATTTTGTGGCAGGTCAGCACTGGCTCCGAAGAAATAGTTGTCAATTTAGGCCCCAGTTGTAGTCAAAAATGTTAGGGGGATGTTGTTCCATGAGGCTATTCAGTCCTATGGTCAGGAGAGATGCTTTAGAATACCCAAATCCATCCTCCTGCATGATCTGCATTGCCATCCTGATAAAAGCTAACACACTATTTCTGCTTCATTGCATGGGTGTTGTTAGTCCAGGTATTGCTGATACTTATCCCCACTCTCTGCTACAGTGATTACAATCTAAGAACTTCAATTACAGCACCTTTAGGCAGAAAAATCAAGACCCTTTGGCATTTCCTGAAAGACTGGCTCACTGTTATCACAGATTTAGCATAATCTACAACACTCTACACAGCCATTGCAGAGCAACTTGTTCTGATTAACACTAGTTTTGAATGTAGCCCCAACAGTTTTGACTTTCAGGGAAAAAGTCCTGTCTGCCCTATGTTCCACAATGGCAGGTCTTTGACCTCATGACTTATGGAGGAGAAAACAGCTTTGTTTTGCCTGTCTTTGGTCCTGAACTTTTATTGCTGTTTGCCTGTGTTTTTTTTCCCCATGGCTCTTCATAGGACCCAGCTTTGACTGGTTCTCCTACGAGTACCCTAAGATCTAAGCAAAATGGAGATTTTTGGTTCTTGGCTCACTAGGTAAATCACTGTAAGGGAAGCCTCAAGGGCATTCCCGCATCTAGATAATGTGGAAGGTTGGGAATTTGGCTTTGAGGTTGTCCTCAAGGATAATGTAGATGCACCCTGTAGGAAGTATCATTTAATTCACCTGTGACTGGGAGTCAGGAGCTGTGGTTTTATTCCCGGTTCTATTACATGGATATGACTGGAGGCAAATTACTCTTTCTCACTGGGTTAGATCCTCAGTTCTGTATGTTGTAACTAAAATTAAATTAAAGGAGCAAAATTTATGCTATATGGCTATCAAGCTCTCCTCCTTCCCTACCCCCCCTTCCCCATATGTTTTCCTATCTCTTTAAGAATAAAGATAATTATTTGTAATACTGTACTTGAGATAATGGAAAACAATTCTGTATGAATTCCAAACCAAAATAATCTGGTTCTGAAACTTCAAAAGTTTCTGTATTTAAAGTGTTCTTGAAGAATAATAAGAATGATAAGCATCCCTAGGGCAATACTGTGCTTCTCACTTTACTGTGCAGTGAGTTTCAGAGTTCATAGCTGTCCTCACACACATGTAAGAAGTGAATCAACAGCATAAGAGTTGTGTCTTTGTAATTGTTCCTTATTGTTTCATTAAATGAAAACATAAGTTTATTCCCTCTTCTACATCGAGTTTTTCACTTATACTAAAATGTTGCACTGTGATTTTCTACCTATTAGGGTGGGTGAAGCTCTGAACCAGCATGCAAACTTTAATAACTTCACACTCTTTCCAGAGGTGCTGGTGGAGTTGTGTCAATGAACCGACTTCCCACGAAGCTGTTGGAGCTTGATCAGCAATATTGTTCATGTAGCTAGAACAGGAGATTCAATAGACCCATGATTTTGTAATCTGTATTTCAGAAACCATTGGATGCTTTTGAGGCAGTATATTTTCAGCATACTTAAAAAAAATGTAAATAAATTGTACACATTATCATGTTATTCTCTTTAGTATATTTTATTATTTAACCTTTACTCTTACAGCATGCTAAGGTCTCAACCAGGTTATGCCACATTTTGCTAAATGTTTCAAAAAAAATGGTATTAAGAAGTCCAACAACCTAAATCCAACTGTGCTATAGAAGTGGCAAAGAAGTTAGTCTAAGTGGGAAGGAAGGGAATGGAGAAACAAATCTGATATGTGCAATTAACTGATCGGGAGTAGAGATCATAGCTGGCCACCTGCCTAGTTGTTATCAAAACACATGTTTAGAAGTATTCCCTTAAGGCAACTCCAGTAAAACAATTCTAAAAGTTCATGAAGTTAGTTTCAACTGAAAAGAACGTTCTTATTTTAGACAAAATGATGATTATAAATACTTACGTCTAATCATAGAGAGATTGCCATCACATGACCATGCTTCTATCTTCAAACATTTGCTCAGTTTTGCCCTTCATTTTCATTTTGTAGTTCAGATTTCCCCCCCCCCATTTAAATAAAACACCCTCAGTCTATCTCATAGATCTTAAACCACTTCTCCCTTCCTCTTCCCTTTTTCCTTTCATTCTTAACCAGAACCAGCCCTTGTTCCCAATGTTGTTTTTTTTTCTTCATGTAATCAAGAACAAAGAACAAGTTTACTTACCTTTTTTTTTTTTTTTTAAATCAGTGCTTCTTTTAAAACTGTTTTCTAAAATACTATTTTATACCAGAGCTTTAATTCAGTGGCCTTCTTAGTTAAGGCATAAACCTGTAGAAATGTAGTAAAGATCTTCAGCTAACGCTTGTTAACCTGTGACTCATATCAGTATAGACCTGCTAGTGATATAATTCTGCTTTCCCTGATCTGTCGCTACTTTGGCATCTGGGAGCTCACTTAAGTAGTTCATGTAAAATCCCATAAAGCCTATACCAAATTCTATACGCCAAAGAACACATACTGCAAACACAAATCCAAATTTCTGTGCTGAGTAATTTCAGTTCCTTGCAGAGTGACTGCAAACTGTGGGTACTGATTCCCTCTGCAGTTAAAACCCTAAAAGCCTGAGCTTAGTCACTCAAAAGTTGATAATTGTCTAGAAGAGTGCAAAAGGGGTAGAGAGTTGAGGTTTCATTATTTCCATGCCAATAGCAAAGTGCTTGTATGACTGTATCTTCAAGCAGGAGACAGCCAGTAGGACTTAAGTATATGCATGTTTCTGAACTGGGGCCTAGCCCATGTGTTGTTTTTGGAGAATGAGACATAAAGAGTGTAGTAACTGACTCTTAGAGCAGCACTAGTGTAATATTTGGATGAGTTTCACCTCCTAGAGAAAAGTAAGTTTATTCGAAGAAATGAAAGACAAGAATATGTACAGATTGTCACCACTCTTAAACAGGCAGCTTTGATAAATAGCACTATCATTAAGAAGACATCTGAGGAGAATCAATGTCTCAGAAGAAATAGCAACTAGATCTAATCCTTAAGCAATCGTCTGCAGCCCCAGTTGCAATACATCATTTTTTCACATATTCTACTTTGAAAGAGTTGACAGATTTGATTCTTTTATTATTTTTTTTTCCTGGGTTATAGATGATAAACTATACTTTCCCTCTATGATGTTATAGCAGCTGAATCCTACTGTGTATAAAAAGTCTTACATATTAGCTGCAACCATAAAAATGCCAAAAGAATAAGGGAAAAGATCAACAAAAAAGTGTAAGTTATAAAAAGGATCAGTCTCAGCTGATACTTGCTGCCAGCTTTTTTTTAGCAGCTGCTCTTCTGACATTGATCTGTTTTCAGTCTGAAGTTCTGGATCTAGTTCGATTCACTTTTCCCAGTTAGTGGTTTGTAAAGCCCCTAGATACATTGTTGCACTTTTCCTCCCCTTAAAACTCTTCATGATTTTCTGAAAAACAGAACTATGAAAAAAATAGTTTCAAAAACCTAAAACCAAGAGACTATAAAGGATCCATGAAGATGATTCATGAAAAACAATCATGGGTTCTAATAACATCTTCAAAGTAACAATATAGATGATGAGAGAACAGCTTTAAAATTTGGTTGGAAAGGGTTTGGTTTTTTTAATCAGGAAAATACTGTGTCAGCAATTAATCTTAGGAAAGGTAACAAAAAATCATAGTCAAAATCGGCAATTATCATCTAATGCACATTGATTCATTACTGAAATTCCACAGAAAAATCACTTCTTAGAAGCCTGTTTATTCTGTGGAGCATGACCTTGCATGACAAAATGTTTTGTTTCTTGACTTTTTTTGTGTGTGATGTGCTTGCTCTTTCTGCAAATGTTGAGCTATAGAAATGTGGCTCCGTTATCTATATGATAGATTCCAGCTTCTGACTTACTATGTGCATTCTGGTGTTAAACACATACTTCTGTCAAGGAATGGACTAGACTTTATAGAATGGCCAAAACCATCAGAAACATGATAATGCCCCTATTTATTGTTCTGTAACTTAACATCATGCTTTATGAAGCAGTTCCTCCTTTTGTTTATTCTGGACCTGGTGACTTGTTTCATTTGATACCCCCAAGTTCTTGTAATAAAATAAACAGGGAATATTTGTTCCATACCAACATTTGGGATTTTATTTTAAGTTTTCAATAATCTTTGCTTTTGCACTCTACAAAATACTGTTATGAAACTACTGTCTGATTTGGCACTTAGTATTAACACCTAGCAATTGAAGGGCTCCATAATCTATGAGACATTAGATCCCTGGTATGTTCCACAAGATCACAGCAAATGCCTGGACTAAGCTTTATGCCCTGTTGGACTCCTGCCCAAGTGCATGTTCATGCAGTAATGTTGATCTGAAAGAAAATCATCTGGAAGCAACAGACATAGGTAGGTGTGAAAAAATGGAGGTATTACAGGGATCAGATTCACAGGGATGAGAGTCCTGTATGGGAAGTGTTAGTAGGTCAAAGATAGCAGCCTGGCAGCCTGCTGCAAAGGGAAAACCAGTTACTGGGGGGTGCTGGAGATTTTGTAAGTTGGAACTATATGGAAATAGAGTCTACAAGAGGCTGCAGAATGGAGGCAGATCTATAGTGTAATGGTAGGTTGTATACTGAGATCACCATATTATCTCAGTATCAAATGTTTTCAAAAATTTTAGGTGCCACTGCTATGACAGTTTAGTGATTTGCAGCATTCACAACACAGATCTTGTGCTCAGCTCCTTATGAGCTTGCAGCATCTGGCCCTACATTGCCCATACCTTTCACCTGCAATCCATAACAGATGTTACTTGCACAACCTGCCTTCTCCAGCAGAAGAAGGAGCAGAGGCATCCTTTTCTCCGTCCTTTGAAACACCTGCTGTTTCTCAGAGCAGACTGGAGTATTTTGTAGGGAATCTGTGTGTTCTAGAAGGGGAGAGGATGATAAAACGTGGTGCAGTGGGACAGGAGATCCAAAGAAGGTGAATGTAGAGGAAATCTCAGTGCTCTGAGAACCAGTCTGCTTTGCAGCATCCAGCATCGGAAGTAATTTTCAATCATAAAATCAATCATAGATTACCAGGGTTGGAAGGGACATCAAGGATGATCTAGTCCAACATTTCTTTGCAAAACCACGTTCTAGACAAGATGGTCCAGCACCCGTCCAGCTGAATCTTAAAAGTGTTCAGTGTTGGGGAATCCACCACTTCCCTGGAGAGATTATTCCAATGGCTGATTGTGCTCATTGTGAAAACTTTTCCTTATGTCCAATCAAAATCTACCTGGAAGTAACTTATACCTGTTACCCCTCATCTTTTCCGTGTGACTCCTTTTAAAAAGAGAGCCTCCATCTTCTTTGTAACTACCCTTTAAATACTGGAACATAGTAATAAGGTCTTCCCTAAGCCTTCTTTTCTCAAAGCTGAACAAACCCAGTTCTCTCAGCCTTTCCTCATATAGAGAGTTTCCTAGTTCTTTGATCATCTTTGTGGCCCTTCTCTGGACCTTCTCCAGCCTGTCCATGTCATTTTAGTATAGTGGGAACCAAAACTGAACACAATATTCCAGAAGAAGAGGTCCTGATTTCTTCACGAGACAGAAGTGACTGCTCTGGAATGGCACAGACCATCTGTGCAGAAGATTTAGTAAGACTGAAACACTGTAAGACTTCATGATACTTATTATGATGTCATGATACTGATACCACTGAGAGATTCAAAAAGTATCACCACTACTACAGGAAAAACATGTATGAAGGGATATCTGAGAATGGTTTGCTCTTAGTTCCTGCTGATCTATATTTATTTATTTAAAGTTAAGAAAGCCTGTTACTTCATCAGGTTCTATATGTCTATCCCCAATATGGTGTTTCTTCATATAAGGAAAACTAAATCAGTCAAACCAGCTATAAGTACTTGCTCTACACAACTACACCAATTTCTGCAACCCCAGTGAGGTACTTGACTTCCTACAGCTGTATCTTTTGGTCTGAAGTGCCAAACAAAATTGGGCCGCTCTTCAAATTTCTTCACAGAGTCTTATGAAAGAACCTGTTCGACCTTCCCTTTCACATGCTGGAAAGTGTTTGTAATATGCCAACATCTTAAGTTAAATAAAACCCATAAGGCTAAGCCCAGTCTTACTTCACTCCATGACCTGAGTTACAGCTGTTGCCTAAGAGCAACACTCTCTTGCAGCATTTCTTTCAGCAGGAGGCAGAAGGGCTAGAACTGATGGCAAGAACTTTGGCTTTTCCTCTGGAGGATTCAATGAGTGGCTGATGGGAGAACATGCAGATGGTGTATGAATTTGGCATTATTTCGACACCAGGTGCTGATTTTAATAGCTATGTAATCTCCTGTGCTAAACAGTAATCGGAAGCAGGTACACTGATATCAAGTTGTGAGACTACGTGCAGGCTGCCATCAGTCATGCTGAACAGGGCTGTCAAGCACTACTTGGAGATATTCTGGTAGGAGAAGGAAAATCTGTGTTGCTGGGCACTTGTGAGGCAGTTATTCCTGTGATTTATCCAACCTGTCTGGGACAAGGGAACAGCTAGAAGAATCAATTTTATGTATGTGCTCTTTGTTTCCCTTCCTAACTCTACTTGGTAAATATATATAATTCAAAAAGAAGGAATGGTTATTATTTTTTTTATACCTCTTCATCAGCCACAGAAAAGAATGAACAAACACTGGTAAGGGTGCAATAACAGGACATCTGATATCTCTGAGGCTCATATATCTGAGAGACAAGGGGGGATCTTACTGCCTCCAGATAAATGTACAGGACAACTGTTCATTGTTAATTCAGAGAACTCAAGCTATTTTCTAGTGCCCTGCCTCACAAAGCTGCATGTTGTACGTGGTGGAAGATCTAATTACTCAAAGACTAGTTGTTGATGGTGTTAGAATTTTGGCTGACTGAAAACAAAAAGGTTTTGTTCTGTAAACCCATCTGAATAGTGATGTGTCCAATGGTGCTCATGCTATTCATGCCATTGCGAAAGAACTTTAGCCAGCAGTGGGTTCAAGATATTACTTGATGATATTTGTGGCTTTGAGAACCCTCAGGACACCACTACCGTCTGGAGGAGCGTAAGGTGCTTTCTGTGAAGAAATAGAGGGGGAGATAGGATGAGTATATCAAATACTAATATTCTGAGGTATTGTTATATGTTTTCAAATAAACTTATTTCCTAGACTATTTATGTTGACAGCATGTGCAGACACAGGACAAAAGCCATTATATAGAGAATTTAGTTAGATAGAAAGCTATCTTTTCCTGATGATAGCCCTCATATTATTTTAAGAACAAATGCCAGTGGAAGATGTTAAATTGCTGGAGAAGACTTCTAGCACAGAGAAAGTCATTGGGCAGAATGGCAGGTGAGTGTAAGTGAACATGCATTGAAATATGCATGAATATGATGGTAACCTGTAGTTAGGTATACTGCAGTATTTATGAAAATACACAGAGATTTACAGATTAGTGCTACATTTTCATGCCAGATTTGCAGCAGAGCAACCTTGAATATTATCTATAAGACCTTGCACAGTGTTACAGTTATTCAGAGAGAGAATTACAAATACTAAGTGCTATAATAAAGACTCTATCTTTTGCAATATAAAATGAAAGATTCTGATGTTTTAAGAATTCCTCAGGATCCTTAGTGCTGTAAATAGCAGCATATGTTTTTGATACTGTGATATACTGCAACTTTTTCACACCACGTTGGGCAACTATCTTTTAGGCAACTACAGAAAAGTGACTTAATTTTCAGCCATTTTTGACTATACTAACATGCCACATACATTATCTCTGCACATCTGCTGTCCCTTCAGCCCTGCCCATTCAGACCCTGTCAAAGCTCGCAGTTGCCTGGCCGAGACCGCATCAAGATTTTTGTGGGGATGCTGGCTTCTTTGCTGTGAAACAGCTTGCTTGCATGTTAAGCAGGAAGGTCTTCATCCTTTCACCCCAAGCCACAAGCCCTAGAGGCTCCCTGAGGTCTTTCCCAGATGGACTGGTGCTGCCTCCAAGTTGTTGGATCAGTGAGCATTGGCTGTCTTTGTTTTGGGCTGTCTCGTGGGGCAGTGGTCCCCACTGAGTCAGAGCAGATGCTGCCTTTCATCCTGTAAAAAGGCAATGTACAGAATATTATGTGCTGCTTGGTTCTCTCTGCCTAACACATAGGGAGCAGTGTTACGTCACTTTGAACTGGATTGAATTGGTATAAATAATTTTACTATTTACTGAGTCTTTAATTCTTTGAATATCGTGTTAACACTGTACATGTCTTGCTATTTTGATATTTACAGTTTTGATGTGCCTCTTCCTCAGCATACATGCTTTGAAAACAGAAATGTGTGTTGGAGTAAGACTGTAAAGAAAAGAGTATAAGCTTAACATTTTGGGAACAAGTAATCTCTCTGGTTTAAAAGGCTTTGATAGTTACCTTTTAATTAAGCATCTGCAAACAGCAATTTTGATCCCTGTTACACAAGAAATACAGTTCTGTTCAAAGCTGTCCTTTTATGGCATGATATGATTACCCCAACTACTCTTTATAGCTAGGCTCTTTCTCTTCTTGCTCAAACGATGCCGATACTTATTTTGAAGGACGAGGTATTGTGGATATGATACACATTTGTCTGTCGTTATGTCTATTTCATCTTCATCTTTTGTGATTAGTATTTTGTACTTCCAATAAGTGTCTTAACTAAACCACTGCCTTCTGCAGAAGCTCAGAATTAAACTCTAAATGTTACTTACTTCCCTTTAATTATAAAAATGCATCAGGTTAGTTTGTAATTAAAGATAATGATAGTGTTGTTTGACATCTTGTGGTAAGAAGTTTAAATATTCCATGACCAAGGAGCTGTGGAAAGGAGAGTAGCAAAGATAGCAGAAGGTGTTGGGTTTTTTTTTTTTGCTCTCTCTTCTGGAATGGAGAACGAAGATAACCCCCTAGCAAATTTGGTATATAAACCAAATATAGGAAGACAGTAGCAGTTGTAGATCCACTGCATGCAAGAGAAGGGAGGGAGTACTGAAAAACAGAGAGATAAGCTCACGCAGATTTTGAGGCCCACCTTCAGGTCGCCACTCCTACCTAACTGCTTGTGTCCTCCCAAGGGAGACAGCAGAAAAGGGATTTTGGGGAGTTCCAGCCAGATCTACTTTTTGATTTAAGCTGCACACAAAAATGGATTATGAAGATGACAGACTTGGCACAAGAGTGGTGGAGACTTTGTTGTAGGTCCCCTTTGAAGGATTTTTCTTTCAAAGAGGTGGAACAGACAGTTGGAGCTCCTGATTTGTTATAATGCCACAGCAATATACACAAGTGCTTTGTCATCACTCTTTGGTAGAAAGGGGCACTGCTGAATGAGATCTTTGCGTCCTCATGAGTGAAGTCAATATCTACTATAGACAAATGGGTATATGTGAGGATGATTGTTAATAACTTGGACCTTAGTCAAGCTTGAATATCTCTTGAAGATATTGTTTTATATCTGATATTCAAGTATAATGAAATTTTCCTGTATCTTTGCTAATTATGTCTTTTCAGAAGGGAAGCGGTAAAGAGAATGAGGGCCACTATGGTATTACTTATTCACAACTAATTATCATTGTACTGAAAATTCAATATATCCTCCTACCATATAGGTGAAAAATGTACCTTGGGCATTCATGTTGTTTCAAACCATGAATACTCAACAATGTAGCTGACTTGTACATACTTCAGGAGGTTTTAAATTCTGGTCCATAAAACACGGTGCATAGGGATGACTTTCCTTCCCTCTCTAGTTAGAGGAGGATAAACCTCAACTGGCATTTTGAACTTTGCTGCTATTTTGTCTCCTTTCTGCTTTATATGTGTATGTGTTGGTAATAATCTCATGCTGGAATTAATCCATCTTTTTATATTTGAAGTATTCTGACATATGTGGGAGACATGTGGGAAACAGCACAAGAATGAGAAAAAAGGTCTTTTAGGCAGTTGTAAAGAATGAATGAAAATCAGTCTGTTCTGGCTGTGTGGGTTAAGTATGTCATTTACTGAATTTGTGGGATATACCGAAGACTGGATAACTTTTGTTGAGTTTGAAAGACTAGATTATTTATTTTGTAAAAATATTGCTTTATGAGACATTGCAAATCTGTAAAAAATCTGTTATAGTATTGTTTTATCTACAGATGTTAGCTATTTTAGAAGGCAATGAAGTTTACAGCTGAGATCACATTTAAACTCAGAGATGTGGTTGGTCCTTTGCAAATCCTTTCAGGTAGGGAAAGTGAGGCCATTATTCATAATTACCTACATTCTTTAAGTTCCATGAATACAACAAACAAGAAAAGTACAATTGCACACTGACTCTAGAGAGATTGGAGAGGACAAAGGAACTCAAATAATACCTCGCCTGAAAAGGTCGGGCCCTCTCCCTTGCTATGGGTTTGCCCCAGCAGAATCATCTAGAAATGTTTTTGGGGATTCCTGTGAGGTTACGCCATAGCTCTGTCATCCTCAGTACAGGAAAACTACACTGTAAGTGATAACAGCCCATGGATACACGAGTACTTGGTTTTCTAGATTTTGCTGCAGTCACTGCTGCCACACCTTTACTGATGGTGCTGCTCAAACTGGAGAAATTAAAGGTTTCCAGATTCTGTTTATGTAGGCTGTAATTACACCTTGTTGCAGTGGAAGTGTACTTGCAAAAAGGAGTGAAGTGAAGCTTTCAAAAGGAGGAAAGAATATATTCTTCATTTTGTGTGTAGTGTAGCCACAAACCCCCTTTTTACTGTCTGTGTTGGCCTTAGACAATGCTATTATTTGATGCGATCTGGCAAAGGACTTAAACACAGGTCCACTTCTTTTCTTTCTGGCAGCTGTAAAGAACCTTATGTGTCTCTCAGCGGATTGCTGTAATGGACAGAAACGCCCTCGTAAATACAGAGGACAGAGCGACAAAGGCTTTCCATATATTTCCAGCAGAAGCATTTCCACTGATAGAGAGGAGACCGCTGCAGGCGTTGCAGAGACCCATTTCCTCTTTGTTCCATGTTGAGGGTAGGACAAGCTTTAATTGACACACAGTCTTGTGTGCAAAGTGCCAGTATTTGTGTTCCATACTTGTGATGTGTCCTCCAAGTAATTGCAAATCCTTTTGTAACTGTTAATCACATTTTACGTGTCAAATTGCTGCTGCTGCAGTTTCATTTAACAGTGACAGCTATAGTAATTGTGATGCGTTAAGTCTAGTTGAAGCCAGTGGCTTGAACATTCTGATTTATTATATTAGCAGTTGAAACAGAATAATTTTCCCTGTGCACGCTGCTAGATTACAGCATTATGACATACTTTCACTTATATTATTTTTTGTTGTTGATGGACATGAGCAGCTAGCACAGCTTAGCTGAGGTACAGCAACTTCTCTCGACTCTCAGACCCTAGTGTAATGAGATCCTTCTTTCAAGGTAAGCATAAGAGAAAAATAAACCTGTTTGGGTTAGCTGTCTGAAAGAAGAGGAAACATCTTACAGATGTTCCTCAGTATGAAGAACACTGGGGATGTACAGGAAGGTATATGTTTTGATGTCCCGTGCAATAGAAAGACCAAAGCAACTCCAAATGAAGCAGCAGAAAGCTGGACCAGAATTAAAAAATACTGTGGTACATAACTGCAGACAAACATGTGGTAAAAAGCTTTCAGGCTAAGTGCTAAGTGGTGCAGGATTTGGAGCTATGCTTCCCATTGCTTGAGTGATGTGTCAGGGAACTGAGACCTTACCCATTTTTTGTGTCAATGAAATATCCCAATCTACTTAATAAATTCTTTACCTGAAAAAAATGTCAAAATCAGATTGTAGGTGTACACATTATATGTTGATAATAATACAAAGTATATATTTTTTTTGATATCTGGGAATCATTTTCAGTACAATAGGAAAAAAGAGAACAAAGGAGCTTCCACATATGACAATGATTTTGTTGTTTTTACAAATAGCATACATGGTGGAGACATAGTGACTTATCTAAAGGATAGTTAGTTTCAAAACCTACTTCTTGAAGTTGCCTTACTATCTGTTTTTTTTACTGTTTTACCTGAAAAAAAACCCAAACAACCCTTTGAAACTATCTGAAAACTCTATCTACTTGCAAAAATAGATGCAAGTTCTGCAAAGTCTGGACTTGTTTAATTTTGCTGGAGGACTTGGTTTTTTTTAAACATTTCCCAGGAAATTATACTGTGAACTCTCCCACAGGACTCACATTGATAGGACTATGGAGTTATTTTGAAGAGTTCCTTTCTCAGATTTGTAAGTGTTCACTGAATGTAAACAGGTGATAACTAGAACACCACCTCATCCCAATTTTTTTGTAATCTGGCACTTCCTTTCTCATTGAATTCGTCTTCGTATGCTCTGATGTATACTAAATCCTACCAAGTTGGCACAGCCGACTGCCTCCTCGTGTCAGATACTTCAGAAGGAAACATGAAACCCTGTAACAGCTCACGATGGGAAAAAACCCAACACATAAAAATCCTGACAAAAATTCCTGAAAGCCACAAGTTGACTTGTGCTGACACAAGTTTTATATCAACAGTTTTATAATTCAAAGACAAACCAGTGAATTCTGTCTAATGTAGAATCTCTAGATATTTTCATTAAATGCAGGAATTGTATCTGGGGGATTCTTTTGTAAAAATGCACTTGCTCAAACAAAAGGTACAGTATGCTGTAAATTCTGACTTAATTTTGATCCCTTAGTTTTATTTTGTCTTTTTTTTCCCCCCCATAAAATGTAATAAAAATAGAAATTCTTACTTGGATGAAATGCTTCTCTTCATGAATGAGAGGCAAAGGGAGCAGGTGCAGAGGAGAACAGCTAGGCTGGTGAAAGGCCTAGAGAATAAGTCTTATGAAGAGCGGCTGAGGGAACTGTGACTATTTAGTCTGAAAAAGAGGAGGCTGAGGGGAGACCTTATTGATCTCTACAGCTATCTGAAAGGATATTACAGAGAGGTAGGTGCTGGTCTCTTCTCACAAGTGAGTAATGATAGGACAAGAAGGAAGAGCCTAAAGCTGCACCAAGGGAGGTTTAGGCTGAACATTAGGAAAATTTTTTTCTCTGAGAGGGTTGTCAAGCATTGGAACAGGCTGCCCAGGGAGATGGTTGAGTCACCATCCCTGGATGCGTTTAAAAGTTGTGTAGATGAGGTGCTTAGGGATTTGGTTTAGGGGTGATAAAGATAAGAGTAGGGTTAAAGTTTGGACCTGATGATCTTATAGGTCTTTTCCAATCTAGCTGATTCTATAATTCCAGGATTCTTTGACATAGACTGAAACCAAAACAAAATGAAGATGCTTATTTTTATTAGTAAGGTGGCAAATTGTTAACACTGAACAAGCAGCACAGATGTTGGAAAATAAAATACATATCTTAAGTGCTTTGAATGTAATCACTTAAGATTTTTTATAGTATTTAAGCTACATTTTTTTTTTGTTGCTACATGTGCTGGTTGAAGTAAGTAGAACTATTCACTTTGCTGGGAAGAAACATTTTATTTATCTGCTTCAAGTAGTATATTTCCTAGTGTAAAATTTAACTTCAAGGTATTGTGTGCGTGGTGTACTGAAGCACGTTTTCACTTGTTTCCCAATAAGTAACTGCTCCTTTCAGTAGGAGGGCAAGATAGAAGATACCGTGAGCAGAATTAGAGGGCTCTTCAATTAGTATGAACAATCAAGCCCGTTCCCATATTTTAAGTCTTGTACTTCCTGATGAATTTCAAAGTCTATTTTGTTCTGCCCACCCAATGTGTAACTCGAGCTCTTACTAGTTAGAATTTTGAATATTACAATTGGCTTGTGTGGTTTATGTTCTCTAAATGCTGCTGTCTGTTAGCTGCCATTTGTCTGGCAGGAATCTGTAGCCACCTGTCATGGCGTAAATACAGCTTTCTACAGTATTTTATGCTATGCAGCCTTACCTAAGATGAGGATGTGTCATGGCTCCATGTTTTATCTTTATATTTTAATTTACTATTCCAAGTCTCGTGCCAAAAGAATTTCCTGAAACTTGTGTCTATCTCGATGCAGACAATTGTAGTTCTCTCTTTTACATGTAGCCTCCCTCTTTTGCATGCATCTATAATATTGTAGAAGGTGGAAGTGCATATAATCTGATATACTTGTTCCACACATACGCCTACCTTTTAAGAATATTTTATATGCACACACAGATGTCCTAAGCTCAGAAGTCTTAAGCAGGTTTTTCCAGGTTATCAAAATGCCCTAGGTTTCTCCTTCCCATGGTAAAACTTAAATGAGATATTCTTGCTTAGGAAATGTGTGTGAAAATCTCCTAAAAAATTCAGTGAAGATGAATAATACTTTGCCCTTCTGTTAGCTCAGAGACTCCCTCTCAGGCTGGGCAGATGTCCCATATCCTCCCTCATTTGTTGTAAATCACTTCAGTCCCTATCATTTTGCACCGAGTGCTGATCCTGCAGTACGTGCAGAAAGGTGTCAGCTAATGCAGGTACTAGAAACAATCTGAATGTGCATCCTGGTGCAGGAAGCAGGACATATTGGCCTGGAGTGAGCACTGTGCTGTCACCCTAGATTGCTATCAGGATCCAAGAAAGTTATCTGCAAATAAGACAAGTTATCTTCCTTTTACATGGCAGTCTGCAGTGGCAGTGTGTCACTATCCGCTGAGACATAAGGGCGTCCCAGCATTGTGCAAAGGAGAACGACCTGCGGCATTACTGCATCTTTCTGGGGGGTGCTTCTTGGCCTGTGGAGGAAGCCCAGGGTGCTCCCTTAGTCTTGACTCTTGCTGTGTCAACCCTGCCTTCTGCCACCTGTGACATGTTCTCCTGAGGGTGCCTGAGAGAGCAGTTAGTGGCAGAGTTACCCTCAAATGTCTCTTTTGCAGAGAAGGCAGAGAAAGCTTTGGGTGTGGAGTGATGAGGGCTACATGTGAGGAGTTCCCTGAAGGAATTTAGGTGGGCCAATAGTTTAAGTACTATAGGAAATCATATTCATTTAATGAGAGCTTGGCTAGTTTGATATTCATAGTGGTTTAATTTCTTTTGCCCTTTCCCACCCTACCAAGGAGTTGTGATTAAGAACTATGTTTTGGTGGACTGCTTTTTAATTTTACTGCTTTAAGTAGTGAAACTGGATAAGATATATGAAATGCATTATACTGCTTGCACTTTACGGCTACTCTGCTCTCAAAGAGTTGCACTAAAGTTAGAAGGATCAGGACCAAAAATTTCATCTGCCCTTTGAAAACAATTTTCTTTAAACACTTCCATGTATCTCATAGCCTGGAGTGAGAAGGCTTGTAGCCTTTCAGCTGTGACTTGCAAGTGATTCAGATGCACTTCTTAAGACTACAGCACACAGCTGTCAGCAATACATGGGACAGTTGGATAATGTGACCTCTGGCTGCAGGAGGAGGTGAACAAGCAGAAGATGGGGAAACCCAACATCAGCAGGAAACGTAACATCAAGCTCTGTGCTGTATGCTCCCCCATACTGCAGCAGGATAGATGAATTCCCAATGAACTGTTATTACCTTCATCCTCTGAACTAACCTTATTCCCCTGCTCTACAGATCTCAGGGTATGTAGTATGTATCATATGGCCTTTGATCCTGTGAAGAGTTATTGTGCTTGCAGGAAAGGATAGACAACCTGATGGCAAGTCCTTAAAATACTTTTATAAAAAGGAATAAAAAGATATCTCGTCATGTCTTCTTTAAATGAACTACCAACACTTTTTTTCTTTTGATCCTATTTTAATAACACCACGTTTCACTTGTTTCACTGCTCTAAGTCATCCCTTGAGTAAATGATTTTCATTTGGTCCAGTGGCTGAGTGAAATACCAAGTCTGCTCAAAGAGAATATTCTTGAGACTTTCTGTGTTTGCACAGCTTCCTTGAAACTAGCATTTGTGACTCTGGGATAGTACAATATCAGAATTGCCAGTCTATACACTGGCAAATGCACACATGCACATACAAATATATGCATGCTTGCAGACAAAAATACCATATGGCAGGATATCACTATCATTTATTTCTCCACATACTTGTCACATTGTTCTGCTTATACATGTTTATGTCAATTTCAGAAGGAAAAAAAGTTGTGCCTGACTTTTTTTTTTTTTGTTATTGATCTTCTGAAGAGGCTTACAAAAACATCGGGGATGAGACAGGAAATTAATGTTATCCTAGGTGAACACACTGGATGTAGGATGCAAGCAGTTAACAGAAGACAGCTAAACTATTTTCAAAGTAGTAGAAGTGCTAAAAAGTAATATAATTATCCTAGAATAAGAGCACACATCCTTATTGATATAAAAATAGCAAAGAGAAACAATATGTTCCTACTAGCATGAAAACAGGAAGTAGAACTTTCCAATTAAATACAAGAGTAATTACGATGATAAAGCTTTGAATCGGTGAACCGTTTTAGGTGAGGATTTTTTGCGCAAGATAGCTTTCCAAAGGAATAGGTCAGAATTATTATCGTATGAACAACAAAGGAGGACAAAACTCCTCATATCAAAAATAACCATTCAAAATCTGTTGGCAGGTACTAAAAGCAAGACCAGATGTGTCAACATAGAGGAACTACTATATCCTTGCTGGGGAGGTGATTTATGGAGAGGATTTGTTGTGGAATTCACCCCTTGCTGCAGAATTGTTGTCTCCATTCTGAGGGTGTGCCCACACTTGTGAACTTACTGGAATTTATTGAAATTATTATTCCTGAATAATTTGGTAAATTTCCAGAGAAGCTCCCAGCTCTAGTTTTAAAATATTTCTGGCCCTGATGTTTGAGAAGATATGTGGTTTTATTTGTATGGTTATAAGGAAATAGAGTTGTCTTCCTGAGGTCACAGAGAAAGCCTGAAATAATAATGCTGAGAGATGGGATCTGCCCTGTTCCAGGCTTGTTTAAACTTAAAAAGGCAAGTTCACAGTGTAGTAAAGATGAAATGTAGACTGAAAGATGAAATAAAAACAATTCACTATCAGACAGCACAGAAACAAATTATTAAATGTATACTTCATCTTCATATTAAAACAGTAACCTGAATTTTAAGGCTCCATGAAGTAGATTTCTGGCAATTTACACTCATGTACCGTAAAATTTGGGGTTCTTCCTATAAAAAAAATAATACCCAGCTTTCTGCAGAGCTTATGAAGACTCCAACAGAAGCAAAACATAATGAGTTGTACTTCTTGAGGTCCCAGTAGGGAAATAATCTTACTGGATAAAACTACACGTGCTTTCAAACCCAAACTGGTATAGCTCTGTATAAGAACCTTATACCCTACAGACATTCACACATGAAAAACTCCTGATAGAGGTAACATACTCGTGCAGGGTCAGTTAGGTATGAGGAGAAACCTTGGTCAATTCAATAGAGCATCTCAGGATGTAGAATGTATATTATATTGGTACCACATAGTCTCCAGAAATATTAATTCCTCTTCCACCTCAATGAATGGTTTGATTTTAAACATATGCACATCTGGTTTTATAACAGAAGTTACAAAAAAAAGCTTAGTGTGTTGAGGTGGGTGATAGTGATTTGCTAGTAGAATTGATTCTGATCTGTGGGATGGGGAATCTGCACTCTGTAAGAAGAGTATCCATCTCCTCTTTCTCACATCGTTTTCTCTTTTATAAACTCTCTTGTGTTCATTGTACTTGCTTCTTTTGAAAAAAATTATATCCTTAATTTTTATAATATGCTTGATTTAGATTTTTTTAATGCTGTCTCTAGGCTCATTCTTTTATTCTATATCTTTTTTTAGGTAAATGAGTAAAATATAATCCATCCCTTAAAAACTACATGCACAGTTGTTTTATCTAGGGGTATTTTATTTTATTCTTTAAAAATTAGTGCTAGAATCTCTTAGTGTGTTTGATTCCATCTACATATTGCACATATATTGATCTCAAAAGTGTACAACCCATTTTTCTACAAAGCTGAAATTAAATTCACATCTGACTACAAGAATATTCAAAAAGTGCTTTTTTTTCCCCCGAACGCACTGATTTTTGACCACTGCCTGCATGTAGGGTGTAGGGATGACCAGTGTAGACATTTAAGGCATTGAACTCCCAGATAGCTCTGATTAGGTGAAAGGAGTAATTCTTGAGACTCTAAAGCAGTCTAATGAGCTGCGTGCCTGCAACACCCTCAACAGGATTGGTCAGTGCAAAACAGTGGGTTCCTATCTGCTGAAAATTATCTTTCTCACTTTTTTCTGTTTGTTTTTTTTTGTTTGTGTTTTTTTTTGAGTTTTCTTTTTTCTTGTTGTTTTTTTTTTGGGAGGGTTTTTTTTGTGTTTTTTTTTGCTGTTTGTTTTCTGCAAATGTAAATTGTATGGGGCATGTGTATTTTTTTTAATTTGAATTACAATGATACGTACTTCAGACATCTTTCATGCTTTTGAAAGTACTGGTACTTCAAAACAAGTTCTAGATAAACCCAGACCAATCCACTATAAATTAGAAATAGGAAAAAGGGAATCACATGTCTGAAAGGGTATCACCAGAAAAAATACTTGCTCTGGAGTAAATTTTCCAGATACTGCTACTCTGCTTATAGACAACCCAGCCATAAGCATACACTACGTATTAACTATTTAGCCCCTTTAAGCAATTTTTTATGACAAATTTGAATACTTCTGTTCTACTTGTTCTATTCTAAAGACTTCAATGAGATCATGGGCCACTATCTGTTTATTTACTTACTCATTTTTAAAGGAGCAGTTCGGATATGCTTATTCCAATTTAATGAGAATTTTGAAATTCTCATGAAAGAAATACTATTGTACTATTTTTTAAATGACAGCTGCTAACTTTTTGGCCTTTATTTACCAAGCTTAGCTGTTCTGGTTTGGGTTTTGTTGTTGTTATTTTTTTAAAATAATAACTTCTGATTATCAGACAAAACAGCTAGTTTGTACAACAGTGAATTATTTTGTTCACAAATTTAAAATTCTTAAAGAAACCTATGAATGGAGCAATTCAGTCCTAGTTTTAAGGGACTGATTCAAAGACATTGAAGTCAGAAGTAGTCTTTTTGCTGATTCCAGGGTTTGAGGAGTTAAGTGATTAGTTTGTCTTAACTTGTTCTTGTCTAAAGTGTTTAAAAATCATGGAATAGCAGAAAGTTACTGCTGGGGATATTTATGTTCATGTTTCTAAAATTAAAATTTCTTTGATGTACAGATCTGAAAGAACATAATCGAAAATAGTCTACAGAGTATGTTATGAGCCAGTGATATTTTTCAGTTCAAAAACCCTAATACACTTTTTAAAGACATGTTTGATATATTTCAAATGTCAACATTTTCAGAAGTTCCAAGGAGCTATAGATAAATGTCTTTTTTTTTGTATCCATGATTATTAACTTAATAGATGAACATAAAAGGAGATTAAACACCTGTGATAGACTCAGAAATATGTAAAGCTCACTTTAACTTTTTTTGGGGCAAAGGAAGTGCATTTAAAAATAAATAAATCTTTAAATACTGAAACTAGCATATTTTTGTAGGTTGTTGTTAGGCATATAGGAACATTTAGTGTCAAGATGGTCTGTGTGAAAGATAATGGTACTCTTACATGAAACTTTGTTCTGATATTGAAATGCCTGGGGAAGAAATAAATTATGATGACAGGTTGTGAATGGTCACCTGAATAATATGGGAAATTTACAATAAAGAAATGTTTGGGCATATGGAAATGTCCATATGATGAAAGGAACATTCAGACCATAATTACAGGCAAGGGGTCTTGGAAGGAGAGACTCTGGAAAAGGCTTCAGCATCCTAATGGAATACCATGAACACCTCTCCTGGGTGAGTTTGTGTGGATGGACTCTGTGTGGTCTCTGTATGTCAATGCAGAAATAACAACCTGGAAACAGAAGGCTGAATAAAGAAAAATTACATACTGGGAAGCAGCATGTGAAAGTCTGTCAGGACTTGACAAGTTCTGGAGACTCCTGGTTCTGCTGAATCCATAAGTACTGATAAACTCAGGCCACCAAGAGCCCGTGCAAGGCTATCAGCGCATGCTGACACCTACAAAGGTTGTGTCACTTGGACCATATTGAGGAAGGCAGTGGTTGCTGCATGAGCCTGATGAAGCATGGGACCAAAAGGGACTTGATGAGCACCCACCTGAAGCCCCCATGGCTCAGCACAACCTGCTACTTCTGAGGAAACCACCATGACTGGCCTCCCAATGGCTGCTCCAGCCAGGCAGTGAGGAGTGATCATGAACATATATCTGAATACTTGAATGTACCATTATCTGCTGTTAGTAATAAAAACGATGCTGGTAGTAACATTTAAATTCATAAATGGTGACAACACGTCTGTGATGTGTGTCTCCCTGTCTTGGTCCCCTGTGCAGGAAATTTTCAAGCGGATTATCATCTGAGAATAATGCTTTAGTGAAAAAGACAATTTCCTTGTTTGGATGCTTGAATATGGGAATACAGACTAAAATTTTAGACTGAAATATTGACTGTGGCTTTAGATGGTCCTGGAACTCAGAGGGAAAAAAAGTTCCAGGGTCTCATGTCTACATGTCAAGAAGGTGAAGGGCTCTAGGAATGACCAGTCCTCAGAAATTTGCCTCAGGGTGAGAGAGTCAACAAACGTGTAAGTAACTATATCAAAACCAGAAACTCACTATGAAAAGGCTTTTGAACTCTAAACCAAACTAGGCTTTAATAACATCCAGTTGGTGCAAGATGAAGCAGATAAATGTAAACTACAAATAAAGCACACATTTTTAATAGAGATGTTAATTAAACTCTGGAACAGTTTATCATGGGTTGTGGTAGATTTACCATCACTGGAATCATTTAAATCAAGTTCATATGTGTGTCTAGAGGTCTCCTCCAGTTGAAAGAAGAATTAATTCAAGGCAGTCCTGTGGCCATTATTATTCAGAGAGTTAGGTTAGATGAGCTTTGTAGTTTTTGGCCGCTTTAAATATTGATCTATAAAAAACCCACTGTGTCTATGTAGAATGAGAAGAAGTAGCTATAATACAACTCAAACTATTTCAAACAAAACGTACCCTCAGAGAGGGAGCAGGGGCTGGACAGGTAGCTGGGGATCTTGCAAGAAGAACAATTAAAGATGTAAAAGGAACCAGGGATGTAAAATAGCCAATTAAATGGAATGGAAATGGAAAGCAGTAAAAACATTTGTCTTCTGGGAAAAAAAACACATCATTTTTGACATGCTTATAAGGAATAATTGGAGACAAGAAGACAAATGTACATGCAAGACACAGGAAGAAAGCATGGTCTGAGATTATTTATGATATGTGACAATGAGAAGAAAAAGCAGCATATTAATCTCCAAAGTCACACTCTCTTTGAGTAAAGTGAAAATTAGTTGCACTAGTGCTGAAACACAGAGGACTAAATGACATGCATTTGAGTGGCAATGATCTTTTGTTCAGCACAAGTCACTATAAACTATTGCATATGGTATTTACAGAGGACTAATAGATAACAGTAACATGTTTTAAAAAGCTGATAGAATTCGTGAATGGTTCCTTAGCTGATCAGTATGTATAAGACTTTTTATCAAATATGTACTTCGTTAGATTTTAAGGTTATGCCACTCTTGAATTATCTTGTGTGCCATCCTTTTATTTTTAATTAATTAATTAATTTTAATTTAATAAAATTATTATTTTAATGGTATATTTTCCTAGGAATATATTTTTGTACATTTTCTTGCATCCATCTATATTTACCAGGTGGATGGGTGGGATTAGTTGCTGGCACAAGGTTCGTGTGCAGGACCCCCTGGTTGTAGCCCAGACATGGCTCCTTGTTGTCCACTTGACTCCACTTCTTCCAGGCAGAGTGAATTCACCTCGGGAAATAATTTCAGACTATATCCTGGGACACACCTGAGGTATCTCAGGGTAAAATGTGATTGAGAATGTCTTACATTTGGAGGTTGCAAAGGGATCCTCCTCCAAGCCAAGCTTCTGTGAAAGGAGGTCACAGAATTGCAACTGCAGAGCTTGGAAATTCTAAGATAATTGTTGGGTCTTTAAATTAATTTATAGGAAAGTTTTAAATGTAACACCACTTAGCAGATCTTCAAAGTGGGATTTTAATCCAGGCTCTGGATCAAAGGCACTTCTGTTTTGCGAAGGAGAGCAAATTATGTTTCTGCATGACAGGCAGTCTGGTAGGTTGCACCCTGCTGGGGCAGGAAACGTAGCCCCAGGAGATGACCAGCCTGCCTGCTAACTGAGGACGGGCAGCATTTTTTTTTGCTGTAAGACTCCCATGCAGCACCAGCGACTTGAACTCTGAGAGTGGTGTGCAGCACCTGCAGCTGCATTGCCTTTTCAGGGAGGTGGCATCTGGGCACGGTTGTGGCTGTTATCACTGCCACTTCCCTCTTCATGCACCAGCCATGCTCTGCCTCGAGGCATGTGCATTTCTTTCTCCTAAAGAAATCAGATGGGAGTGTACGGGATGCAAGCCCAAATCAGGGTTAATTGCTTTGGTCTTTACTTCAGCCTTTGTGCGTTAGCATGTAGCATGTGGTGCTCCAAAGAGGTACCTGGAGACCTCTGCAGCATAGTGTGCCCCTTGGGATAGGAGTCCCAAGGACATGGGACAGCCTGAGTGACACCCGTCCTTGTGGTTTTGATCTAGCTCTGTAGAGTTGTTTACATGTGATACTGAGGGATAATCTGACCAAAAAGAAGCCTGGGATAAAGGTACTGGAAAAGTGTCAGATACCCATTTTCCACACCCATGTCTCCTCTGTACCAAATGTGACCACTGGGCAGCCCAGTTTTATACACTTAGACACTTACGCTTGTCATCTCAAGATTTTACTTCAGCTCGTGTTATGGACACAACCCACAAAACCTTGGGTTGTTTTTTTGTGGTTTGTTTTTGTTTGTTTTGTTTTTCTTGGTAATGCTCGGTTGTGCCTGCAGGTATCTCAATAATTTATTTTCTTCCAAAGATTGCATTTTTGGATACAGGAGTGCCAGTGACTCAGTGGTCATAACCTCTCTCAGTTATTCTTCTGGGATGGCAGCATAACTAGCAGCAAAACATATGCAAAATGAGAGCACAGAGCTTTCACTTGGTGGCCAGCTGAGGAGAGGAGAGTGTGCTTATACCAAAAGCATATCTGTGAGACAAGTAGGGTAAGTGCTCAAAAAATGCTGATTCCTTTTAAAATGGTGATTAAAGTTGACATCCAAAGGGTTAAGTATCATACAGCCGATTAACTGTTTCATTATTGCATCTGTTTATGTAAAAGCTTGTCAGTGAAAAAAAAAATGCAATAAATGTTCATTTAAAAACCTGCTTTCTTTTTCCTTTGCCTTTGTGCTAGTTTTCAGGGCATAATGAATACAACCTTTAAAGTCTGAGGTTTTAAAATTAAGTAATTTTAAAAATTATGCACACAAAAAGTCAGCACTTTAAAACATGTGAAACTAGATGACATTTTTATTTGCATCTCACTCAGTTTGATGGTTTTTCATCAGATAGGGCTGGGAAAAAAACTCTTTAAAGACCTTTTCTGCATGTTGGCAGCACACAAGGAAAAAAGAGACTGTGTGGTGGTGGGTACAGGGGAAAGGAGGGCTGAAAGAAGAAAAAAACAACTGAAAAGCTAAAAGACAGAAACCTCATTTCAGTGGGAACTTTGATTCTTCAAATGTTGATGCAGATGCCAAGTTTCTTCTAATTCAGGGCTTCAGGATTGAGGATTTATAGATGCATTGCTAAGCTCTTAAGAAGGATTCTATTTTCCTACATGGGATACAGAGATGAAGTTAACATTCATTATATTTTTTCATTACACTGTATATTTTTCCCATTACACTTCAAAGATTCTTTATTAATTCCATCTCTCCTTTTGTTACAAGTTTTTGTACGTGGTGATAGGACTTGTGTCTGCAGTAGTTCACTAAGACATACCAAATCTACTTTCTTCAGCCAATGCCATGACATAAATCTTATCACTGAACAGTATTATTTGGATCAGTTTCCCAAAAGGAAAATTAAATTGTAGGAGAGCTTGATCTAAGAAGGGATAACGCTAAGTTCTGCACAAAAAAATATAAACAAAAATTGTAAAGGAATCTGGGAAATCCAAACTTCAAGTCTTTGTCCCACCATGGTCAAGATGTGAGACTCTGCACGTGCATGGAGAAGCCACCTCAGTGGCATTTTTCCTAAGGCTGGAGCTGGTTTCTTCTACTCCCTGCATACTAGGAGGGAAGAGAGAGGCATGTGAAGCCTGGAGAACAGACTTTGTCAAGAAAAGGCTTTATGCACCACAGTTTGCTATAGATGACCCACTTTCTGCAAAAAGAAATCTGTTAGGGTTATAAAAATCATAATTGGATTTCCCTTCAGAAACGAAGCAATGCACATTCCCTAGGAGAAATCTGTGTCAAGACCACAGTAGTTTATTCTTCCCTGGCCTGAATTTTCTCTAGCTTTCACTGAGTTTGTCCTACAATATTCTCTCTATTATAATAACTATGAAATTACTAAGAAATCTGTGGCATATTTCTTGGTGCTGTCAATTATCAGACTAATTTTGGTTAAAATAATTTATGCATGAATCTTCTGGCAAATGAACTTGTTTCCAGGTGTGAAAGAAGGCTATTTTGCCCCACTATTCAATGTCTCCATAAAATGATCAAGATACTCATCTTTATTAAAACATGTAACCACCATTCTAGGAGAATATTCATCTCCCTCTCACCGCCTTGTTAACAAGTTACAAATGGTTTTGAGTGATAGCAGTACATGACAGGTTGGAGAGTGTCATATAACATAGAGAAATAGCCATGTATCCGAGATGGAGATTGAACTCAGCTCTCAAGAATTTTTGCTGCTGTTTCTGTTCCAGTTCAAGAGTGAAATAAGATGCTAAGGGCTAAACTTAATCTCCGTGGTGTTTGTGCTTGGTACTGTTTATTTTCTGTGTCCTAAAGTCTGTGAGATGTTTTGTAGTCAGAACTACAAATGTCTCATGTTAGAGTGGCAAAATGAGTCCGCAAATATACAGACTGCAACTATGTTTTTATCCCACTCCTGACTGGCACCTGGTGGTGCAACCATAATATGAGTAAAATAGAAAAAAAAAAAAAAAAAGAAAAATGTAGACAAAACAAACAAAAAGATGTTTCAGCATATTTTCTAGGTTTGGCTCCCATTGCTTCTTACGACGCATGCATTGTCTCCATTTTCAATCAGTTTGAAGGCACAGTTTTAAGGTTTGCAGCATGGAAATCATGTGAAGATATCTGAGAAAACTTTTTGTAGACATTACATTCAGTTTATAATTTATATTTTCTCCTGATATAGAAGAAGAAGAGACATCCTTTCCCCACTTCACCTCTACTGACCCATGAGATCGAAATTACACCTACTTGTGCCAACATGGGCCAAGTGAGCTCTGGAGGGATGCACTTGAGTGCTCCTACTGCCTTCCCACCTTCAAAATTTCTGGATGAGTGAGGCAGCAGTATTTGGTGAAAGCTCCTTAACATCCCTCTGCTGAATAAAGAGTGAGGAAAGGGCTAACCCTCATGCTTTCCAGCCACCTCACTTAGGGCCAGCCCTGCCATTGTAGAGACCATTGTAGAGGCTCTCACAACAGATGGTTGTTCTCTGGTAAGGGTGAGCCAGTCTCCAGGCCTCCCTAGACAGGATAAATTTGGGCAGGGAATCAGAGAGTCGTAAACAGTTCCACAAAGTCTCCTGCTCTGCTTCACTGATGATGGTAAGTGAAGCAGCAACTCTGGCCCAGTATGCTCATTCCAGCTTTTAATCCTTTTGAAAAATGGGATAATCTAATCCAAAATTCATATGAAATTCAAACAACTATTTTTCAATAAAAGAGCATCCATATACATTTTTGGTACTCATAACGGGAACACCTCATTCACCAGATGTGTAGTCTGAGGGTAAGACTTCTGTGAGATGAATGAGTTCAAATGCCCTTGGACTGGCATAGATGAGGAAGAAGGGTCTCACACTTCCTAAGAAGTGCATCCGTAGTTTTATTACAAGATACAAAATAGTACAACACGGACATAACAGCAGCATTTAAATAAAGCATAAACACATAAATACATAACAGCTTTATTTTGGTGCCCTGTAATTGTGCAGAAGGCTTCTTTTGGTGGATTTTTTTGAGGTTTCACAGCAGTACTCCAAGAATTTCACTTTTCTGCAGAGTTTGACATTGATGGGTATTAAAATCACATAGTCATGATGGAGGTGCTGAAGATATTAATGAACTCTATTATAAACAGTCCTGCATAGCTAAGTTAGTGCCCTTGCTAAAACGATTTTTCAGGTAAGTCAATTGCTTCGTGTTACATTGGACAAATGTTCCTCTCACAATTGTGGGCTCCTTCTATGTCGAGCACAGGGGCTGTATATTAATCTCAGTAACAAAACTATAAACTGAGAATGAATACTGTCATTAGAGATATTGCATTTGATTTTATATATTATTTTTCAAAAGACCTGTATTTACAATTTTTAAAGCCCGAGGGATGAATCACAATATAGAGTATCTAGTTTCATATAGCAGATAAGTGCTTAGAAAAGATTAAAATCAATTATGCTATTGTAAAGTTTTAAAGTTCAAAGGGTTTGAGATCTGTAAAAATTGTTTAGATGTAATCTTGGCGCAAAGACTTAGGCACTTAGGGCTTCTTTTGGAAATGTGCTCCACAATCACGTGTCATTTCATTCCATCATCTTAGCTTGGGACTCAGTTCTGTAGTGTATTAACAGTGGATCTGATACAATTCCTTAGGGCTGAATTGCAGGAATCTCATAGCTGAAACAGCATTGCAGCAAACAACCCTTTTACTTTCATGTAGTCATCTTAATCTACGAAGCGATTGAGACATTATACTCTAAAAGCCCCGATCACTTTTTTTTTTTTGTCTGTCTTGTAAGCTTCTGCTCCCATGAGCATATTACTGAAGTCCAAAGAACAAATATTCCTGCAGCAATATTAGAGTTACAACACAGAGAGCTTAGGGGAGAGCAGCCCATGGCTTAGTATTTGCAGACTTAGACCTTCACGTCTGCTCTTTCAGTCTGGCAGGCAAGCTGTGTAGCTGTGGGGATCCCTGGCTTCACATGCACCTCAAAGGTTGCTGCTTGAGGCTGCAGTGCCGTGCAGTGACCTAAGCGGTGGGGCTGAGGCCTTTCTAGTAAGTCTGTGAGCTGCTTTGAACACAAGATCCTGCATCCTCTTTTCTTGCAGTTTAGTACAGGACGATATATATAGCCATCTGTGCTAGAACGGAATTTTATTCATAAAGACTAGGGAAAGACTGGTTTGCAGGTTTATATCCATATTCATCATGAAAGAATTTGTTTTAATGAAAAAGGCTAAGGCTTGATCTTGCTAGCTATGTGAAATTCACACGGAAAATAGTTCTGAGAGACTGAAAAGGTATGTATCTACATATATGTGGAGTGGAAAAATACAGACTTTTATGCTGTGTCTATATGGGTTTAGCGTGGGCACTTGTGTCTCTGAACTTAGCAGACAAGGGCCATCCAAGGGCTAACATCCATGCAAACATATTAGTGTAGGATAAGCTACTTAATACTACTTCCCAGCAAAATTTAATACCTTCAACTTAGGGCTCTGTTAATATGAATGGCTTCATGGTTTGCCAGGCTTGGGAGATGGGTGCAGCAGATGTGCTACCATTGGTACCAAAGTATGCAGACATGCCCGCAAGCCCTGGTATAGCTGTAGGAAGAGTGGTGGAATCAGCTTTCTTTAGACATTTTCATGGCTACTTAAAAAAAAATAAATGTCACCCCTTTTACTATTATATCTGTATTTCCTTGTTTTTGCCCTGTGGGTGCTGGGAAGCATTGATGTCAGGAGGCAGAGAGAGCCTTGAGCAGTCAGACAGTCAGGTTGCATGCATGGTTTGAGAGATCTCAGAGAAGAGGTGCCTATGGCTGAGCACAGTGTGTGTTGCAAGGCCCGGAATCCTTTCTTTCCTTTCCCAGAACCAGCTGGAGTGAAGTCATAAGGAATAGAGATCATCCTGGGAATGAGGGCAAAACTACCAAAAAGTAAAAAATGAAACATTAAAAATTTGTTTTGTTTTCGTTTGTGTTTTTGTTTGTTTGTTTGGTTTTGGTTTTGGGTTGTTTTTTTTTGTTTGTTTTTTTTTTTTTTTTAATAATCATTCTTAAAACCCATTTGAACAGCAGCCTTCCTTCCAGTACTTTTAATCTCCACTCTTCTTTCCCACAGCAGTTGCCTGTTTCTTGTCTTGCTTTTCTTCTCTGATTTGAAGCATAAATAGAGCTCACACTGTTCTCTCTCTGAGCTTCTCAGAAATAGAAGGTAAACTTGTTAGGGCACACTCATACGTTGCTCATTTCATGTGAGTACACTTTGCTTCTGTGTTTGCAAAGTAGTAGTTAAGAGAGTTTATTATTAATAATAGTAAATTATTCTACATTTTCTTATCAGATAATATGAGATCACGTAGCTGTCAAGACATGTTGGGCAGATACATACAGAAACAATGATACCTAAAGATCCACAACAAAAAGAAAAATTCTGGAAGGTATTCAGTCAGTTCCTAGCAGCTGCAAATTTTGCTTTGGATGAAATAACGAACCTAAGGGTCTCTCTGAAAACAATCTTGCCGAGTTATACTTGTCAGAAATTGTATTTGGCTTCTCACTTTGATATAGTCCCAAAAAAAGAATTAGAACAAGCACCTAGAAGTGGATAAATCAGCAAGACATCTAGGTAAGATTAGGGTGTACAATTAAAAAAAACCATATTGGCCTTTTATGCAGCTGATTTGCAAAAATAAGACACCTCAGATGCTGCTGAATTTGCTTTGGTATTACTTACCTAAATCTCTTGTTCATTATTTCTATTCAAATTTTATACTATATAATGTGATGCGCAAAATCAGCCAATGCCCTTAAGACCATGATACAAGTGCTTCTATTTGTATGGTATTTGATTAACTATTATATTCCTCTTGTTTCACAGCTTAGATTTCTGTAATGAAAATGAGTGGCTGTACTGACAATTAATACAGAAACTAGTGAGGAAGGAAAGGATTAGTGTAGTTGCAAAAACAGTGAAACAGAGGCAAATTATTACTACAAAATGTTTTATATTTCTCATTTGGACTTCTCTTCCTTTTTGTTAATTTGAGGATATTTTTGTGCATGAACAGAATTAATGTTTTCTGCACAAATGCAATGATTTAAGGAAAAACATATTTAATTGCATAAAGATGGATTTGCTTTGTTTTCATTTCTTTTTTGGGGGACAATTATGTCTTCTTGTATGACACTGATTTTTTTTTTGAGAGTTGTAACCCTTTGTTGAAAGAATCTTTACACAGTGATATAGCAATCACGATATTCTACTTCTCCACTGTTGTTTTAAGAATGCAATCTATTATACTGTTTTGTAAAACTGATATCAATCTGGAAATATATATATATTTACTTATTTTTACCAAACTCACCGGTTGAAGGCATAGCTATCAGCCACAAATTAGAGACATTGGCACAATACAGATGTTGTATGTTAGCTGAAGGAAATAACTATGGGCTGTTCATACAGCGAAGGACAAATGTACATGTGTATGTGTGTACATATATGTCTGGTAACCTCGTACCCACCCTTTGCAACTTCTTTTATACATTCCTCATTGGTTTAGTTGTAATAAAGCCTTGCAGAAAGCGAAACCATATGGGCTTTATTAGGTTAGCGGGAAAAGTGTTTCCCAAAGTTGAAAACTATAATGCTGTATTTTGTACATATTTCAAATCTTCATTTATCACAATGAAAGGAGCTCATGCCCTCTATGACCCTTACTTTGCGTGAGCCATCAAAGACTTTTTATCTGGCCCTGGCCAGCATGCCGTTCAGGTCACATTTGCTTGCTGAGGAAACAAATGACATATTGAGTGATGCTACAAGAGCCACAACATGAGAGAACTTACAGGTAGAAAAGATTTTATACCATAGGTGGCCACAGAGTACTCCTATTTACAACATTAAAACCCAACATGTTTTGTCCTTTTTTTTTCTGTTCCAGTAAGTATTAAGCTTTGAAAACAACATTCATGTATTATCTAGGTGGCTACTGCCAATTTGATCAGGGCTCCCGTATTGAAAAGGGTGCTGAGATGTGTTGTCCAAATTAATAAACATCAGTTTGCATCATGGAATGGGTGGCAGGCCAAGTTAATCAATAATTTAATTACCAGTGACCCACTTTGCTTACTTCTAGTTGAAAGGGAATTTCTGCATTCTCGCATAAGTTATCATGTATTCAACTTCTCACAGATGGATTCAGATGATGTTTTTCCTGCCTTGAGAATGAGATTAATTTAATCCAATATTACAAATGAAACCCAGATGTCCAGATATACATTCTTTTCCTCATAGCTTGCATTGCATTTATTTACCCAAAATAATTTCTAACTCAAAATTTGCTGCCAAAAGTTTGACTCACTTAAGGTGAGTGTGGCTATGGAGGCGATCACTGCAGCAACAGAAAATGACTGTTAGCAATGTTTTTTTAAAGTTTGCAAGCCCTTGTGAGAAGACCAGTGTTCACATGTTGTAGTTATTATTGTTACTCATTTTTATTGGGAAGGCAGCTGACTGGAGCTCCAGAAATAGAATGTGTTTAAAGTCAAGCAGGAATTCTCATTTGTCTCTAAAAATAAGTCATCTTCCAGTACGGAATTTAAACCTGCCAGTTTTTATGCTTCTGAATTCCCAAAGTTATTCCTGTTGGATTTCTCTTCATCCAGTTTTAATATGAACCCTTTGAAATTGGAAACTGGCTGAAGCATTTCTTTGACTTGAAAGTCTGTATTTCACTTGCAGTTGTTTTAGTTAAAAAAAAAAAAAAGAAAAGAAGCTGGATGAGAACAGGTGCTGTGACATACACTTTTTTTATAACCATTCTGGATTTATGTGGTGTGTGGCATCATAATCATCACCAGTCAGGTGTGTAGCAGAGAAGCATGCATTACATATCCTTGAGAGATTAAACTTCTATTTTAGCTGTTCTTTTGATTTCTGATAGTAGGATATGCTCTACGCAGATGCCCTAACACTTTGCAACAAATTATTGTGCGTGTATTAATTATAATACTGGCTAGAAATCTAAACAGCAAGTAGGATGTTCATGTTTTAACTCTCAATAAGGAAGTCAGAAGGCCATTCTTACTCCAAACTGACAGCAAGCAACATGGACAGCACAATGGCAGCATCAATATGCTACCTCCGCTATGCAGATGAGAAACCTGTGTGCAGGATAATGTAAATTATTGCCCCAGAAGCACTAAGCCTATGTCTAGACACCATAACCTGGGAAACATCTGAGTTTCTGACTCAAGATGTGCACAAAAGCCATGTCTGGATCACATTTTGGTGAGAAACCTATGTGCATGCCAGCCATTCTCCCCATATCCCTGTTTTCCATAAGAAGGACACCTGAGTATGTGAACCAGCCTGGACCTACAGTGAACCCCAAGAGCTGCCCAGTCTGGATGGTCTGGGAGCTGGTGCAGACGATGGAGCATCTTAGCAGTTAGATGTGCTTCAGGTAGAGTCACAAAAACTAAAAATAAAACACTCCAACTTTTGCAACATTAACTCCAGTGCTTAGGTGCAAATCTGTCCTCTAGGGACCCAAATATTTAGCAGGATTAAAATGTTCAAAGGATTCTCAGTGTGTAGAAACAGTTTTTAAATAGGATGATGGGGAAATGGTTGGAATAGCTCCACTATTGTCCGGAGCCATTTGCTGCATCCTGGAAGCAGCACTTCTCTGCAGCCCCCCATTTCAATACGCAGTGACACAGAGCACAATGTTTATTTTAAAAAATAAAATGTCTACTACATCATGGATGGGTTACTGATGAACTTCCAGATGTTTTAGAACTTCTTGAGTGTATTAAAGAAGAAAATGAAGGGACTCTTCAAACTGAGAATTCTGCCTGTCTTCCTTTTGTGCTACAGTAGCAGTGACCATTTAAGGACATAAGCAAGACAAGTATATGAATAGAGGTAATATGGTCTACATTATCCAAATATGGTCTTTATTACCTCTTCCTGCAAGTACTGTCTCTATGTATTTGTTTCTGAGCTGTACGACTTTCAGCATAATGATCTGTAGCTTTTCCTAAAAGGTTTTATGATAAAGCTACTGCCTGATGTAGAATATTTTATGAAAAGTCTTGTGAGCATTCGAAGCCAAAGCTTTACTGTTATTTGCACCTCAGACTTCAATATAACTGTGGGATTTATGCCTACTCGACTAATCACCTCTTCAGAGAGTACGTTACTTTAATTTAAAAACGCGCCTTGAAATGTATAAATTCACAGATGTTAATGGTTACACACATGTTTTCCCTTAATACTTCAAAGCCAGAAAAGGCCAAATTCTGCAGTAATTTGTACTGCAGTGATGAGATTTGGATTAATATCAGCAAAATGAAGAAACAGGGACTTGTTACTTTTTGCAGATAATGGGACATTTCTGGACACATCTGTTTTGAAGAAGGTAATAGCTTTAGGTAATAAGGCAGCAGGAGAATCACTCCTGAATCTAAAGTCAAAGGTGTGCAGAAGGTGAAGACAGG
Organism: Baryphthengus martii; assembly: GCA_013396935.1. NCBI lineage: Eukaryota > Metazoa > Chordata > Aves > Coraciiformes > Momotidae > Baryphthengus > Baryphthengus martii. The sequence continues at coordinate 108,392 of VWZK01000283.1, forward strand.
GGACAGAAGACACCTTCTGTACCCCACAGCAGCACCTAGGTGTTGGAACTACTGTCTGCATGTTATGGAAGAGATGGGGAAAGAAAAGAGCAAATGAAGTGGCGAGTGAAAAACACATTGATACTCAAATGCAGTAGTGATGTTTGCATGCTACGTACATTCTGCTACCAAGACTTCAGCTATGCTTTCTGTATCTATTTACATCATTACATGTGTTTCCACGCATGATTTTTTGCTGTTGTACACATTTTAAACAATATCATTTCCCTGTTTCTGTAGTAATTCTGGTACCAACTGTTGTAAAGTAAGACACTGAAATATAAAAAAACTATGAAAAATCCCCTCTCTACAAATGTATGTGGTCATAAATAGTTTAATAGCAAGTAGAAATGAATGCCCTATGAGAAAGTTTCCATATGCTTTTCTTTCTTCGAAGATGATGTAAACATATGGGGTTGTTCAAGTTCTTTCTACATGATTGCTAAAATATTTGGGAAAGGCTAGACTTCAAAACCCCAATTTGTGACGGTATATAAGCCCTCTCTTGCACTGTTCATTCACATTAAAAAGACCTGAGACACTAACAGTTTTCAAAACTTTGAACTGTTTAAGTACAAAGCAGCCAGACTTAAGGTATCTGCTGCTGAAATTTTCGCTCTTATCTCTGCAACAGCCCTTTTAAAGGGTCAGTTTCTATTTTCTATAAGTGGAATTTATGCATGTAGAAATACAAATGCACACAAATATTTTTCCTGTCTCTTTGATATCAAAATGAAAAGCTTGCGCCGTAGTTAAAGGCACTACTGTAAGGCATCAAGCTGGCACTCCATGCAGCTTCTATCTTACTGCGTGACTAAGCTCCAACACAAGTCCACGTTCCTGGTGTGCTAGTGCCTTTTGGGAAGGGCACTCCTCACCCACTCCTCCTTGGTGACAGTTATGCGACGAACATGACTCCTGGCTCACCGCACAGTAATTTTGCACTGATGGCTACTGTCCAAATGCCTGATATACTTAGCATCAGAAAGTAATTCAAATTCTTTTAGTTCATGTCTTTGGTCTGGAAATTTATTGCCCTCTTCAGTCACTCTTTCATGATAGGATAACATTTTTCCCTTCTAATCAACCACTTACAAGGTTACTTCATTTCCCCCCCTAGGTCATCTAGTCCTAAAGTAGAAGCGTTTATGACTCGCTGCATGCAAATACATGAACCCTGCTTTGTGTACCGCAGTACATCGCTGAGGTATGTTACTGAAGCATAGTACATTCTTACTCAGGCTAATTCAGCAGTTTCACTTGGTAACAATGCTATATACTTAAAAACAACTTTCTATCTGGGAATTAAGCAAGATTTTTAGGAAGCTTAGGAAAACAAACACTGAAGTCCATTGGACTGTTTTCTTTCAGTATCCTAATCAGAAGTCATGAAACTTTGGAGGCTGTAAGTAAATGGCATTTTGTCATGACAAGGCACTGTATAAGTTTTATGTAAGCTAAAGCTGTTCCTCTGATGCAGCAACGATCTTGAACTACCAGGCTGAAGTTGTTTTGCCATAGTTTGAGACTCGGTTTAATGGGGGAAGAATTCAACAAGCACCTGTATTCATCACTGCAATTAGTCATAACAAGCTTTAAAAGGCTTGGGCTACAGAGACTCTTTGCGGCTTTGACGTCTGCCTAAGTGGAGCTCACAGTAGGACTGGGCCCAAAATGACCTGCTTCTCATATTATGCAGTATCACTGCAGGCAAAGGAAGCTGAGGAACCAGATTTTCAGACACTACAAAGGGCACTATTGTGTGAACACTCTGAGGGTATTGAAGGGAGAGGTCCAATCCTGTACGGTATTTTTACAGGTGCTTAATTTCAAACAAGAGAATAACCATACTGATGTCAATGAATTGCTTATGAACTTAAAATTAAACACATGCTTTGTTGGATTAAGGCTAGGGCACAGTCTTATCCAATTTAGCTCTTGGTTCTTTCTAACTGTACAACTAGGCCAACCTGTTCCTCACCATTCCCTTCTACCATGGTGATTAATTTGCAACAAGTTGGTCTCTCACATGGCTTTTAAAAAAACCCTGAAAAGATGTGTTGACAACCGTTGAGATGCAACATTGACCAAAACTAACACGGTGGCTAATATACTGCTACCTGGACTGGTCTTTCATGTTGATGAATATTGCACAGATACGTGTCACTTTCACTACCACAAATCATTATTCGTATTAACAATTTGGCTGGAGAACACCCATGCTGGAAGTCATCTGGATGCCTACCAAAATATAGCTCAATATATGCTTCAGTGAAAGCATATGGAAAGCTACGTGAAAAGAAGGTATAATGCATGTCTGTTTGCCCGGGACCCCTCTGGCACCAAGACATTTGCACTTCCACTGTAATTTTAGAAGTAAATTTGGAGAGAAGTGACAGCAACTGAGTTTATTTGAGGTCTCATTAGAGATAGAATATTTTTCTGAATGATTCTGAATGCCTTTTTTTTCCCTAGTTCTAGCTTAGTTCTTTTAACTTATTCTCTATAAAAAGAACAACGTATATAACTTCAGTCTTTGAAACACAGGATGAGACTACGAGGCAGCAATTTGTAAATACTTTCGCCTGTGAAAGAACTCCAAACACAATTACACACTTTGGTGGACAAGCTACGCGCAGACTGCTCTCTGCTGGATGTTATCCTGCAGCCTGTTCTTACTCCCAAAGGGAATGCATTCATTGTGGGGGGCGTGTAGAATAAATCAAGTCTTAGGTGCTTGATTTTAGACATCCAAGTTGAGTCAGTGACTTGCTCTGGATCACACAGACGGTTGTGATTGACGTCTTGCCAGGCTCAAGCTGCACCCTTGCTTGCATCGTACCCCGGTGTACGGAGAGAAGCCGTCTCCAGGGCGGGAAGCTCCGGCACAGAGCGACCGTCCCAGCTTGTGGGGCTGGGAGGACCTCTCGTGGTAGAAATCGAGGAAACAACCCTTGGTCCGGTTCTCCCTGGCACGTACAGCAAAGCTCTGCCCATCGGTGAAGCCGAGTGGAACGAAAAAGTGAATCACGGAATCACAGAGTGATAGGGACTGGAAGGGACCTCTGGAGATCATCGATTTCAATCTTCCTGTTAAGGCAGGTACACCTAGGGAAGCTTGCACGGGAACACGTCCAGGAGGGTTTTGAATGTCTTCAGAGTCAGAGAATCCACGATCTCTCTGGGCAGCCTGTTCCAGTGCTCCTTCACCCTCAAAGTAAGCAAGCTCCTCCTCATGTTTAGATAGGATTTCCTATGTTCAAGTTTGTTTCCATTACCCCTTCTCCTGTCACTGAGCACCACTGAAAAAAGATGGTCCCATCCTCCTGACACCCACCCTTTAAGTATTTAGAAGCATTGATAAGATCTCCCCTCAGACTTCTCCAGGCTAAAAAGACCCATCTCCCTCAGCCTTTCCTCATAAAAGAGATGTTCGAGTCTCCTAATCACATTTGCAGCCCTTTGCTGTACCCTCTCTAGCAGTCAGTCCCCCACCCTTCCCGAACCAGGGAGTCCAGAACTAGACACAATACTCCAGATGTGGCCTCAAAAGGGCAGCGTAGAGGGGAAGTCCTAATATAAGTGCTAATTAACAAGACGAAATTAAACAATGCTGTGATTATTACTCAATGCAAATACTGATATAAATGTGGGTACTTAGCTATATTTTAAAACTATATTGCATGAAAATTTTTACTTTTCAGAGTAATCGGTGCCTGTATTTGTTGTGTATATATATAATTTTCAGTCATTTCAGTCACACACAGTCCCAACAGAAGAGATTTTCCAACTCACTTTGAGGGACATGTTCTTTCATCCTTCCTCAGGCAGCAGTGCTGCAATGTATCTCTTTCTATAATGATAGTTTCGTGGATTTAAAAAAAAAAAAAAAAAGTTTTTATGCTTATGTAATTTAATATTTCTTGTTTTCATCACTGCACTCTGTATTTTTTTCCCTCAAAAATGCCTAGACAATGAGTTTGAAGAACTCAAGGACTTGAATAATTTCACTTAGAAGGAACCTACAATGATATCTAGCCCAACTGTTAATTACTTGATTCTAGTTTTTAAAAAAAACGTTATGAACAACACATTTAATCTGGGAATAAAATTCTTTAGCCATGGCTAGAACTATCCCTGAGGCAATCTGAAAACAATATCACATACAGATGTACACTCATGTACTACTCATAGAGTTTTTTATTTTCTTGACTATCTTAGGGAAATGCAACATGTGGGTCTTCAAGGCAGATAGGCCAGACTTCTATTCAAGCCTCCTAATGGAGAGATAAAGGGGCCTCTTATCATTATTTTTTTTTTTCTTTTTCCCTGTTTGCTTATCTTAAAGTAAGATAAAGGTGCAGTGGTTTGTTTTTCTTTAATCAAGAGAGGAAGCTTCTCCTACTCAATTTGCAAAGAAAGCTGTTTCAGTCATCTTGCCAAAGTGCAGTTGCAGTGCTGAGGTTGGACCGAAGGCAGGTACGAGGTATGGCAAGAGGTGTCTCTGCATGCATGGGTGGAAGTGGAGCCGTTGCTGAGATGTCTGTCCAGAATTTTAAAGGACCTGAGGAACACATTTTCAAGAAGATGGACATGGAGGATCATGGGATCATAGGACTGCAGGATAACTTAATCAGGAAGGACTGCAGGAGGCCTCTGGTCCAACCTTGTCTCACAGCAGGCTGAGCCCTGAGGTCAGAAAAGGCCAATCAGGCTTCATTCAGTTAAGGCTTGAAAACCTCCAAACATGGAAAGTGTATCATCTCTCTCAACAACCTGTGCCTCTGCTGGAGTGTCCACATGGGGAAATAACTTCTAGCCATTTATCCATTGTTTAACCCTGGCTGGCAACTGAGTTGCTTGCTCACTGCCCTGCAGCAGAATGGGGGGAAGAATCTGAAGGGTAAAAGTGAGGAAGAAACTTATGGGTTTAGACAAAAGTAGTTTAATAATTAAAAAGTATTTTTAAAAAAATGTAAGGAAAAAAAAGCCACCAAAATGACAAGGAAAATAAAACCCAATCAAATAACCCCCAGTTAAATAAAACCCCAACAAATGCAAATGCAAATGATTCCTCACCATCAACTGACTGATGCCCAGGCCCACACAAGCTGCTATGAAGAATTTTAGCTCTATCTCAGTCAAAACAACATCCTGCCTTGTATCAGAAATAGTGTGACCAGCAGGACTAGAGAAGTGATTAACCCCCTCTATTCAGCACTGGTGAGGCCGCACCTCAAAGACTCTATTTAGTTTGGGACCCTCACTGTAAGGAAGGCATTGAGGTGCTGGAGTGTGTCCAAAGAACGACAATGAAGCTGGTGAAGTCTCTAGAGAACAAATCTATGAGAAGTGGCTAAAGGAACTGGGGTTGTTTAGCCTGGAGAAAAGAAGGCTTAGGGGAGGCCTCACCGCTCTCTACAACTACCTGAAAGGAGGTTGTAGCCTCGGTATATTCTTCCATGTAACAAGCAATACAAGAAGATGAAATGTCCTCAAGTTGTACCAAGGGAGGTTTAGGTTAGACAACAGGAACTTTTTTTTTCTCAGACAGAGTTGCCAACTGGAACAGGCTGCCCAGGGAAGTGATGGAGTCACCATCCCTGGAAGTATTTAAAAGACATGTAGATGTGGTGCTGAGGGTCATGCTTTAGTGGTGACCTGACAGTGCTGGGTTAATGGCTGGACTTGATCTTAAAGGTCTCTTTCAACCAGAATGATTCTATGATTCTATGTTGTCAGGGTCACTGCTGGCTCAGGCTCAGCTTGCTGCCCATCAACCCTCAGGGCCTTCTCCATAAAGCTGCCCCCCGCTTGGCAGAATCAGCCTGTGCTTGTGCCAGAGGCTCTTCCTTTGCAGTAGTAGGACTTTGCATTTGTCCTTGAATTTCATAAGGTTGAACCATTCCTCTAGCCTATCTATGTCCCTCTGAATAGCCTTGCTCTGAAGTATATTGACTAATCTGCCCAAACTGGTGTAACCTGCAAAATTTAATTAGAAATAGATCCATGCATGTAGGCAATGGATATGGCTACATGATTTTTTGCAGATCAACATGAGCTCACTCTTTCCCTGCTCCAAGTGTTTATGTGGCATCCAGCCTAAGCTAATATACTTTTGCCTCTCAGCAAAGCTTAATAGCTTGGGATCAGGATTGTGCTAATCACAGCTAAACAGCTTTTGGTTCAGAGCACAGGAAAATTGAGCTGTCTGCTTCAATGTCCCGTGTGAGCGTAACACGTAAGTCCACCAAAATGCATGTTCCATTAGGTCTGGTGGAGCTCCTGGGTGAGGAACTGGCAAGCCTGAAGATGCAGTGCCATGATAAAGCGGATCCGAACCCAGTGATGGCAAGAAAACAGAATCTGAGAGTATTAATTAATCTGAAGTCACTTACAAGAATGCTGAAAAGAAACCATTATCTACCACAAAAAACTGAGGATATTTTATCCTAGCTATCTAATAGAACAACATCACTGTTTGTGATTTCCAGCACGATTTCTGGCACATTGAATACACACCCCCTCAGTCACCCCGCAAGAACTCCCTCAGTTTTTGGCAAGCTTTGTGGTTTGTGAGTGCTTATGGGCATCGACAGAGCTGTTCACTAAAGAGCTTCCAAGTGTGCTGGTGTTGCAGCTGGCGGCAACTTTGCTTCAGGAAGGAATACGCCAAGGAAAGGCATGTCAGGCTCCTGATACTAGCCTGTGATACCTAAGCAGATGTTGGAAATGCAATGTTGGGAGTCAGATGTTACTCGGGGTGGAGAGAAGCTGAGCCTTAGGTGAATTAATACTCCCTGAAGAGATGGCTATTGACTCCAGCTAGACCCAGAAAAGCAGGGTGGCTAACAAAATGCACAGACATGAAGAGAATCTGTGTATTTATAGGGATGATCAAGTTAGTGTTATAACTTCTGCTCACCCCTACCTTGCAGCCAGAGCAGTTTCTAATATAGAGTGGGCATTATCAAAAAGTCAGTAGCTGATGTTGTACACAATCAAAAATCTAAACAAATAAAGAAAGTACTAGCCTTAAAGTTTCATATTCGCATGGAGTATCTAGAAACACAGTGCAGTGCTGCTAGAGGAGACCTAGGAACAACTCTGGTACAAATCCACTAGGGAATCCCTGCTTGAGAGACACAGGAGCAAGAAGCACCCATGAAGGAAAGAAAATACCTGAGCACCTGTTAGAGATAGTGGCTTGTGACATCACTTTTTTCTAGTACACCTGTCTTAGGTAACAAAGGAAAATTTAAGCTCTGACATTTTTGATGGGGTGGGTCTGCTTAGCTCACTTTGTGTCAAAAAACAGGCTGTTAGCACGCATCATGAAGCAGCTGTAGGGTGCATCTGAGTACAGTGCTACCATTGAGCCTGAGGACTGTGACAATATCAGAGGTAGGGGTGCCACTATGGCCATTGTTTTATTCATTGTTTTCTTTATTCTTGTATTATTTCTTTACTTTATTTGAGAGAAAAGGAAAGGCCAGTTAGCAACAAAATCCTAAAATAAATCCTGCTTATGGCTGAGACGTTTCTGAGGATCATGGAGAAAAGTGGTCTTCAGCCCTTTGGGAATGACCTCCTGAAATGATTGCTTTGGACTTTCTAACTGATTTCAGGAGAAGGGAGAAAGGGGAGGTGGAGGAGGCAAGATGGAAGAATTTATACTTGACTAGTATGAAATACTTGAGGTCAGAAATAAAAGGCCTTGTAGATAGAGTCTAAACACAATAATACAGGAGAGAAACTAGAAAGTAATGGTGACTAGTTCTTGAGTTAAACAAAAAGCTGGTAAGGGAAGATGAACAAGATTTTCCCCATGACTGAGTTGTCTGACAGGGACACCAATGCACTGGTGCACAACAGAGATGAAACAGGAGGTAAAAGGCAAAGACGATTATCAAGAAGCTTGTGAAAATTGATTTAGGAAGGTTGTTTGAGAAGGACATTGTAACTTTATGCTCAAGCATCAATTTCTGAAAAAAAAAAAAAAGTGAAAAATGTGGAATAGCCACACAAAGCAGGGAAAAAATGCATGAAAAAAAAGTAGATAATTTCTGAACGAGAAATTAATGGTGTCCTGTATCTTAAAAGTATCTTCTACTTCCTGCCTACCCATGGGTATTGCTGATATCAGTCATATTTTTTCTTCATCTTCCTTTGATAAACAAATTAAGTAGATTTAATCTCTTCTTTCAAGATGAACATCGTTTTTCTAACTGTACTGCTAGGGCTTCTCTGAATCTGTTCTCTGCATCTTCTCAGCGTGTTGCTTAACTATGATTAAATCAGAATCACATAGAATCTTGCAAATAGCTCTTCCTCACTAAGAACTTCCCATTTTCTGTCTCCTGTAGATCACACTTCCCTTCTTCATGGCTGATGATGACACTAGCAGATAGTGGTTATCAGCAACCTTTAAGATAACGATTATGATTATAAAGTTATTTTATAGATTTTGGAAAGAAACGTATCTATAAATAAAACACATACATTTTCATTCTCTATCTTTAGATATATGCACAATATAGAATCTATTCATGTTTTGTATGTTATTTCATTGTTATTTATTATAATTAATCATCTTTCATTTGACTGCAGGGTGCAAGCTTGTTGACACTGCAGTCTGACTCATGCTACAAGTCTGTGTTCAAAACACAGTTTAACATCCCTCATTTCACACAGACAGCTCTTCTCTTCTGTCATGATCGCCGGCTCACAGGTACAAGAGAGAAAGATGAGAGATCCCTGAAACGTTTTCTATAGGTTTACTCATATCTATTGAGGTGTCTGGAAATTGTCACGTATGGATCTTTTCATCTTTTTCTCTTGAGCATATTTCTTTGGCATTTAGATCATGGCAAATAATGTGTTAAGCATGACTGCTCTGACTGTTGAACAAAACGATTAATGCTACCTCATGCCTATCTTATATTCTCTCTGATAGCACGTTTTAAGAAGTTATTAACTACCACTACTTAGGTGTAATATCTTCTCATGTAGGAAAATATCCTTTCATAAATAAACCAAGACTGGAAGTGGCACAGCTCTGAGCCGATTACTGAGGAATGACCTGCAAAAGCGCAAAACTAATTCTGCATGTTTTTTCAAACACTTCCCATAAAGCTCTTCCATGGTAAACAAAGAAAATAAGCAGGAAAAGCTAAGTCAGTTATTTTCATCTATGTTCCCCACAACAGAGCACAGAGAAATCTCTATGCTGGCGTCTTTCCAGATGGAAACTACATAGAGTAGTTGCCTTGAAGTGAATTATGTGTAGAACAGTAGATAAAATGAAAAGTAACAGAGTACCAGGGCCAGATGTTTCACCTAGACGTTTTCAAAAATAGGTTCATTTTAGAACTCAGAAATTAAATACCTGAATGACTGTCCATGCTTGTAATTTTTGCTTAAAACCCCTTTGGTTCCCACAGGGCTGGAAAGTGACCGATGAGACCATTTTCCAGAAAGAGTTCCAAGAGGGAGCTGAGGAACTACAGACTATGTTCAATATCTAGACAGGATACTTTCACAAGATTTCTAATAAAGAATAAAATTAGAGGACATATGAATAACTATGACATTGGGCAAAATTCAACATGAATTTTGTAAGTTCAGATCACACCTCATGTACCTAGTTGAATGGGGAGAATCAGCACATAGGAAATCCTGTTTACCTAGATTTGAAAAGGCATTTGAGTTCACTGCGAAAGGTTTTAGAGGAATTTAAAGTGATCATAGGACAAGACCACATGGATAGTTGGCTAAAAGACAGGAAATAAAAAGTAGCAGTAAATGGTCAATATGCGTATATGAGTGTATATGGAGTACGTAACATATATATACATGTGTGTATGAACCCTATACTGTTCCCAAGAAGCCATGCAGATGCAATTCTGAGTTTTACACTGACAGGCTGAGCACTGCAGCCCAACTACCTGCTGTGACATTGCTTCAGCCTCCTGTAAGTATCTGCTTTTACAAAGCTAGTTCTTCATGGTCCCACCTTGCTGTGGAGCCTGATACAGGGTCTATGCTAGTGCATCTACCAGTCTTTTTGCCCTTAATGCAGAATTTTGTCCCTCCATCAGTATCAAGCACAGCAAAATGCCCATCTTCTGAATTTGAACACTTGGTGTCAAAACCAGCTTTTCACATCAGCTGTTCCCCTCCTGCCTCAAGGAAGCAGAGAGGGCTGCAGTGCACTGAAGCAGTTAATACCTCTACTGCCCTGGGCAAATGGGGTCAGTCAGGCTGCACAGCTCTGGCTGGGCTGCATGCCATGGACTTCAGCCACAGGCGGCATGACAGAGCTGGTATTTACATTTAGTTTAGTTTAGTGAATATGTCTCATCAGTGTTTTAATTTCCCTGCTTGGAATTCTTTCTTGATAATCCAGTCTTTTCATGACTCCTCCTACCCAGAAAATATGTTAAACTTTCCATTAACTGGTGGCATGAATGCACTGAAACATATTTTTGTTATGATTCCATGAATATTTGCAATATGCATATATATATATATCAGTGATGAAAACCATAGTTAATGAAAAAGCAGTATGTCAAGCTAATATGAGGCTAAATTAATTCCCAAAGGACTATAAAATTCCACACCATTGGTGGTGCTAACACTAATAGCCTGGGCTGGCAACATACTAATCACTCCAGCTCTAGAAGACCAGGCTGGTATTTTAATCACTAATAGCCTGGCCTTGCTGGCATTATAATTGTTATAGCAGTAATAGCCTGGGCAAGATGGCATTTTAATTATCCTGGGTCATAGCCTAGAAAAATTTTTTTTAAAATTTTTGTCTTTCTATCAAGATTAACAAGAGGTCTACTGCAGATATGATCAAGTACAAAATGCAGAAATCATTATTTTAACTTAAGAAAGAATCAAACGTGGGAGTCTTGGCACTCACAGTACTGGACACTTTTCAGTTAGATCACCTCACTCCCATTTTTCTTCTTTATTTTTTTTTGGTTTTTTTTTTTTGTTTTCCCTGGCAGCACCTTTAAAGCACATGTGAGTTACTTGGGACAGCTGGAGTGGGCTGTGCTGAAGTGTTTGCTGTCCTAAGTATTACAATGATTTTACTAAAATATCCATCTAATGCAGTCCCAGATATTTAATTACATATGATAAAACCCCTCTCACTATTGTTGAAATGTTAAGAAATTAACTCAGATTGTCAACAATTCAGCTTGTTTTTAAATATCACCAATTAGTTCGAACATTCATTGACTTCAAAGAGCCCACATAATCTTTTCTGTTCCACAGTTCAGGTCACTAACACATAGATTTTGCAGGAAGGCTTTATGGCCAAGCTTTGTTTTTATCCCCTTTAGTTTGAGGTTGGCGAGACGGATTAAACAGGATATTATCGGTTTTCCTCCAGCAGCTGAGGAGTGGGATCTTGCAATGCCTGGAAAAAATTAATCAAATTATGAAGGAGTTAGATCTCTCTCTATAAAAACTAATTGTGGTGGGTGAACTTTATAAGGCATTAGCCTCGTGGGCAACCCATTTGAGTAGCTGGCTGCACTTTACCCATATGAGAGCAAATCAAAGTCATACCAAACTCAGCAGCAGCAATAGGCCTTCCAATTTTCCTTGATTTGCACAGCTGGGGTGGGGAATTCATCAATCAAATACGTATTTTTGCCTTTGTTTTAAAATGTCTCTGGAGGGGAAATTTGCCCTTCACCTGCTTCCCATGTGGGAAGCCCAGCTGCTCTTTCAGACTGTTTCCAGACACAGGGCTGCCCTCAGCTGACATTTTTCCGTAAGAAGATTGCTAATAATGCTAGCTGATCTCAATCTACTTTTTCCCTCTATGAAGAGAATTCCAAAGGAGGACTCTTTGTGTCTGCTGCTTTAAAAGGATTTGAGCACTTCATAAGAGAATGCTTTGAAAGCGTTCTCTTTACAATGTCCTGTCCCCCAATGCTTCCTATCCTTGCGAAGCTTCCTGTGTCATCCATGGCTTCATTCCCACTCTCCCATGGATTTTTTTCTGCAATCAGGATATGACATTGATAAGCAGAATTGATGCCATTCTAGTGACCCATGCAGCCAGCACAGCCCCAGGCAGTTGCTGCTGACACACGTGCCCTGCTCGGGAAGCGAGGTGTCGTTCTCAGCGTGCCACTGCGTTGGAGCCAATGTTTTTCGGCAGCTAAACTTAGGAGCAACACAACAGCTGTGTGAGGTCATTGTGCTGCAGCAGCTTATCCAGCAGGGCAATGTTTCAGAGACTGGCACTGCATGTTTTCCTGGCAAAACAGTCTGCTCTGCTTGGTAACAATGTCCTTTTGTTTACTTGAACTCAGGATTTCTTACTGTGACTGTGTTGAACTTTGGTAAAGCTAAGATGCAATGACCAGAAAAATGTGTTTTCCCTGATCTCTGTGACACAAAAACCAACATTGCACAGCCAGTTTTGTTGGTTACTTATGCTCAGTATCTCTCGACCTTTCATTATCAGGACTCTAAATATAAGGACGTTGGCCTCCTCTGGTAGATTGCGCATGATAACACAAATAATTTCACTTACTATCAGATATACTTTAACATGAAACAGGCTTCTTTTACTTGGAAGATTAATATAACCTTTTATAAAATGCTGCAGATGCCTCAGTGCTTGCAATATTACTTTAACCTTCAACATGTGAGAAGTCAGACTCAGCTCCTTGGCAGGAAAACAGTTTTTTTAACCAAAAGCAGCAGATTCATAGTAAAGTCCAGGAGTTCTGTAAGTTCTCAGTCTGTACGAAGCTGCAATAACACTCTGTTTCTTCCTGTCAGCATTTGTTTTACTGCAGGCATCACCCTGTAGATAGCGTATTTCCAGTGCATCTTCTGTGAAGCCAAGGCCTGCAGAAAGAAAAGACCTCTAGACTCCCTGGAGATCCCTAATCTCACACTTTCAGCCAGTCCTGAAGCTCTTGTGAAGTGATGTGTTAGTACAGCATTTTAAATGACACAAAACTGAGAGGAATAGGTGACATACCACTCAGTAAGACCTGAACAGGATGGAGAGTTGAGCTGAGAGAAGCTTTATGAAATTCAACAAGGGCAAGTGTAGGGTACTGCACCTAGGAAGGATAACTCCACATATCAGTATAGGTTAGGGGCTGACTTGCTGGAAAGCAACTCTGTGTAAAAAGACCTGGGAGTCCTGGTGGACAAGAGGATGACCATGAGCCAGAAATGTATCCTTGTGGCCAAGAAGGCCAATGGCATTCTGGAGTGCATCAAGAAGAGTGTGGCCAGCGGGTCAAGGGAGGTTCTCCTCCCTCTCTACTCTGCCCTGGTGAGGCCACATCTGTAGTACTGTGTCCAGTTCTGGGGTCCCTGGTTTAAGAAGGACAGGGGACTGCTGGAGAGGGTACAGCAAAGGGCTATGAAGATGATTAGGGGACTAGAACAGCTCTCTTATGAGGATTGGCCAAGAAAGTTCATAGAATCATGGAATCACAGAATCATAGAATGGTTTGGGTTGGAAGGGACCTCCGAAGGTCATCTAGTCCAAGCCCCCTGCAGTGAGCAGGGACATCCTCAACTAGATCAGGTTGCTCAGAGTCTTGTTGAGCCTCACCTTGAATATCGCCAGGGATGAGGCCTCAACTGCCTCCCTGGGCAACCTTTTCCAGTGTTTCACTACCCTCATGGTAAAGAACTTGTTCCTAACATCCAATCTAAATCTTCCCTTCTCTAGTTTAAAACCATTGCCCCTCATCCTGTCACTACAGGCCTTTGCAAACAGTCCCTCTTCAGCCTTCCTGTAGACCCCCTTCAGGTACTGGAAGGTCGCTATTAGGTCTCCCTGGAGCCTTCTCTTCTCCAGGCTGAACAACCCCAGCTTCCTCAGCCTGTCTTTGTAGGAGAGGTGTTGCAACACCCTGATCATTTTAGTGGCCTTCCTCTGGACTCACTCCATCAGGTCCATGTCCTTCCTGTATTGAGGGCTCCAGAGCTGGATACAATACTCCAGGTGAGGACTTACCAGAGCAGAGTGGCAGAATCACCTTTCTTGATCTACTGGCCACACTTCTTTTGATGCACCCCAGGATGTGACTGCCCTTCTGGGCTGCAAGCACACACTGTCTGCTCACGTCCAGTTGGATCTTTTTAGTCTGGAGAAAAGAAGGCTGAGGGGAGATCTTATAAATGCCTACAAATACTTAAAGGGTGGGTGTCAGGAGGATGGGACCAGTCTTTTTTTCAGCCCAGTGACAGGACAAGGGTAACAGACACAAACTTGAACACAGGAAGTCCTATCTAAACATGAGGAGGGAGTTCTTTAGTTTGAGGGTGACAGTGCACTGGAACAAGCTGCCCAGAGAGGTGGTGGATTCTCTGTTTCTGGAGACATTCAAAACCTCCCTGGATGCATTCCTGTGTGACTTGCTCTAGGTGAACCTGCCTTGGCAGGAGGGTTGGACTAGATGATCTCCAGAGGTCCCTTCCAGGCCCTAACATTCTGTGTGATTCTGTGTAAAATGAAGACTGACAAGGGTTGGACGGATGTGTTTCTGACTGTGGTCTCCTGGGCCATGGGGAGGGACAGCACTCTCCACTGACTATTGGATTCAAAGCAGCAGCACTGGCAAGATTAGAAGAGCACTCAAAGGAAAAGTTTCTTGGTTTTCCTTGGAGGACAATCTGTTGGACTAAAGTGCGAGAATGAAAAAAATCTTATAAATACCTTAAATGGTCAAATATTTGTTTCTATTAAAGGTTGTATCTGAGGTCCTTGATTCTCTGAAATCCTCAAGTCTTCTGAGGTCTGCTTTATGCAGTTGATGACATGAATAGAAATGTTCATGTGATATACATAAGGAGATAAATTTTAAAATGTGTTATTGTTAACAGCTACCAGTGCCAACTTGGAAAAGAGAAACCAAACTCAGGATGCTACTGGTAGCACATGGACTTGTAATCAGCACTAATAAAATTAATCTAAGGCAGTCCTTTGGTAAAGAATAGAGATAGAAGCAGAACAGTAAGGGTATTTACTAAAGCTTCTATACAGAGAGGTGTTTTCAGAGAGGACTTCTTCAAGCCATAGGCATCTTAAATGTAAACATTCTTTCACACAGCAGGATAGTTCAAGCATGAAATAAATAGGTAGAAAAATCTGCTATTTCTATTGTATAAGCCGAAAGAAATGCAAAAAGTGAAGAAATAATGCAGCAAAATGTCAGGAAGCAAACTTGAATTAATCTGAACAAACTACAGAATTGAATCTGTCACAGGAAATATTTTCTTCAAATACATATTATGCCTTGAGTAGGTTCTCTTAAGAATGTTTTGGGTTTTTTTGCCTTCTGTCTTGGAATCCTCCATCGGATGACTACCCCGTGCCTGCAGTTTATATTGCACTTCTAAAACTTGAGGTTAGTCGGGACCATATCTCTTTAAAAAAAACCCAACCCACACACAAAGAAAGAAAAAAAAAACCACGCTGGGAAGGGGGAGCTAAAGCCTCTGCTGCATTGGGCTGTTTGAATACCTCGGGGCTGCAGCAGTGGTCACGCATCCCTCCGCAGCCTGCTGATTTTGCAGAAGAGAAGGGAAAAGGATCGTTTTGCGGTCCAGATGCTGTCAAACACAAGCAACCAATGGAAGAAATGGCACAATGAGCAGACAAGCATGTGGAAGCAGTTTGTGAAGAAATAGTTAAATACCGAGCTTTGTCCCGGCGGATGCTGTAAGTACGATCCCGTGGTCGCTGCAGTTGTTTGTGGGAGATGTTTTATGGGTATCCTGATGCTTTTAGCACTCTTGGGTTGAGGCAACGTTGACTGTGACACGTTTTAATAGTGTATTTAGGCAAATAACGGTATTGTCTGTGTCTCTACGGGATTTTTGGGTGACTCATAAGCTGCAGTGCGCTGGCAGGGTGGGTGAAACGTAGGACTTTGCACATGAGCTTGCTCTTCTTTCCTTATGTCTTGTCTGGGCTCTGCTTTCTAAGTGTACTAACGGATTGCTGCAGTACCACCCTGCCTGGGCAAAGGCCTCTCCGAATTCAGTGCTGCCTTCAAGCACTGGGATACACAATACATTTTTCCAACCTACAATGTCTGACCTAATTTTTAAAAAAATCTAGAATTGCTTGTTACACAAACTTACTTCATGCTGAGTGCTCTATTCTTAATTTTTCTTGTGTATGCAGTTGTAGAAGGCTTACGAAATTCCAATAGCTTTGTGTGTTACCATTGTGAGAGTGGTTCTTAACATAGCTCTCCCAAAGAGAGTGCCAAGAATGATCCACTACTCATAGGAATTTTCCTATCTTTGATCTGATTCTAGATGAAGTAGATGTACGTATTTTTGTTCATACGGAAATCCAATGTCTTGTTCTTTGGCAAATGATTTGATGCTTTTTGTTCTTCATATGGCCTAATGATCTAGTACAGCTTTAAAAACAAGTGAAAAAGCAGAGCTAGAACAAGTTTACTGCACTGTGTTTCTCAGCAGATTTTTTTGGTAATTAGGCAAAAAATTTTTATTGTAGCTAAAACTATGCATGGCAGCAGAGTAAAAAAACAAGTAATGAGTATTTGCCTTGTTATGTTACGAGAATATGAATTTTGCTTTCTTCTAAGTACTGTGTAAGGCCATGGTGCTTTGCACTAAACCAAAGAATAACATTTATTTGACAGCCTCTGCAGTTGTTCCTTGGTACTTACCCAGCTGCTGCAGAAACCGCTGGGAGATCTCACTCCAGTAGGAGAGGAGATAACAGCGGGGTAGTTGTGATGAGTAGCCTGTGCTGGTGTGTTAAGGAGGGCTAGTTGATGCAAGGAGGAGTCTTATTTTGTGCATCTCTTTTGTGACGTGACAGAACCGCAGCTCCTGATGCTGATGGCTGCAAGTAACTAACTACACACTTCTGTCACCATCACGCTGATCACCTCAGTGGGTTTGTAAGGCAGAGCCTCCCTTACACTGAGGAACCCACAGGGAAGTTTTCCCATCATTGGTTTTAGAGTTGCCGTCACCTTGTATTCTCAGATGTATTACAGCTGCTTATTTACAGTCGCTTATTTACAAAACAGCTCCTTACTGCTTACTTCCAGAAACTGAATTATAAGAGGCTTAATTTAGCCCTTAATGAGATTATAACAAAATACCGTTACCAAGGGAGTGCTCTGGCAGTGAACGTGAATGCTGAGGCTGTGTTCTTGTCACTATTCATTCTTGTGCCGCCTTCTCCTGTGTCAGGATTTTCACTCTCCCAACACCAAGCAGCATCTCTGGTTGGAAACAGGATATCCAGAGAATAAGAGAATAATCATTCGCATTGTCATGTAAGGGTTGTAAGAATAGAAAAAGAAGACAAAAACTCAATTCCACGCGGAGACTTTCTGTTCCCATACTGAAAATGTGCGGAACCCTGACATAATTTAATTAGATAAAATTGTTTTATAGGCTGCCTACTGTCGTGTGAAGACAGTGGGAAAAGTTCAGCTCCTGTGTACTTCCATTGTTTTCAGCAGAATTACACCGGGGTGAATTTGGCATTTTGGGGGTCAGCTGGAAAACCTTTTATTTCTCTGTCTCTCTTGCTTAATTGTTTTCCTGTTTCTCAGACATGATTTTGTATGGCCCCCAAGGCAACAGACTCAGATTCATAGAAAAATAGTATGTAGGGTCTAAGATGCTAAAGTTGGGATCATGCTTGCCTGATGATCCCTGTAAAGTCAATGGAAACATTGGAGCTCTTCCAGGAAAACTGATATGCCACATACCTAAAATTAGATAGTGGTCATTGTGCTTCACAGTGTTTTGGGGCTGCTTGGACCCTGCTCTCAAAAACATGATTTCTAAAATAATAGATGAGTTTTTATGTTAAAATATATGCAAGTATAGGTTCTCATAATACAAAAGAGCATTTTCTTGAAGTATTTAAACAGTGTCTAGCTGCCCAGTTTGTATGAAACCTTCAAATAATGCACAGAATTAAAAAAATGCATGTCAGATTTTGAAGTATTTGATCTTTTGGAAGATTTAACCATTTTAGAAATAAATTTTAAGTAGTTCAGCAATATTTTTTGTTATACACGCCGTTATTCAGCAATTATTTCTGCCTCAGCTAAGAAATATAACAAGTTGCACGTTAATTTGGTGCAGTGGGTTTTCTCTGTAGATTGTATTCAGATTTTTCTAATAAGTGTGTATTTAATGGATATATTTGCATTTTAGCAGTCTTGAAATAAATGTTTAAATATGGTGGTCTAATTTGGTAGCATTTTTCTCCTTCTTTTTGTCCAGCATAATAGAAGAAAGTAATCGCCTGGAATTTTTAGCAAGTATGTTGTTGGTTTTGATGGAGCTACACCAGAGCTGTGTGAAGAAGGAAGGCTTCACACTGCCTGTGAAGATGTACATGTGTTTATGCACAAAGAAATCCGCAGCCATGAAGGTCAGACTAGAAATAAATGAAGTTCAGTTGTCTTCCCTAAACTTACTTCTAGAAATTTCACCTGTCCACCCAGGTGAAACCAAAATAAGGCAGTATTTCTGGTAGGGGTGATGATTACACTCAGGACACAGTTGGGCAGGTGTTTTGAGCTCCTCCAGTGACCTCTCAGGAGGGCGTGAATGTACCCCAAGGTCTCTCAGCAGTAAGGTTTAGCTCTGTTTTTTGACTTACAGGAGAATGGTACAGCTGGTTGCATATACCAGTCACCACCTATTGGAGATAAGACAGCTGGTGGAAAGTAGTGAAGGTCAGAGTTTTAACGCTCCGATCTCCCATGAAGAAGGAAATAAAATTATCAGTATTTAAATTACCAGTTTCAGTTAAAGCTTCATCAGAGCAAAAGGAACAGCTTGTACCTTGTTTTAGGACAGGCTAGTTTACCTGTCTGTCTCTTCATTAGTTGTAGGTGATACACAGTGGAACTTTGCAGCATTAACAGCAAAATTATTGCCAGATTTTAACGAATGTAAGTGGAGACCCTGCAGAACATGATAGTAGCTTCAGAGTAGTCCGATACGCTTTACAACCAGGCACCAGCTGCCACTGAGCCCTGTTGCATAAAATCATTCGCACTATGAAAGAAATTGCTAGTATCAGGAGAGGTCTGGAAACCCAATGGGAGAGAACGGGAATTGCAGTACCGTGCTCTCAATCCTTCCTTATGCTTTCTGCCTTTCCCCACAAAACTGCTCCCTGTAAACCCTCCCCTTCCTTCTCAAATTTCTCCTTCCATATTGTTCTTTTTCTCCATCCCAAGCCAATTCCCGCATGAATTATCACTGCTGATCAATTCTCATGAGGTATTTTGTAACAGCAGTGTCACCAGCCTGCTTCAGTCGCCCCAGCAGCATCTGACCTTTCACTTACTCCCCAAAGGTGAATTTGGAGACTCTGGCCATATCTGTACTGCTAAGTAAGAGGGCTAGGGCAGAAAAATCTGCTCAGGTCTTTCTCTCTGTCCTTTGTTCTCAGAGGTGCTTCCATGCTTCTGCAGCATGGGACCAGGACAAACATGTACTGAGCCAGGCTCTCTGTTTAGAGCAGCCCATGGACAAGAGAAGGAGCAGGCAGTGCACTGGAGGGTGATTTTTGCACTGTGTGATGTGGAGTCTTTTTCCAGGCACTAATACATAATTTTCACCTCATTACCTTCATGTTCATATTAGACTGGCATTGAAAACACTTCCCTGGCTCTTGGTATAAGCTTGTGTTGCCCCAGCAGTCCTCTGCTGTGCATTATCTCTGCCTAATAGTGTTGATCCACCACAACAAATTAGATTTAAGAGTTGAAGAACTTAAAGTGCTTTCTTATTTCCTTTGGTTACTTCTGCTAATGCTAAACACATCTCTTTAAATCATATTGGTTGTTTGATGTTTATACAATGTATGTATATGTACATGGACACTTCCCCCAAACAGCAGTAGTGGTGTGGAAAGCTCATTGCTTCAGGCTATATACAATTATATGCAATAAATTATTTGGTTGCATATGTCAGAGAGCATTCTCCTACTATAGAAAAATGAATCGTTAGACCTGAAAGAGCTTTTTCATCTCTTCTGTGATGCCACAAAACATGTTTTATTTCAGTTTCTCATTAGCTGCGACAAGGATGATGTCAGACAAGAGTGCATGCCCTGTCTTATAAATAATAAATGAGAAGGACCATGTCCTCTCTTCCTCTAATGGATCAATATTATAGCTGGATAGAAAAGGCACCAGCTTGCTTTACGGAACGTAATGGAGTAACTAAATTTCTCGGACCCACTTGAGTGTATTGATCCCAGAGGCTCCTGCTTGCCATCTCCGGCGTCTCTCTCACCATATTGTAAAATAGTACTTCTATTAAGAGGAATAACAGTACGGTCTTGAAGTTTTATAAAGAATGAAAAATAATAGAAGAGAGGGCATGCTCTTTTTGGTCAACCTGAACTATAGCATAAAAATCTTCCAAATACCCTTTCAGTGGAGGTTCATTTATTAATTATTAGTTTAGCAACTCCAACCTGAACATGCGCTTCTCAGTTCTTTCTTTCTATTGCAGGGATTGCAGAGAGAGCTTTGTTGTTATAAGCTTCTCATTAATCATAATTTTCATTAATAAGTTGCAGTTTAATCAAGTAGTTCAAAACGCTCTGCAAACACTCATGAATGTAGCTTTATGATACCCCTGTTGCTTAATATAGCTTTTTGTGTATAATGTTACTACTTTTTCATACTGTGAAAAGTCTGTGTTCAGTCCCTTGTCCATTTTCTTTCAGTGTCAGGCCCCCTTTTTAGCACGTTTAAATAGGAAAAAAAGAGCATTGAAATAAGAGTTTAAAAAGTAATACCAAGAATTTGGGATGTTGTGAAGCAACAAAAAAAAAAGGAAGAGGTGTCAAATCACGGGCACACCAAATCTTGGCAGAGTTCTAAGAATATTTTTCAACAACAGTTGCTCTTGTGCGTGGCACCTGCTAAATAAACTGGCTGCGTTTCAATTCTTTCACACTGGTTTGCAGCATCAGCAAAGGAGTTAAGCATTCTCAGTTGTTCAAAGACTTTCTCCTCACTGTCTTGGCATGCTGTATCGAGCCAAATCTGTGTGCTAATCTCCTTGCTCCTGTAACATTTGGCATTCCTAGATGAAAGTTTTCAGCAAAGTATGTCCCAATTTAGAGACAAGCCCTCCTACTTGAGAAGAAGAAATCTATACAAATAAACACGCTGCTTAAAAGCATACTAGTCATTGACAGAAAATGCCATAGCATTTGTCATCAGTTTTGGCTGACAAATGGCATAGAGATGAAAATACTTCTGGTCATGTCTGACTAACTCTATCCGTACTTGTATAAGTATGTAGTGGTCATAAAAGCCTCTTCCTGGTGCTTTTATAAAAAAATAGGCTTGGAGGAACAGAAAAGAAAAAGAAAATGTATACATTTGTAGTTAATATCAGCAACTGAAAATAAAGTTTGGCCTTTCACCAAGCACTTCAGAAATATTTATCTGTTGGGGTTGGTACTGGGCTGTTGTGACTGTCATTATTAGGGGATTGGGAACTGCTGTGAAAAGTGTTTTCTGAGACACTAGGCAAGTCTTCACACTTCGAGCAAGCTCCTTTTTCTCCAGTACTATGACAACTAAACATCCATGATTGATCACACATGATAGTCAAGCCCTACGTATAAAATACTATAAATCTGATGCTGCCTGTTTGACCCTGATGGCCACAATCTTTAATGGTTTAGTCTCTAAAGCTGAGGTGGCTGGACTTGAGAGCTCTTCAAAGATGGAATACAGAACTAAGAGGGCTTTTTCTGTCTTCCCCAAGTGCCACTGGGTATTGCTGGAGTGTATATACACTTTTGAATAGGACCAGTCTAGTCCGAAGTCATACTTCTTTCCTCACAGGTACTGATCAGTTTGTTCAGTTAGCTGTTATGTATCTGCAGGTTAGTTCCTGATTATGTGATTCCTTCTATAGCTGCAGATTGAGCAATTTTATTCTAGATTTGGTATTAATTTGCGGCTATGTCAAAGAAACAGATATTACAAAATATTTTGCTCCCTGTCCTAAATCAAACCATCCCATGATATGTCTGGGTGCAAGGCAAAATAGATATGTTTTGCTTTTCTGTCTTAAATTGGGCAGTCTTGTGGTATGCCCGGGTGCAGACAAACAGGAAAAAATTGCCAACATCAACACTGAAATTCCCTGCAGGCTGACTGAACAACAGAGTGAGCTTCTGTTTTAGAAGACTACACTAAAACAATTTTTGCCTTAATGTGTCCTTTTATTTTTGATTTAGACCCATGCATTTAGCAAATCTGAGATTCATGAGTGAGATTTCTTTGTGATAAAGCTTCGTTGACACTATGTTGACAGCACAAAAGTATTCCCAAACCATAAATACAAGATAACTTAATTCTATCCAGTACTGCTGGAGAAATTAGGTGTGAATGCAGGGACCCAGTAACATGCTCAGTTAACAGGCCAGTGAACTCAGTTGCTCGCAGGTAGGAGGGTAGGTGTTAATTTCAGAATTGAGAGGTTCTCCCCACCCCTTCCCAGCTGCCATTTTTCAGATACACAAGTTTAGACACTGTCAGCTTAGATGTCCCAAGTGATTCCCAGGACTTGGCTGTGCACAGAGGAATTCTGTAGGGCTGGAAGGAATCTCCTGGAAGTGAGCAATGCTCTGATGTCACAGGCTATGAGAGCCTTTTTTGGAAGAAAGCTGATCAGTCTCCAAAGCTCACAGTTTTCCCTGCTTGCATCTCCTTTTGGAAGGCTGTCTGAAAACCTCTTTGCTTTTAGGATTAATTTTTCCCCACTCTAGGCTCAATTTATTCTTGGATAATTTAAACCTGTATATTTTTTTGCTCACAGGATTTAATGGGTTAAATAAGACTTCTTTTTTTCTGTGATCATTCATCTAGCAGATCTACAAAGAATAATCTGACCCTTTCTTTGCTATCTTTTCTTTCATTCTCCTTGTCTAAAGAGGTCAGTTTCTCTTACCCTCTGCTTAGATGACAGACTATCGATTCGCATGGTTGCCCCTGTGGTTGCAAGTCATATCTTTGGAGAACTCTCATTAGCTTCTAATTATCATCTACCATAGAGCTGGTTCTGTATCTACCATTAGTGTAAAAATTTCTGTCTTTTCTTGCTTAACTTTCATTGTGGTCAGCATTTCTAAACTTCAAGAGATGTGGTTTATGCCATTTCCTTTCTCTGGAAGATAACTTTTCAGTGGAAGATACTAGATTGACTGCATATTTTGTTGTATTTTAACTCATTTTGCATTTGTTTTCATGTCTTTAATTAGTATTTCCTTTCTAGAGTTTTGCTCACTATTGATGTTGAACAAAGGATCTGTAGTTACCCAGATTACTTTTCCCCAGTCATACAGTACTAACCTCTGTTTGACTTATTAAAATATTTCCTACTAAAACTCCAATTTTGTGTTCCAGAGTTCTTGGATAGAGATAATCTAGTTTCCTCCAATTAGAGTGAGTTAACTTTAATTCCTACCTCTGTTACGGAATTTCAGTTTATGCACTTCTTTTTCTACTTGTCACGTTATCTTGGTCCCTATATGAAATGCTAAAAATAAATAGGAATGTTACTTGCCTCTGTTGTGTTTTCTATGTCATAGGTTGTTCATGAAGCTTTCTACATAAAAAGGCTGTTTCTCAAATTGTGCCCAGATAGCATTTGGAAGCTGTTGCAGAATGCAAATGCATTCATCATTTGATGAAGTGGTACACTGCAGACAATCTGTAGGCCAAAATTTGCTGTGAAGGTCCCTGACATGATGAATCAGTTTTGTCAGATGCAGTTATGTCAGAAATACACACTTGTCCTACATGGTAATTCCTCAAACCAGAACTGTCTGTATATATCATACCTCCTGAAGGAGAGAATGACTTGGAAGGTGCATGATGTTATCAAGATAATCTCATCACAAACTTTCCAGTAATTCAACGTGAAAAAAGGTTCTTTGCAATAGTCATTTAGAGCAGGATAAGTGTTAGGAGAAGGCTTGGCTTCTTGAATGCTCCTATGAGAGCTGCTAATATCTTCCCCTCCATGAAAGTACTTACATTAGTCTGTAACTGTAGTCTTGAAATCTCCTCTTCAGGCTTTTGTAAGTCAAATGCAGATTTACGAGCTGTAGATCTGAGAATTTCAATCTACCCCAAACCTTAAAGAAGGAGATATTGCAAAACACATCCATACTGTAAATAAATAAATAAACAAGATTTCTTTATATCTTACAGAGGCCAGTGTTTTGTGGCTACCAGTCTTGCCTGAATCCAAGTATCTGTGGACAAAAGGGGGAACCTCCATATAATAAATAGTCATTTAATGAGAAAGAAAAAAAAAAAAAAAAAAAAAGATGTATTCATCACTTGAAACAACTTTGCTTCTCAGGACTTTAAAATTTCTATGATAAGCAATTCTTTCCAATCTTCATTACAATCATATAAATAATAATGAAAAAGACCCTGAACAGTTCTTAGAGGACAGAAAGTCCAACTACGAACACAACAGCTCCTAGCAGCCGGCTAAAATCTTTCCCTGGCCATCTGTGCTGCAAGGTGTTCCAAGAGGAAGAAGCTAGGCCAGAGGAGGCAGCGAGGCCAGCTATCATATTGATCGCTGAGGTTACACATTGTTCAAGGAATGGTAATGCCTAAACCAAGTATTGATTCATTTTACTGATTGAAGACAATTTTTTAAAGATCCTAACCCATCCACTTTTAATTTAAATGTCGAAGTAAAATCAGTAGGAAGAGTTGAATATAGCTAAACCTTCACTTGAAGGTAAAATAATTACTTTAAAAACATTGTATGAAAGGATAAGTTTCCATATATATGTATTGCTTGTGATATTTATTTGGAGTTTGATTTACGTAATAGATAAGAAAATTTCCTAAGTGTATTTTTTACTGCTTTAGACATTTGAACATAGACAAAGAATTAATTATTTGTGATCATCTAAAACAAGTAACACAAGTTGTACTCTGATTCACTATACTTAAGCCTGAACTGCTCCTTGGTAGTTTACAAGGTGGGAGGCAAAACAGATAAAGAATTCAGATACCAAGATTAGGTGTTAAGAATTTAGGGCATAATTGACTTTATGGCAAATAAATATTGTTCCTAAGTTCATCTTTAAAATAAGTTCACTAAATGTTTCATCTTAAGTGCATTTCTCCAAAGTGCATTTCAGGTACATTCTTAGACTTCATGTATCTGTTATAATGGTCTTCTGTGTACAGCACTGTAAAGTGCTTTTATGTAACTAAGAAGGGTATCTGGTTGTCCTTGTATTTTAACCACTAGTAATGCTGCAAAACAATAATCAATGTGTGAGTTTTTCAGGTTACTCTTGAAGAAAAGCGCTTGAAGGAGGTATTTTTTTGTAGCTAAAAGAATCGTTTTAGCAGTCCAACCAAAATTTAATTACAACAAAAACAAAGAAAAGGAAACCTGTTAAAGTACTCCCTCCCTCCTGGGGAACTGTATTTTCAGAACACTTGACCAACTTCTAGCCCTGTATCACTTACAGAGACTGACTTCCACAAAAACAACTGCTGGCATAATTATTCTGAAATTTTAGTATTTTCTGTACAACCGCTCAGTTCCTGCCCTGTCGTTTGTCTGGTTTCTCATCGGGGACTCATGAGACTGACATCCCACTGTTAGAAAAGTCATAAACTCCTGTATTGGCAAGTCTGCACAGGACAGTGTGTTGCTGCAGTGGATAGATCAGACTAGTTCACATACATAGAAATAGTTCAGATAGATGGAAATTATCTAGCTGCATTAGTGTTCAGCTCAGACTGGTGTACTCTGCTTTAGTGCAAGCAGAGCTTATTAATTAATCTGGGTATCTCTAAGTGGCATCATATTGTACAGTCAAGTCATAACCCATACTCTTGTTATTTTTTTTCTCTGCTTAAGGACCCCATTGTTCATATGTTTGTGGCTGCAGAGTTCTTTAAGTTTTTCTGTTATGGTTCATAGACAGCCTCAGTTTCCCATTTCATTGGGAAATCCATGAAATAAGTGAGAACTAACTCTAAGCACAAATGGTCCTCATTCTGCTTGTCCTTTTGTGTGGCATCCACTGCTTTCAGTTTCAGAGGACAAGTCTTAAAATCTCCAACTTTCCGGAGAAGAACGGTGATGTTTTAACCATATGGCTCATTCCTTCAGGTTTTTTTTGTTTTTATTTGTTTTTGTTTTTTTTTTTAGCCTTTTTCTTCAGCTGCTTTGTGTTGTTGAGAAATCACTTTGAAACATTTTCATCGGGTATCTAAGTTCACTTCACCAGAATTTGATGAAAGGATCCTTTATGAATAATTCAACCATGCTGTCCCAGATGTTACTGTGAGATCATTTGAATACCACAGAATCAAACCGTTAATTAGTACTATTATTACAAAACACATTTCGAGCTTTCATATTGTTGCATGTAGTCATGCTTTCTCTGTCAACTTTTCCGTAAGTGAAGTATTGCAAATCTTATGTTAAGCACATTTACTTGAGAATTGTGTTTCCTTTGAGAAAGAAACAGATGTAGTTGGCACAGGACCTATTATTTTTTGTTGTTGTTGCAATTAACTCTGTCTTGTTCTTGCCAATAAGTATTGTACTTTTCTTTGGCAACTGAGACAAAATTTCTTTACTCTATGGCTTAAGGTAGTGGTCATCTTTGCTAATGTATCCATCCAGCACTGAGCTGCAAGGAGATAACTGGCTTCATCTTGAGAACCACAGGGCTGTCAGCTCTGGTTACCGCAGCGCTGGATCGTTACAGCTCCACTGTTTCTGGTTTTGGAGCTAGCAGCTGTTCCATTTTGCTCAGGTAACTCTGAACAACATGTTTTCCAGCATGTGCTACAGATGTATCCATACTGGATCTACTACTTACTTCACTGTCTGCTGCTGGAAGCTGGCATGTGTGTCTCTTTTGAAAATAAAGGAGTTTTCACAGTTAATAAATTTCAGTGACTGTCAGATGACAACCACACTGTGACGCAAAGAGCGGAAGATGGGGTTCACTCAGCCTGAGGGCATCTACATAACTTGGCCGCAGATAACAGACCTTAATGTTGCTTTGAACCTACCCTGGACTCTGCTGTGGGGTTTTATGAGCAGTGTGTGCTCTCACCCACACTCTTGCTGATGCAGCTTTTTTCTCTTCTAAGTCTTGTGGTTTGAGTAGGTGTTAAAACTTCCTAAATGTCAATCAGTTGCAGTTAATTCCTAGAACACCTTCATAAATCTGACTTTTCTGAAATACCTGGTTGGGTACCTAGTTCATGCGGCCAAGATTAAACACATTCTCAGATCTGTGATTAGCTTGGCAAGGTCTTCGGTGTTTTTTGCCCCTCTCACTCCTCACATGGCATATGGTCATCAACTTGTTTTTAGCTAGAAATTTCCTTTGTTTTTTCAAACTTACTGCTATTCTAGGAACCTATGGCAATTATGGAGCTGTTGGTACAAAATTTGCTGCATTTTTCATCTGTTAAATATCCCTATCCTTGTACATATCTGTCATGTTTAATTAAAAAGGAACGATGCCTATCATACTCTGCCAAATGCATCAAAATCATCACACTCTAGAAAAAAGAATCGCTTTTGTACAACTACTATTACTATCATTTATATAAAAACCAACAAGAGTGCGGCATTTTTATTGATAATATTAATAGCATTAGCAATATAGTATTCATAGTATTAATACTATAAATAATATAAATAGTATTAAAAATAGTATTCACATTCTTGAAAGCTTTTAGTTTACGTTTAATTTTAAAATTGTATGTGATAAAGCATGGAAGCTCATGTAGTGCGTAACAGTATAAATCATATAGCTCACTGATGGCACTGATTTATATCTGCTGATGGCCTGGACTGCCTATTTCAGTTGAATTTGCTACACCAAAACAGTCTGGACAATAAGCATATTAAGGACTTACTTGCTTTAATTCCAGCATTTCCATCTTACTGGCACATTATTATATTACACTATATCAGGTCCATCTCAAATTTCTGCAGAACAGCTATCTCTGAGAAGCAAATCTGTGTATTTGTGTGGTACCTGCAGTTGTGTGATAGCCTTGAATTTAATTTAACCTTTGATAGAAATGCATTTTGAACCCAGCTAGTACACTTGTGCATTGACAGGGACAATTGGTACTTAAGAAGTGTCTGTCTCCCCCAGATTTTGATATCTGGACAGTCTTTTTTTCAGGGTTTAGTTGTTTCCTCTGGACTGTGCACCAGTCATTCTTATAATGAGTGTGGTCCAGGCTCATTCTGATCTACTGCTGCAATTCCATGGAGTAGGATTTTAATTATGAAAATTAAACCTGTCATATGCTTCTGCCTGATAAATCTAGAAGGAAGCAGAATTTAGTGAGTGGAGCCATTCTATATGTATAATAGTACACAGGAGATTACAAATGAACTCTGAGATGACCCCATACTACTTGAGATCAAAGGTTAGACCTTGGGCGTATTTGGTTTCTAGCTTGTTCTGCCTCGCCTGGCGCTCGATCAGCCTTCAATTTTGCCAGATGTCCTCGCTTTTTGCCTTTTAAAGGGATGTTTCTCTAATGCTAACAGGTTTACAAGAATGCATTTTTGGTTTGTGTCACAAAAAAAGAGTGAAACGTCCTAAAACACAAAAGGGCTTTCCCCATCCCATTTACACAGGGATTGTTTGTATGTGTGATATTGAAAGGAGCTATGCTTATCGTGAGGTGACTGTGCCACAGCATATTCTTGAAGAAAAATGTTAGGTACAGCCAAGATTACCCATGAATGCAGCAGATAGATGAGGAGTGGAGTAGGATTCATGTGTATATATATATATATATATGTGTGTGTGTGTGTGTGTCTACCTGATTTAGGAAGAAAATTAGGTATTTGAATAGCTATGCGTGTGGCTTCATACCTACAACTAATCACAGGCATTCACAGAAACGAAGATCGATTTTACAGATTGACTACTAAATCCCCTCCACGAAATTTAATTAAAGGCAGACATAAAATCCTCCAGCAAAGGTGTTTCCTTGAAAAACGAATAAATCTCACAGTAGAAAATTGGCATAGGCTATGGTTGTAACTGGTTTTTTTTTTCCCCTGGAGAGACATTTACAGTTATGTCTATACTAATAAATTGAATGACAGATTGTTCTCAGAGGCCGCAGCTCAATATCATATAAAGCTATAATGCAACCTGTATGACCACTTCATGCACTCAAGAAGTGTATGGTCAGAAAGCTAGTGTGCCAGTGTCAGTCTGTATATGGTATCTGACAGCCAAGTTGGCTCTCTTTGTTACCATGGAAGACAACATAGAGATGACCGTGTCAAAATAGTTCTAGGATTGTAATGTGATTCCGTAGCAAACGGACACCACCATTTGGTCACATCCATGCTGGCAAGACCAAGATCCTTCGAGGACTATCAGAATGATTTGCCAGTGTAGAGATGCCACTTCATGCTGTGATACAACTTGCTCTTCTGCTAAGCAAACTGTTTGTTGAATTGATCATTTTTAGGCTACTTTTAGGTACTTTGGACCTACTCATCTTCTGGACAAGGTGTCATTGTCAAAAACTGTAGAAGATACTACTTTCCTAGGGTATGTCAGTACCAAAAGCAAGTAACATATAAAATATTTGAAACAAGGGACTTCTCAGTGTCCTGGGAGAAATATAGCAATTACTGACCTACTAAGATAATGGATTTAGCTAGAGTCTTGTCAGCATGTGAGTCATGCGCAGTCCTATGTGCGAAATCATGCACAAAACTGCAATGAATTAAAAAGCTTCCCCACAGCAACATAACAAAGGACAATCTCTGAAAGGCCAAACCTAGAAATAGAATGCAGTCTGAGAAAGTGTGTCACTCACTAATTATGGAGAGGCTGTCTCTTAAAGTCATAATTAGCTTTTTATTATAAACCTATTTTATCTTTTTCTTGCCCCAAGACAATTGAAGCTGCTCAAATAACTTTAAACATTTTTCATGTGTGATTTTACTAATGATGTTTTAGGGAAAATAGTGTCAGCTGGACTCGTCTTCCAGCTATGGCTGTACCACGGAGTGCCAGGACCCCCTTGAGCTTGGCATTCCACTGCAGCCAAAATGCCTTTCCCTGGTGCTCCCCTCCCACCTGCAACCTATTATGTAGCCAGGCTGCAATGGTTTTACTGTCCTTGGAATCATTTATACTTGGGCAAATGAGGCTGGATTTGCATGGCTCTTTCCTTAAGTCTATATTACTTAACTACGTCTTAAGTGTGGCACTTTTCTTTGGATTGTATGCTAGATATACATCTCAGCATCTGTAGAAGAAATAATTTGTATTGAAGCCATTGAGTAACATCCTGTGCTAAATTAAATTCTCCACAATGCTTTCCATGGTAAGCATGCATTCAGAATTCATAGGAATTACTAAGTAGGTAAATTCCTAAGTAGTAAAAAAAGCCCCCCAAATAATTCAACCCACAAATTCTACCCTCTTTTCTTTCATACCATCTGTATTTCAGTATCATACTTGCATAGTAAACTAATCCACCTTTTGCAGTTTAGCCACAGCTGCTTCCCTTTCTGGGTCAGGAAAGTATGTCTCTGCATTACCGTTTGAAGAGGGACATAGGCAACTGCACATTACAAAAAGACTTGCCAACACTGTCAGAGGCCCAGAGAAGGAATTACATTTGCACAGATGCAGAACCATAATGGAACACCACTGCTGTTCTCCCAGCTCTCTCAAACATAACTTCTTTCAGTAATAGCATGTATATTAAATGAAACATTTTCTGCTGCTTGACAGCACATGCCTTGCCTCACTTATACACTATTTTGGTGCTGCAAAAATTCTGTGTGTCAGCTTGAAGGAAATAGTTCCCTAAGGTATGCACAGCACAGGGTAGATGTTGACCTATATAGTTGGGAGTGGGGATTAGCTAGGAGGACTTTGAATTCTTCCTATGGAAAGTCATTGCAAATCTCTTCCCTTGAAGAGATCTCTTCACTTGAATAGAACGGCAAAATCCTTCTCTATAAATGTTCTGCCCAGCCTGTTATTTTCTTTGACGGCATAATTTTATGTCAAGGCTGTAATATATATCCTAGAGCCTAGGATATATCCTAGCCATCAGTATCCTAGAGCAGATACTGATGCAGAGAAGAAATTGAAAACTTGGCGATTTATTCAGCATACTTATGTTTGTTATTGTACTGATGGTATGCACTGCAGAAGAAGCAGGAAACCTCACTGCTCTTTTTCAGTTCTCCATGTGCTTACAAGTACTATAATGCACAAGGCAGTTTATAATTAGTATCATGACTCACTTAATACTAGTAACCTCAACTATGCCCTCAGAGGAAATGACTTTTCCATACGCTTCAGTTCAATTCTGTTTTGTATTAACGGCCCACTGCTTTTCTCTTGTGTCTCTTCTTCTAGAACGCCTGAGCTGCTGGTAAGAAGTGTCTTCTAGCTGGTGCGAGGGAGAAGACAAGTCAGACTTTGGCCCTCACAAATACTCTTCCAACTGTGCCTGCTTCCAGAAAAAAAAAAAAAAAGGAAGATAAAGCAGCAACAGCAGCTTCCATAATTTCACTCCTTTTCCAGAAGATAAATACAAATCAATTGTGCAAGAACATAGCCTGAATTCAGTTAAACAAACTAAACAAGACCTTCTTGCTTTCTGACACCCGTCCTATTAAGTCAATTCCTGATTGAAAGAGAGTGAACTTCTGTGGACAATTAAGCAAGTGGCTTTAAATGAAAACTGGAGAAGTAGCAGATGGTGAGGTACACAGACATCTTTGGTAGTTCAGGGATGGAGTGAACATTGAGTTGGGTTTCAAATGCTTGGACTATGTAGTGTCCAGTGAAGAAATGATGAATCATCAAGCAGAGAAGATTAAAAGCTAATTTGCTAATTTATAAATCCAATACCTGCTTCATGTTCCTATTGGGAAGATATCAAAGAGAAAGAGACAATGGAGATCAAAGATAAGAACAGGTAAAAAAAATAACTCCTGAAAAAATTTTTTGTTAGGCTGATATGTTCTTGCTCAAACCCCCATTTACAGACTGATTCTGAAACTTGCCTAGTGTTTGTACAAAATTGCTACTTTTAAAGGTGAAATTAATTTCTTAAGTTACTAAATCATACAAGGGTGTCTCATTCTGCTGCATTTACTTGTGAATTGTCTCTGTGAAATTAATGAGAACTGATTGAAAAAAATTAATCACTCCTGTGAGTAATGGGTTCAATTTACATGTAAGCCTACATTCGCTATAGCATTTTTTGAAAACAAATGAACTTGCCTAACTTTGAATTCAACATGTTGTTTTACTGGGAAGAATTTATAATCTCGCTAACAGCTAAAAAGCAAAGCAAGTTCTGCCTGTGAACAGTGTCTAAACAAATCTTATGAGAGAAATGCTTATTTGGATGTTAAGTTGTAATTAGAGTTGTTCGTATTTGCCATCAATGGGCCTGCAGGAATACAACAGCCTCCACCTTCAGCCTTTCCCTTTGCAGAATCACTCTTTAACCTGCAGCCTCTGCTTTTTCCTGAATGGTAAGAAGGTGGGCTTTGCATCGTATGAGAAAGTCATTGTTAGCAACAGCTGATCATTGTTTCAGAGTCTGTTCCACTGTCTTCCTGGGTATTTTTATGAAAATTCATGGAAGTTACGTATTTCTACTGCAAAGTGATCATGGGATAGAACATTCTGGGGTTAGAGATGCTCACTTTTTCTTCTAGATTAGTTACCTAGGCTCTTCTAGTGAAAACTGTGTACATCTGGGAGTCCCTGAGGTTTAGACATTGCAAAATCATCTGTGCAGCGAGCCCTTTTTATAATCCCATAAAATGTGAAGGTCTCTAGTAAATACCTAATCTGACAGTCCACTTGGTTGGCACCAAGGACTGAAATGGGACCAGGGTTGAAACAACAGAACTGCCAGTGATGAGAGCTGGAAAAGTATGGATTGTCCTAGATTGAGCTGCAGGGCCAGTATTCAAGCTGGAGACTGTGCACTGGACAGAGGTAGAACTGAATAAATCAGGCTTTAGATTTACAGCCAGGCAGAGGCAAGCAGACTTGACATGTACTTGACTTTTACATGAGAATGGCTTGATCTGTTCTGCTAAAAGCAGATTTCTTGCAGTGAGCATTATTCATGCTTTCAACAATTTAAAATTCTACATTTCAATATTAACATTCTTGGATACTATTAAATGATGGGCTTTGTTCCACCAAGATCATAAATAACAAATATCCAGTCATGTTGGTTATATAGTGATTTTTGCTCATTTAGTTCCATGCGGTTTATGTTTTTTATGCAAGTCTCAAATCAAGTTTCCATTAGACTATGTAGTGATATTTCAGAATTCTCATGGGATTTTAAAAATTTATTTCAGTATCAATCAAATATAAAAAGTTACAGATCTCAAAGACTTTGGTACAGTGCTGAGTTTCAATTTTAATATTGATGTCATACCTAGCGATTTTTAATGGGAGTGAAGTTTAATGTTTCAAATTATTGTGCAGATTAGGGATTTTAGATGCTTAACTTGACGATTAGCTTTAGCAGACCCTTGTGCCCTTGTGATGTTGCACCAAATTAGTTTGCTTCTCAAATTTTGGTGCATGCCTTCCCTTCAGCATGTCTTTAGTCCACTGCAAAGAGATGCTTTTTGGGGCAGAGCCAAGATTTTATGCTTTTATTTTTTTTTTGTACAGTGTCTATAATAAGACTGTGCTCCCAGTTGGAGCTTTATGGAGTTTGTGCAATATGTATAAAGACAGTAGGTGAAATACAGACTTGCAGTTCAGGTTTCGACTTTGAAGTTTTAGAACTTTTTATTATGTATATTTGCTACTCTTCCTTTAATTAATGGTAATAGGGGTGCAATTCCCTTAACTTCCCATCCTCATTCCTCTTTCTGTCAGCACAGAGATGCAATACAATTTTTTTTTTTTTAAAAAAAGCTTTTCTACCTAATTAAAAGGAACTTATTTTCCAGAATTTGGATTACTGAAGTGCTTTAAACTGGTCCATGACCAGAAGGAGGGAGTGAATGCACTGTAGCTCTTGTGAGCACCAACACTCCATGAGAGACAGTCTCACTACAGCTTTGGTTACCACAACCCATCGGTTGCTAATCCAGTCTTCACTGACTATGACACCCTTTACTGTTGCAATTTTTATTTTTTTTTTTCAGTGTGGTTACTTCTGTTCATGATAGACACAAGCAGGCTAATTGAAGAGAAGTTAACACAGGCTTAGTTAACTTTGCACTTAAGTCATACCCATATTTCAATAGAGATTTTACATAGATTATAATGATAAACATTGTATCTAAACAACTCTTTCCATAAGGGTGTATATGTAAATATGAATACATATGCATAATAAATAAGCATACAGTCTGTTGCATATTTAAAAATCTTCTCTGTCGCCTCTATAGGTATCCTGTTTCCCATCCTACTTTCCTTAACCTTGGTGGAAAAGTCCCTTGACTTCTATATTTCCCGCCTCCCTTGTGTCCAAATATACAGAGGTATGCCAAGGGGCATACCATATCTGTTCTGTCACACCCTGACAGAGATGTAAACAACAGTGATGGCATTCTCAAATGCACCCTGCCCCCAGCTAGGGAAAGCTTTGCCATCCACTCTACTGGAAGCAGTTAGGATGTCTTATCCTTGCTGAAGCTAGAGGCTAGCACAACCTCCATGCTGAAGATACCACAACTGCCTTGTGCTTTGTGTCTCAGCTCTGTCAAAATGAGGCAATTAGCTCAAAGAGCTCAAATAGTAAGAATTTGTTAAATTGGGTAATACCATCTGAACCAGGGTAAGGGGCAATTCTGTAAGAAATTCCACCAGTAAATTGGAAAGAAACGTGAAATGCAGTGGGGGTGTAGGAGGGTGAGAAGTACTTGATGTCTTACCCCATGCTTCTTTATGTAGGACGGGGCATGGAAACACAGCCTCTAATTCCCCATGGATCATTCTGCAAATCCTGTGTATGAGCCAGTGTTTGGAGCAGTATTCAGCTGCAGCTGTTAGAGTTATATGACTGGACTTGTCACGTAACTCAGGAATCCCTTTCACCACTTCTCTGGGTTTTCCCAGAACAGAATGCCCTGTTTCATTTCTTCCCCTTTTCTTCCTTTCTCACTCGGCCTTGCATATGGCTTATGTTTCTTCCTCTGTGCCACTCATCCCTGCGTTGTCTGAAGGATAAATTGTTGCTTGTGTTTCTTTATGAATCCCTGTCATGAAGGAGGCAGAATTGATACAGAGGTGGTAAAGAGCTAGCGTTATCTGAAAAGATACTACTGGGTACCATCACTATCCAACGTACAGATACTTTCAGAGGTGCTAAAGTTGTGACTTTTCATCATTTAAGAAAATCACGTCTAGTATTTCCTTCTGTCTGATATTCTAATTATCTCCATATACATAGGGCTTTGTTCACTGATGCCTAGAAAATACTGTGAAACTTTGGACCATGATTAGATGCAGTATTAAGAAGCAACAGAGATGGAGAAATACTTCTTTAAATGTTTAATGCATGTATAATTTGGGGGTGCTGATGTAATTTTAGTTTTTGAGTGGATTTTTCTCACTTTTGTAGAAAGATAATAGCTTTGTTAAGCACTCTGGAATGAAAATAAGAAAAATGTCTTAAGGTAGTATGGAAAAAAATTCCTTTGGTAATCTGATTACTAAATGGAGGCAAAAAACCTAGGCATGGATTCATTATGGTATTTTGGAACCTACGTTAGGCACTGAAATCAATTTGCAAATTTAGGCTCTGCTTTTTTGATGCTTCAAGGTTAAAGTGGGTGTTCTAAATCTGGCCCTTTTATTGGCACCAAAGGCCAAAAGAAAACACCACCAGTAATTTAGCATATTGCTTATTAAAAACTGTATGCCAACAGCAGTACTTGCAACACTCCTAATGCAATTCTCTGAAAAGCAATTGAGGAGTTTATTTTTATCACTATATTTGTTTACTCTTTTGCATAATTTGAAATGCCAAGCATTTTGCACTGGGATTTTGTTATTTGTACCATCTGGAATAGAAACCCCTGTGATTCTTAGCAATGCAAATCTGTGGAATAATGGTTACTGTACTATAGTTAAGAGTAAGGTTAGGTGCTTTTTTCAAGGACTTAAGTAGTCTGTTCTGACAGGTAGATCTAAGAGGGAATTTTACTTCAGCATTTGAGAAGATTGTGGAATTTTATCATTTATTTGTGTCTTCTTGCTTAGCTTTTTATTTGGATAGAATAAACTCAATCAAGTTTTATAGGTTTTTTAAGTACTTGCCATTAGCATCTGCTTAGTGCCATCAAGGAGCTGGCTTGAACATTAAAGCAAATAACTGAGAGCTCAAAATCATTAGCTGGAAATAAATGGCTGTTCCTGGCCTCTGTGCCTTTAAATATTTTAAGTTATTTAGTAGTATTTCAAAAGTATCATGTTTTGATATTTGACATTTAGAAACACAGCAGCTTGCAAAAGGAATAAGATAATACTTTCCTCTTGTTCTTTAATATTTCACTAAGCCATGATCCTACAGACATTTTGCTTAGAAGCTGCCTATAATGGTTTTACACGAGGAGAGCAGAGTAGAAGAATTGATTTAAACTCACTGTACCAATCCATAATAAAATAGTTTCAACAAATCACTTAAATTGTGTAATAGATTTTTAGGGCAAAACTAGATACTTTGTACTTCACAGGCCAGAGGGTAGTTTTGGTCATTTGTATCAGGCAAGACTATAGACATTTCAGTGATTTCTGTTAAGAAAAAAAAAAAAGTACTTCTTTTGTGTTAATGGAGCTATTACTGTAGAATAGAAACGTCTCTCTAGGTGGTGGCTTTGCAATGACTACCATGTGTGTCATCAGCAAATAGTAGGTTTATTCTCAAACTTCTTCAAAAGGCATTAGTAAGCAAGGGTAAAGGAAGCTCCTGGCAGGGACTACAGACCAATGCAATCTGCCATCTCTGGCTAATGTGAAATATATACAAATGTAGTCTTTAAACCATCTGTTAGAAAGACTTGAGGAGTTGGTTTAAGAATGGAGGCAAGTGCTTACTGTGCCAGAGAAAGTTTTCATTTTGTGTTTGGCGCACACTGTCTTAAACCTAGATGTAGTTTGTTGAGTCATTGCTACTTGCCTGCCAGCGCTGCAGGATGTTATTTGCTGCACTGGAAACCATGGCGCTGCAGGAGGTTTTCTCTTGCATTAGTGACCTAATCATGTTTGTTTCTTATGCCACACACTCCTTTTGC
Organism: Baryphthengus martii; assembly: GCA_013396935.1. NCBI lineage: Eukaryota > Metazoa > Chordata > Aves > Coraciiformes > Momotidae > Baryphthengus > Baryphthengus martii. Next base: position 145,802 of record VWZK01000283.1, read on the forward strand.
AGACTCTGTTCCATCTTTCTAAGAACACTGACAAGGAAGGAAGGGGCCTACATCCATCTCTTTGTGCTACTGCACACTTACTTTAAATTATTCAAAATATGAGGTGATTCCACGACATAGTTTTCTGTTTTCAACAAAATGTCACTATGAAAACGGCTCTAATTTTATAAAAAATACTTCAATATTGCAGAGAGTCTTCCCATTTTTTTTTAATTTCATGTCCCTTTTTGTAAGTGTTATATGACCTCATTCTGAACTAAATAGAACACTTGTTTATAGCCAGAGGAAAATTTTCCCTATGTATTTTTATATCTAAATGCTATTCTATTGGAAAAATGGTTGTAAGAATGTTATAAGAATTTCTATATGCAGTATTTAAAAATTATCAAATCAGTCCAAATCATTCTATGTTTAAATGATACTTCTTTCCTAACTGCCATGACTACAGAATTCCCACCTGGTCAAGTCAATAGTTTATTTTCATCATGTACAATCATTAATAGTAGTTCTGCATAAAAAAATACGTATGTATACCTTTACCTTCACTAGGATTACATAGCTTCCACAGGTTTTTTTTTTCTTGCGAAAATCTGCAAACTGGAATGTGCAGTCCTTCTTTTCAGTCAGGCAGGGCAATTTCTGTAGAGTCACTTTTCTAGGATATTTTCATTTAGGTATCACAAAAAAAAAAGTTTACAGAGGTTGGTATCATAAGCTGTAAAAAAGACAGAGTTTGATAATGGATAACAGGATACGCACAAATCACTTTGAAATAAAAAGGAAATTTATATTCCACGTTCTTTGCCAAATAAATGGCCAGGATGTTGCTGATGGAAATCAGCATTGTAATTAATGCTGTAGGAGTGGCTTTAAATTCCAATTAATTTTCTGCAAACAGGTTCCTACTGAAACTGTACTTGAAATACTTCTACTCTTTATGTCTTCTTGCAGAGTTTGAGGAGAGCTTTTATTTTCCCATTCTTTGAATCTAGTTTCAGTATTGCTGTCCAGTTTCCTTATCTTTGTTACTGAAATCAGTGCCTTCTCTTATTAGGAGGCTATGCTATGGAATTGGTCACTTGAAATTTTGATATCACTAAAATCAGTGGCAATCCTCCTTTTTTTATCATCAATAGCAACATCTGGCCAATAAATAAAATGGGATGGGGCCCCGGGGATGGGGCCAGAAGGGTAAGTGGTATAGAACAGCTTGCACTTGAAAAACTGCACAGTCTTTTGCCCTAAACTAAAATGTCTTTGTCCATTCTGCCTGTGGAAGGTTGTCTCAATATCACCGGCTCTTCCCAACTCCTCTCCCTCTAATACATATATATAATGTGGTACCAGAGTTTTTTCCTCCAACATTAATGTTAAATCATCATAGGATAGAATTTGGGAGTATTGTCTTATCATGGGGTTGGGAAACTTCAGCCAATGAAAAATTCTGTGATGACAAACTGAAGGGGATGTAACTAAATGGAAAGTTAAAATGATGAAATGATAGCAAAATGAACAGAGTTCTATGCCAAAGGAGAGAGATCCATCTTGTTTAAGTTAAAATAGGGTTGTTTTTTTTTATTTCTGGTGAAAGCTAGGTCAGACCCATAAAACTTCTAACATTTTCTTATAATCCCTGAGTATTCAAGATACAAATACTGCTGATGAACAAAGTAAGATGGTACAGCACTGGCAAAACTGTCTACCTAGATAACTGTGTTGGATCCTGATCCACCTGACCCTTGTGGTTTTTAAGCTTCCTTCCTTTTTAACGGGCTCATCTTTTCTTAGCTTGATACGCTTTCTGCAAATAGGTTCACTGTGTCTTTTCCTCCTTGTTATGGTTTAACCCAGCAGGCAGCTAAACACCACAGCCACTGGCTCACTCCTTCCCAGTGGGATGGGAAAGAATTGGAAAAAAGAAGAAAGGTAAAAGTCATGGGTTGACAGAAGACCAGTTTAATAGGACAGAAAAGGAGGGCAAAATAATAATAATGATAAAAAAATTTACAAAACAAGTGATGCACAATGAAATTGCTCACTAGCTGCTGACCAGTGCCCAGCCAGTCCCTGAGCATTGGACTGCAACCCCCTGACCAACTTCCCCTAGCTTTCTCTTGCTAAGCATGATGTCATATGGTATGGAATATGCCCCTGGCCAGTTTGGATCAGCTGTCCTGGCTGTGTCTCCTCCCAGCTTCTTGTGCAATCCCCAGTCCATTTGCTGGCAGGGCGGTATGAGATGCTGAAAAGTCACCGAGAGTGTAAGCTCTGCTTAGCAACAACTAAAACACCAGTGTGTTAACAACCTTATTTTCATCCTAAATGCACAACATAGCCCTGTACCAGCTACTAGGAAGAAAATTAACTCTATCCCAGCCAAACCAGGATAACCCTTCCACAGAAACTCTGCTATCTGTTGCTGCCAAGTAGCAATTTTAACACCTGGTCACAGAGTAAAGTCATAAATGTTTTAGTTTAGTCAGGGACTGGACTTGTTGAAATGAAATGCAATTGTTGGCTGGAGGTCTGTAGTCCATCTTCCTGCTCAAAGCAGGAGGATCACCAATACTGGATGAGGACAGTCATGGCTAAGCCTTGAAAATGTCCCAATATGAAGAGTGTCTCTAAACAAGCCATGCCAGTACTGCACTACTCTCCTAAGCATAGTATTTTCCAACTGTGCAGTGTGAAATGCTCAAGCTGCAGTTTGTTGCTGTTGCCCCTTGTTAATCTTGCACTACTAAGAAGAGTTCAGTTCCATCACCTTCATAACTACCCTGCAGGTAGTTGTGGGATGTTACCATGTTTCATCTTTAGTCTCCTCATCAGACTAAAGAAGCCCAGCTCCCCCATCTTCTCCTTGTCAGTCATGTGCATTGGGCCCCTGACCTGTTAGTTCTCTACTGGGATCTGGAACTGAGGAAGCCCAAACCATCACGTTCTGGTCACAACATCCCAGATCCAGCCTCATCAGTACTGAGCTGAGACTCGCTTCCCTTGGTCTTCTGGTAAATCCTCCTTCTAGAGAGAACAGGCTGTTGCTTCATGTTCAGCCTGCTATCCCCCAGCTTCTTTGAAGCAGGGCTGCTATTCAGCCTATCACTGGCGCAAAGCCCATGGTCCTAGGTGCAGAAATTGGCACGCAATGAACCTTGGAGATTTCTGTTGGCCCCTTCTGTAAGTTTCTTAAAGTCCTCAGTGGTATCTCAGAGAGATTAAAGCTCTGTTTCCAGGAGAGCGAGCACTTTTCCTAAGTCTTGAACGGCCCAAGGAATTACCATGCAGATTATGAGATAAAGTAGTAGATTAATACCAGGAAATATTCATGATCAATCAAGTGACTGACAGAAGAGCAGAAAGATGTTTCCTTCGGTGTTCTGCATCCTCGAGAAACACGAGGCTAATCAGCTTAACTGTGTGTGCTCCATGCCCCGGGTGCCTGAACGCTGGGAACTACGGGAAGCCCCAGTGTGAGTGTACTGACCGGCCCGGCTGAAGGAGGAATTTGGGTGCGGTAACGTCTCTGGATCTCAGCGCTACTCACGGCTCTGGCGGCCTCATGCCGTACCCGCACCGCCGGCCAAGCGAAGCTGCATCCTTTCCCTCACCCGAGGGCCCTGGGGTGGCAGAGGGAGCCAAGTGCCCCGCGAATCGGGCGCAGGGTCACCGGAAGCCTCCCTCAGCTCCGAGGAGCCGGGGAACCCCGCCTGGAGCCTCGCTCTGCGCGAAGGCAGAGCCGGGGGAGGCAGGCGGGCGGCAGGGCACCCGCTGAGGGGCCAGGCCGGGCCGGCCGCGCCCCAAACCCACGGCCGTTCCTGCGGCTGTTGCTTTCAGGTCGGCATCTCCTCCCGCTCCCCGCTTCCTCCTGCCTCTTCCTCCGCGGCGCAGACCTCAAGGCGAGTCCCTCCCGCTCGCCGCCGTACGCAGCCCCACCCCTTCCCCGTATGGGGAGAGGCGGCGGCGGCAGCAGCAGCAGTTAACGGGTCTTTGTGTGCCACGGCGGGCATGTGAGTGGCGGCGGGGCGGGACGTGACGAGATGGGAGGCCGCGGGTGTGTGGTGCTGTGGGAGCGGCTCCTTCTACCCCCGGAGAAGGCTGCAGGCGCCCGTCCGCACATCCCTGTACCCGGCGCGGGTTCTGTCGCCCGTCTCAGGCCTCCGGGGTGCCCGGAGAGGGAGGGCGAATAGTGCGGCGGGTGGGCGCTGGGGCAATGCGCCGCATATCTTGTCTCTCCTCAGCTCTGTGTCTGTCATTGTCGCAGGCTGGCCCGGGTGACCGTCCTCCATGATTGCCTGGGCTGCAGGACCTTCGAGCTGCCGCCTTCCGCCGCCGTGGGGGACGTGAAGGGGCGGATTGAGGCGGAAACCGGCTTCCCCCGCGCCGAGCAGCGGCTGTGGCAGCGCGGCAGAGAGGTGAGGGCGGCGGCGGCACGGCGGGCGGCGGGGGCACCTCCGTTTCTCTGGTGACCTCTTACACTGCCGTGGTTACTGCAGAGTACCCACCCGGCTGCTTTTTGCCTCTAGCCAGGTCTTCTGGTGCGCGGGCAGCAGGGCGTGTGCGTGTCCTTAGGTGCGGGTCTCTGATGGGAACCAAGGAGGTCGTTGGGACAAGCAGCTAACCTTCATACATCTCTTGATGGTGGCAGCTTTTATCCATATTTGTTTGAGAGGGAGCAGAAGGTTCACCTGAGAGTGCTGACAGGCTTGTTCTGGCTTCCTTCGAGCTTTAATTGATTTTCTACTAGCCAGCCAGCTTCACCAGCAGAATTGACATCACCGTGACAGGAAGTTCTTGCAAGTTAAAAAAACTGAGGTCTGGGTACAGGAGAGAGAATTGAATGAATGAATGACCTTGTTCTCTAAAGGCATCAGCTTGCGGTTCAGTCCTGCTTGGCAATGCTTTGACCCCACCCTCTTGGGAAACAGGAACCTGGAGATACAGTGGCAGAGGATGAGTAAAGGCAAGGAAGGGGAGAAAAGAGGAGGTTGAAAATTGGAGTTAAATAGGGCAAGGGGACTCGCAAATGCGTAAAGAGAAGACTTCAGGGAGACCTTATGGTGGCCTAGCGACATACAAAGGGGACTTAAAGAAAGGTGGAATCACTATACCAAGGCCTGTAGTGACAGGACAAGTGAGCAATGATTTTAATCTGAAAGAAGGTGAACTTAGATTGGACGTAAGGAAGAATTTTTTTAGGATGAGGCTGGTGAGGCACTGCAACAGATCTCCCAGAGAAGTTATGGATGCCCCATCATTGGAAATATTCAAGGCTGGATTGGATTGGGCTTTGGACAACCTGGTCTAGCGTAAGATGTCCTTGCCCATGGCAGGGAGGGGTTGGAACTTTAAAGGTCCCTTCCAACCCAAACCATTCTGCAATGCTAGGAAAGAACTAGATGTTAGTAGTTGTATTGCTCAAGAAGCTTTTAAGGACTTGCATGGTAAACACATGTAGTCTTTGAGGGCTCAGGTTTGACACAAACTACCCATGTGGTTTCTTTTGTTTTCTTGCCTTGTTTTCTGTGTCCATGATTTTGTTTTCTCCAGGCCTTTCTGTTTTGGGAGGAAGGAGGTCTTGATACCGCTTTATAAAATTTTTCTGGAAGTGAAAATCTGAGCAGCACTGTCTCTGACACAGAAAAGTACCCTTTGGCAGGTGAACAGTCAGTAAGCAGACTGTAACAGCTATTCTGATTTTTATATATATATTTTTTTTTTTATTAAACTAGAATATATATATGGAAATGTTTATTCTACACTCCAGCAATTTTGAAAATCCTTTATAAACTTTTGAACTCTTGCTTGTTGGGACCAGATTATTTTTTAGTTTACTGAGGCAGTAGAATATTCGTCAATAAATATTTTTTTTTTCCATTAAAGCTTCTGTGTGCAATTTACAGATGTTAAGTAAAATCCAGTATCTCTTTCTCTCATGGTGTCTTACGGTATTAAACTATTAATTTGAATCTATTCAATCTCCTAGTTTCTGCTGGTGTTTTGGTACAAAAATCCTACTTGAGAAAATTTGGTTATTCTATCCGTTTAATACTTGGTGAGGGGTTATAGCATTCTGTGGGTTCTTTTTACTATAGTGAGTCCTGAGTGGTATGACAAGATCAGCTCACGTTTAACATTTCTGTAGGAACTTTAAATAAACACACTGTTGCTGTACATGCTATTTAAAACTGATGTAAGTAAAAAAGAATATATTTTTTTCTTATCAATATTTTAAAATATTGACTGCATACTGTCTTTTGCTTATTAAGTGTAGCTAGACCGTAAGCATCTACATTTGTGTAAGCACCAGCTTCTTTCTAGTGATTTGATTTTACCTTTCGAACTAAGGAAGTAGTCCTCAATTTTGCTGTAAATTAAGATGACTGTAATGGCACATAATAAAATTCTAATCTAGCTTACTATAAATGGAAACTAATTTGAATTAGCTAAATTTCTGATTAGCACAGAGCAACTTCTACATTTGTTGTGGTATGCAGGATAACATGTCAAATACGACTATTTTAGCATTGCATTGCATGTGACTGGGACACACGTATAATATGAAACTAGAATACAGCAAAAGCATTATTTGCTGCGATGGCTAAGTAATTTTCATAATGCCTGCTAAGGAATTTGTTGCTTAGTTTGCCCCAGATTCTCTCTGAGGTTCCCAGTGAGTCCGTGGTTGTGCATGTAGGGGTAAGGGGGAGATAAGGCTGACGAATTCTTCAGGGGTGTTTCCGTGACATACTTTTGTCTCTACGTGTTCTATATTACTAGCTGCTTTGAGCTGACACTGCTTAGTTTAAAACTCCTGTGAAATTACATACCTGTGTGTACTTTTTGGAGTACACAGACCAGGTGCTTCCTGTATCTGTTTATTTTCCTTATGATCATGCACCTTAGAAAAACAGCTGCTTCAGTTGCATGCTCCCAGAAGTTCCTACAACGTGGAGCTTTTTAGATGTAAAAACAGGAGGTCATGGCTTGCTCTTAGTGTACTTCTGTAGGCATTTTTTCTACCTGATTTGTTTGTGGCCATTTTTTCTGGTCCTGTTACTGATACTTCATCTAAGGAGTATCATTAGGTAAAGGAGACTATCCCAGACCTCAGGGACTGAAAGTACTGCTCCAACCGGATACTGGATGTTTCAGAGTACTTGTATACTTCTAGGTAAAACCAGACTTCATAGAGTAAATATGTAGGAAATGAAGCCGTGATAAGTTAGTTATGCTGCAGAATGTGCTGATCAAGATCTGTCTTATTTTTTATTTCAGTTGTCTGATAGTGTCAAGGTTGGGGATCTTCAGAAGTCTCAAAACCAAGTTTTTCTGGAGCTTCAGTCAAAAGGGTTGAAAGGAGGAGGTATGAAGAATACTTATCTCTGTTTATAAACTGGAAGGTCAAAGCGTTTTCTAACACAATCTGGAGTTAATTGAAATTATTCCCTTCTTTAAATTGAAGGCAGTTATTTTTGTTGTAAGCCCTTCACTCGTTCTTTTCATTCTGCTCCAGGAAAATTAAGCTTCTCTTTTTAAGTGCCTTGGTGTTTAATTTTTTTCTTTGTAATTTCATGTGTAGAGATTAGAATACTGCTGTCCTTTGGAATCAATAACTCTTGCCTTGCAGTACTGTGAATATCTGCCTTGTCTCATCTGAAATAAACTGACTACTTGTAAGCAATTCAAATACCGAAAGGGTATCTTTTCAGTAACCACTGTGTAGAAAACTATAACACTGGTAAAAAGCTTTGGATTTCTTTTGATTTATTTTTTTTTTGTGTGCTTGCTTGTTTTTCTTTTGATTCTGTATGTTTAGTTACATTTTTATTACAAGAATTGCAGATATATCTGTTTGTACAGTATCTTGAATTTGATTATGATACCTGAGTATTTTCAGAAATGCTGTAATTAAAATATGTAATGATTATGTTACTTGGTTGCTAGCATTAATAGTCTTTCAATAATAACTTTATTAGTAGACAATGAAATAAATGCTAATGAGATAGCAGGGTGAAGAAGGAAACCCTTCTCTTCGTGCAGATATTTTATTAGGTGTCACAAAATGTTATATTTGCTAGCCCATGTAAGCCATCAGTGTACGGGATTATGATTTTCTAGTGACAGAGGGTAGTGCAGTGTTTGTACATTAGCCGAAAGTTCACGTTTACGTTCTCTAGAACTTGCAATGCTTAGAAAACACCTATGAAAACGGCAACCACGGCTCTATGGCTTCAAAAGTTTTTCTTTCTCTCATTCTTGACTGTTTACTCAGGTAATTTTTTTCTGTATATAGACTGTGATAGACTAAGTAAAAATAGCTTTTTTTTTCTTCTCTGAGATGCTGGGTTTTTTTGCCATGCAAATATATGGAGAAGATAGTGTAGTAGCCCTGTTGCCATTTTTTGTGCCTAGGAATGGAATATTTGTATGTGAGATTTTCTTAAGAGACATCACTAAGCAGTCTATCTTTAGATAAAGCACTTAACTTTTTCTGACCTGCAGCTCTGGTGTAAGTCACTCTAAAAGATCTGAAGGCTTTAGTATCAGCCTTTGGTGTTCACTTCGGAATCTTTCAGTTCTGAGATTTTTCCTTAGAGCAGATGAATCAATGAAGACCCTGAATTTCTAACTTCAGGAAGTGTATGGTCAGTAAGGCCAAGCACATTGGTTGCTGAAGTACTCTGAAGATCACCCGTGTCTCCTTTGTGTTCATTCGTCACTGGTGTCTTACCAAATAATGTGTAATCTTTTCATGTGATCACAGTAATTCACGTGGGAAGGGACATCAGGAGGTCTCTACTCCAACCTTTTGCTCAGAGAAGGTCAGACCTCTGAGGACGGACTGAGTTGCTCAAGGGTTGATCTAGTTAAGTTTGGAAGGCCTCCAAGGACAGAGACTGCACAGGCTGTCTGGACTCCTGTTTTAGTGCTCGACTGCCCTTATTGTGGAAAAAGTTTCTCCTTCATATTTGTGGAACCAGTTTTGTGCTAAATATGACCAGCTCTAATACTCAAGAAAAATTAGTTCAGCCTTTGATAGGATGCTGTAAGTCATGATATCTAGACAGAATAATTCTTATAACATACAAAAAAGCAGCTCTGCTCTTATATGTAAGGACTTAGAATAATGTCTACAACTACAGTCCTATCACTTAAAAGCTACTTGTCTGTTTTTGTGGTTTCCATAGTGAACTGTGAAATGTGTTGTTTAAACACCTCTGCCTGTCGGCTCAAGTTAGAGTTAGAGATTGGTTTCTCGATTTTAGAGAATTTCTCCTAAGAAAAGAAACACCCAAACTTTCCTACTATTGATCAGTTCACCTTATTTTGAAAGTTTGTGTATTGCATGTTGACTTTAATATACTTGTGTATACTGTAAAAATAACAAAAGTTTGAAAGTACTTTGCACACTTTCTGCTGTGAGTTGCAATTTCCTGTTTTTGGGGTTTTTTTTGGTCATTGATGCTATTAAATTACCTTAAATAAAGAGCAATGTGAAAATTAGAGACAAGATGTTTAATGTTTTTACTTGATGTTTTCTCAGCAAATAGATCTCTCTTATCTACCCCCTTTCTTCCACATTGCTGAGGATTCTGTGTTGGTTTTTTTCTGTAATGTTTTATTCCATAATATATGTATGTATTTGAGTCTGTGTACTTTGTAAACACACGTATATGCAGAACAACATCGTAGAATCATAGAATGGTTTGGGTTGGAAGGGAGCTTTAGAGGTCATCTAGTCCAGCCCCACTGCAGTAAGCAGGGACATCTTCAACTAGATCAGGTTGCTAAACATTAAAAGGAAGTGATAGATGGAGCATCGGTAGAGCGTGTTTTCCTTATGAGGGTTGCATCATTAATATTTGTTTTAAACACACTATTTCAGAGGTTTGGATTAAGAGAGCTGCTCCTGTAGTCTCAGTGTGGCGTTTGAATTGAAGAATATTGAACCTTTCATTCTGCAATAGACTCTTTCTCCTAGAGCAGAACTTCGTAATGCTTGGTAGTACCTTTCTGGGACTCTTTTTCCCTCCAGGGCTAAGCTCAGGTTAACACCAAAGCTGGCACCAGACTCGACACCATGATATGTCAGAACAGGAAGTGTGAGCTAAAGTGTGCTGTGCCTGTGTGTAGCTGGCAGGAGGAATCATCACTGGCTGTAGAGAAATTAGAGCCACTGCTGCCCTAGAATACTGTCCTGCCAATTAAAAAAAAGTAGTCCTTTAGAAGTTGCTACATTTGAATGTCCGTTAGTTGGAGGTGGGGTATTACTGTTGCAAAGATTTAGCCCCCAGATTTATTTAATCTACATATGAAACAACATTTTGAGCTAAATATCAAGACTGCTGGTTTTTTTTTTTTTAAATGGAATTATTTATAAGGTAGTATTTTTACAATAGATTTTGGAAACAGAAGATTTTACAGCATCAATCTGTGAGTTAATTCATTTGTTTCTAAATTCCCAGTGATTGTTTATTATTTTTTTTTTTTATTTGTGTCTGAAATTAAGTGCATAGTAGCATAATACACAGATTATTTGTTTGTTTGTTTTTAGGTCGTTTTGGTCAAACAACACCACCACTTGTTGATTTTCTTAAGGATATTTTAAGAAGATACCCAGAAGGAGGACAGATTCTTAAGGTATGCAACAAATGGTATTTTTAGCAGTCATTTAGTATACATGACACAATACTTTTAGTTTAACACTTTCCAGCAAATCTTGCCATTTTTGTACTTCACTAGATTTTCATTCTAGTACAGGAAATACATGTTTCCAATTCTGTGGAGAAGGCAAAATGAGTTGTGAGTTTTTGGGGTTTTTTGTGTGTTTAATGTTTCTGAATTTGCTTGTTGCAGATGGCATTATATTTTATTGAAAAATAGAGATGAAATGGAGATGTGATAATTAAATCAGAGGCTTCATGATACACTTTATGTGAGGGAGAAAACTAAAATGTCTGTTTTGCTTATTACTTTATTGTTAATTTCTGCTATAAGTTATGGTAAAACCACATCATAGTATATACAATTTTTGGAAGGGAGTATCTTGTTATAAAATTGAGATAAGCTGGAGACTTTAATATGAGATTTTGTGGTAGAATTTTTTGGTAGTTAAATTTATTTTCCTCAGTGAGCTATGACCGTGTCACAAAGTGTCGTCCGTTAAGAACACCTTTAAGATGGGAATCTTTGAGTGACTTTTGGGAGACTTGCTCTAGAGTAATAAGAATAACGAACCCATCGGTTTTGTTTGGGCTGAAAATAATTTTTAGTCTAGGCGTTGGTTCTCATAACAAAAGAATATCACAGGATTTTCTGAACTGAGGTTAGTGTTCTTTATGGTGTTTTATCATTGGTCCAGGGGACATCAAAGTCGGCAAGAGTAGGACATGTTATGTTTCGATGCTTCGCTGTTGAATGTTGAATGTTGCATATACAAGCCTAGCAATGGAAATGACAACAATGATTTAAGCAGTAAAAATTTTTTCAGTAAATGGGATGGTGAACTGGTAGAGCAGAGTTCATCTCACCTTACTTTAGATGTGGCTGGAACACCCTTCCTGTGAAGAAGGGCTGAGAGACTTGCATTGTTTAGCCTGGAGAAGAGACTTTGGCAAGACCTTGATGTGGCCTATCAACATACAAAGGGGCCTTATAAGAAAGATGGAGAGAGACTTTCTATAGTAGTGACAGTACCAGAGGCAGTGGTTTAAAACTGAAAGAGGGTAGATTTGGATTGGACATAAGGAAGAAATTTTGTAGGATGAGGCTGGTGAGACACTGCAACAGGTTGCCCAGAGAAGTAGAACACTTCACTGGAAGTGTTCACAGTCAGCTTGGATGGAGCTTTGAGTGACCTGATCTAGTGAAAGGTGTCCCTGCCCATGGCAGCAGGGTTGGAACTAGATGTTCTTCAACGATCCCTTCCGACCCAAACCATTCTATGATTCTGTGATCTAAAAAAATACGAAATAAATTTGTCAAGTCTCACACGGGGAAAGTCGGGTATCTGTAGAAGTTCATTTACCTGATTTATTGTAGCGTTCTGTACTATCATCTGGAAGTCTTTTTTTTTGCTTTTTTCTAAAAGTCATTTAGGGTGATTAGTTCATAGCTGGACGTTAAACTTGTCATCCAGAATGTGTCATCACGTGGATATGAGGAGAATCATTTCCTTCGTATATGGGAATACTAGGTTCTAACTAAAGGGATTTGATACAGGTATATGTATGTATTTGTCCATAACTATAAATCACACAAATATAAATGATGACAGATGATGGCATTTCCTGCTGTCTTTTGGAAGGTTTTCTTTGCAACCATGGAAGTCGAAACTGATTATTTTTGGGGTATGCTTAAGATAAGCCTATCTTCAGTTGTTTTTGCAAACTGCTTCCTGGCTATGTTCTAAGTAGTGTCTGTTCATAGGGTGGTTGCTTACATTTTAACTGTTTCCCGGTACTAGTTGAATCTCTAAGATGCATTTGAATCATGGAGGATTCAGTCAGACCGTCTTAATAATTTAAAGTAAAATTTTCATGAAGAAATAAGATAATGTCCTTAGAAATCAGATAGGTAAATCTAAAAGTAGAAATATTCCTCTCTTTCATGGTTTGGAAATCAGAGTTAACAGACTGTTAGGGAGGGATTACTACCAGGAATTTTGCTGATCTGTTAAAATTGATTTCACTGTTTGGATTCTTCAAATACAATCCTGTTACAGCTGAATGAAGCAGATGTTCTGTGTGCTGCAGCGTGAATACAAGTCTCTGACTACATGGTGGCTTCCATACTCCTTAGTTAATATGTCTAGAGGCTTTGAGTATCTTTCTGTGTCTTCTTGAATGATTGCTGTGATTACTCGCTCAGAAGAGTTGCATGGTTTTTGTAATTAAATGCCTTGTGGATATTCTTTAAAAAGTCCTATTTATATTGAACTGTGGGTATGTTTCTTGCTGTCTCATTGTACTTCAAAATTATGTAGAAGTGACAATATAAACAATATATTTCAGTTACTTGTGTGATATGTCTTATTAGACTGAAATTGCTGTCGCAAAGTGAAAAATGAAGGGGTTGTAGTTTAGAAACCATATGTTAGATAATAACGAGCTTATTTTTCCGTCAACAGTATATTAGAATGCAACCTAATCTGAAATACCTGCTGCTAGTTGATGCATTTTTTTAAGTAAAGATCCATCTTGCTAGCAAGTCCTTTATTTTTATGCGTAATTGAATGAAATTTATGTAGCATGAATACTTTGGAGGTGATACGGTGTACCTGCATAGCGAAGGTACTTTCTTATGCCAAACTTACATACACCTACATAAACATTCACACATGTGTATGGTGTGTCTGTATCTGCATGTATGTATGAGTGAGTGTCCTTGGAGCCCTGATACGCTTTGATGATTCAGTGTAAATAGAGCATTGTGTGAAGCTCTAATCCCATAGGTATTTGTAATCATGCTTACAGTGCTATCGATGTAAATGGCACTGGAGAGGCACATTTTGTTGATAGTAGTGTTTGCAGAACTAATTTATTGACATTTTAGTTCTTAGAGTTTTTCATAGCTCTCACCACTACTAATACCATGTAACAAATAGCCTAAGGCTCTTCCTAGTCTATGGGCTTCATTCAACAGGTGAGATCTGTTGGTTCATGATTTACAGTTACTGGTCAGAGCTGTCGTGCAGCCCTTTGCTGGAGGGGTGTTAGGTGCGAACGTTGTGGCTCTTGAACAGTTAGTTCATGATGTGAAGTGTTGACTTGAACAGAATTGAGCTGATGGAAAGAGAGTGCTGTTTATTGCCCTTTTATGGATCGTCGCCTCTGTTGTCTTACGACTGTTCTATGGGCTTAACAGTAAACTGATTTTTCTTTTGTTCTTTTTATTTCTTTTCTTCTGCTATCTTGGGTTGTTTTGAGACTTGTACAACTCCAAGCTGGGATAATATAGTTATAGTAGTAACAGTTTAGTAGCTTATTTCTCAGCTTTATAACTGCTTGTGTGTGGTATTTGAGCTCCAAATTCAAGTCACATTTACAGTATTTGTGTCAATATTCCTTTTATAAATTATTTTATTTGAAAAGCATGAAAACAGTTACACTTGAGACAATTGCTTATTATTTTCTACTGTAAAGATTGGAAAGGCATTGCTAGAATATATACAACATTACTGCATTATACTTTGGGTTTGTTTGGTTTTTTGCTGCCTCAGGAACTGATACAGAATGCAGAAGACGCCGGTGCCACGGAGGTTAGGTTTTTATATGATGAAACTCAGTATGGAACAGAAACTCTGTGGTCAAAGGACATGGCACAATATCAGGGTAACTTTAACTTTTATTAATTTTGGCCACTGTTCTTCAATACGCATGCGCTTATATGTTTTGCTGTTTGCTGTATGGAGATGACCACCTTACTAGGTGCATATTTTCTAAAGCCAGTGTTTATTATTGGAGGCTGTAGGCTGTGCTCTTGCGGTTTGTCAGTAGCAGCTTTCCAACAGCTTCTAGTTAATGCTGTTTGAATAAGCCTTCATGTTCTGTTTTATTCTAAGTTATTTCTCCCAGGGTCGCTGTGTATGATGTGGCTCATTTCCCTGGGTTCACTTGGTATCCCAAAATATAGGAAAGGATTTTTAGTAGAGTAAGTAAAGATTTAATAAGTAAGATCTAGGATAAAAGACTGCTTGGGGTATGAGACAGTAACTTTCAGATTTTTTACATATTAACCTCTACCTTTGGAAAGCTATCTCCAATCCTTCATGTAAAGATGACCCTAGCCCCTTGTATTTCACCATTCTTCAGACAGTTCCGTTTACTTCCCCGGCTTATTTTCTCACCCTCATACCAAACTTTGCTCCATGCTGCCTGTATACTGCAAATGTAGTTTCTTGTAATTTTAAGGTTTTTGTATCATCTAATACAGCTTTGTGTGATAGAGGTCAGTTATATATTTATCAAACAAATCGGTTTGCATAATCATCCCCAAAGGCATGCAGTTGTGATTTGAAGATTTCAGTGATGGATGATCTATGACTTCTTGTTTCTAGCTTTTTCTCAGTTGTTAATCAGTGTCATTGTGTCTTCTAATTGGAATTTTTCTTTCTTACTTTCTAGGCACAGTTTATTGATACATCTTGCCATGTATTCCTTTCTAGTAGGGGTATTAATAGACTGTGATAGTTCATGTTTCAAACATCTTTTTGATAGAATGAACAGATTGAGTTTAAGACTTACGCTACAGGACACTTCTTTTAGAAATTTTGTTGTTTTCTGCTTTCTGTTCAGTTTTTCAAAATAATTTTTATTAAAAAATGTGAACACCAGAACTAGATATCGCATGAGAATATAAATCTCTTAAGTACCATATACAGAAGTAAATCCATCTCCTTGATTCTGCTTTTGCTGCTACTCTATACCTCCCTTTAATCACCAAGTATAATTTAGTGTCAACTTGAGTCATAGCTTCCCCACTAGATTTGCACATACATGTTTTAGACAAATACTTTCTTAGTTCTGTAAGTTAATTTCCTGGAAATTTTTAACAGCAGATTGTTTTATTTTTGTCTTCTTTTTAACACTTGCCTGTTTATTATAGGGCCAGCATTTTATGCATACAATGATGCAATTTTCACCCCAGAGGACTGGCATGGTATACAGGAAATAGCAAGAAGCAGGAAGAAAGATGATCCTCTGAAAGTTGGAAGATTTGGAATTGGCTTTAATTCAGTTTATCATATAACAGGTACTCTCAGTAGATATTTTAAACTGAAAATGTTGAAGTTTTAAATAGTTTAACTGTTTTAGATATTTGTCAAACACTTAATATTTTTTCTATAGTGCATTTTAAAATTAGATCCCTGGCTAATTTTCTTTAAAGAGCGTTCATTTTTTTTCTAAAACCCTATAAGGTATCTCTTGAATTTTGAAGGTTTTTGAAGGAGATTTGTTTCTTCCAGTAACATTGTTATGTCTCTTCTATTGAAATGAACATTCCTTCGCACTGTTATTTGTTATACATGTTTGTGCATAACCATTCATATTATAGAGACCCTTAATATAGGGTAGAAGTGTGAAAGTTTAGACTAAAACTTTTATGCAGGTTTTTTGCTTAATAAGCAGTGATTTTTATTTCATGCTAGAAAGGATATTCTGTACTAAAGGTATATGCACATTTACATTTGAGAGAGAGTACATACTCTATCACAAACTGGTAATATTCAGTCTTGAACCTGTTATTGTAGCAAAATGTTTTACTGTGGTACAGAAGAAGCAAGTAACATAAATAGTGCTTACAGTCTCCATAGTTAGCATAGTAAAGAGTAAGAGGCAGTTTTTTTCTGAAATAACATTTTTACTTTGTAAAGTTAGTTTGTAAGACACAGGGTGTTTTTTCACAATATTTTACCTTCTAGAGCACGAGTAAAAGCTTAGTTACAAGTTCAGTGGTTTTCTAACTTTGGGAATCTATGCTTCTAAATGTACAAGATCATTGTTTGCAAACCTTCAAGATCTGTGAAGTGTGAGTGTAATAGAATATACATTTAGTAATTTTTTTTCTGAAAATATTGAAAAGTAAAAGTATAAATGGTGGAAAAAAAAATTTTCTGTTGCTGTTTAGTAGAATTCACATACTTGTGTGACTGTTTATGTATTTAATTGTAGAATGGGAGTGTGTTAATTCATTCCTGTCAATAAGCACTGAATTACATGTTGTCAGAATCATAAAATCATTTATGTTGGAAAAGACCTTTTAAGATCATCAAGTGCAACTGTAAGCCTCGTGCTACCAAGTCCACCCCTAAAACATGTCCCTAAGCACCACATCTACATGTCTTTTAAATACCTGCAGGCATGGTGACTCCCTTCATTTCCCTGGGCACTATACTCAGTTAATCGCAGTTTTATAACATTTGGGGTTTTTTTCCCTTTTAAAATTTGTTCCTTAAGACTGTATTTGAAAAGTATATTGGTTTAGAGTTATTAACAGTTGTTTTTTATGTATACAGATGTCCCTAGTATTTTCAGTGGTGACCAGATTGGAATGCTTGATCCCCATCAAACCCTTTTTGGACCTCATGAATCAGGCCAGTGTTGGAATCTGAAAGAAGATAGCAAGGAAATCAGTGAACTTACAGACCAGTTTGCACCATTTGTCGGTGTATTTGGCAGCACTAAGGAAACCTTTAAGAATGGAAACTTTCCTGGTACCTTTTTTCGTTTCCCACTTCGTCTGCAGCCTTCCCAACTAAGCAGCAACGTGTATGACAAACAGAAGGTTCTGGAGCTGTTTGAATCCTTCAGGGCAGATGCAGACACAGTATTGCTCTTCTTGAAGAGTGTTCAGGATGTTTCATTGCATGTTAGGGAAGCTGATGGAACCGAGAGGCTGATTTTTAGAGTAACTGCGAGTGAGAACAAGGCCTTGAAACATGAAAGACCCAATTCTATCAAAATCTTAGGAACTGCAATAAATCAGTATTGTAAGGGAGTTCCAAGCAATAGCATAACATGTGTTACATACCATGTAAATATAGTTGTAGAAGATGAGAGTGTTAAGGATGCACAGAAAACATCTTGGTTAGTATGTAATTGCGTAGGTGGTCGTGGAATGTGTACTGAACTGGATTGTTTAGCTGATGACTTGAAATTTGTCCCTACTATTGGAATAGCCATGTCTTTATCAACTAATGGGGAGGAAAAAGAAGCTGTAGCAGACTTTTCAGGAAGAGCATTTTGTTTTCTGCCTTTGCCTCCAGGTGAAGAAAGCAAAACTGGACTCCCAGTTCATGTTAGTGGTTTCTTTGGTCTCACAGACAATAGGAGGAGTATCAAATGGCGGGAGTTGGATCAATGGAGAGATCCGGCAGCTTTGTGGAATGATCTCCTTGTGGTAAATGTAATGCCAAAGGCATATACCACCCTTATTTTAGAAGCTATCAAACGAATGGAGACTGAGAAGAATTCAGATTTTCCGTTGTCAGCTGAAAGAATTTATAAGTTGTGGCCTGATGAGAACAAAATCAGGGTACCCTGGAAACCCATTGTAGTACCTCTCTTTAAAGAGCTGCTCCAGCATACAGTTATTTACTCAGTGAGTAATCAGTGGATAAAGATGGAGCAGGTGCACTTTTCTGAAGTGGATGAGAATTTGGAGTACACACAGTCTGTTCTCAACTACCTCCAGAATTCAGGGAAGCAGATTGCCAAGGTACCAGCAAATATTGCTAGTGCAGTGCATCTTACTGTTTCTACTGCTAAAGCTGTGAAAAAAGTGACTCCTGCTGTAGTACGGCAAATACTAAGGAAATCTGGACACAGTGGACCTGCTGAAGAAAAGCTTCATCTTCTAGAGTTTGTCCTTTCGGATGGAGTCTACAGTGAACTGATTGGATTGGAGCTTTTGCCGTTACAGAATGGAAATTTTATTCCTTTTTCCTCATCTGTGTCAGAACAGGATGTTGTTTACATAACCTCAGAAGAATATCCCAGGTATACTTAATGTTTTAAATAGTGGTGGGTTTTTTTACTTCAAATATTAAAACAGAGCTTCAGACTGTTAATCTGCTTATCAGCAAACAAGGTAATATGCAGCGACCTGTAATAAAATGAAATCATGCATAGATAGATCTCAGTTTTCTGTATATATGTACATGTTTGTGTGCATGTCTCATTTGAAAAGTTTGACAGCTACTTGCCATTATAACTTTATAATAGAGTCGTGTGATCTAGGCTTTAAGAAAATACATCAGGATACATTTCAAGTCAGCATTCATCTGAGAATTTTAAATAGGAGGAGGTTAGAAATATGCATACTAGAATGCACATTAAATTAGGTAATGATGAGACCTTTTATTAAACGGAAATCTTGAGATTACTTCTGGCTTTTTTTGTTTTTTTCACATAACACTCTTGCTTTCAGTGAAAGGCTTAGTACTAAACACTTACTGGTTTCACAAGGTAGATACTACCGTGAAAAATAGTGGGCTTGTCCTTTATATCTGCTCTCCCTTTGTTCTTTCCAGTCCCTCTTCTGTTATTTTTTTTTCTCCTTCCTGATTTCCCAGCTGCATCAATGTTCCAATTTGGTTCAGATTTCATCAGTTTGCACTGGCACTGGGGAGGGGATAGCACAGAGCAGGCTAGCTGGAGTAAGTGGCCTTGGGGTCACTGGGGAGAAAGCATGTCCACTGCTTTCTGTGACTTTACTGGATTATGGTTGTATAAAAGATTTGTTAAATCTGGACCCTTCTAAAAGATACTGCTGAAAGTCACTCATACACCAGATGTCTTACCTGTAGCTGTTCCTCTTATGAAGTGTTACCCATACCTATGTTCAAAACCACTCCTCCTTCTCCTTTCCCTCAGTTCCACTAATTTTCAGATACTCAAGAGAATGTGACACGTGACATACACTTTATGTCTTTACAACCCTCTGATTTGTTTGTAAGGGAAGTAGAGATGGGTTGGAGTGTGCCAACATAGATATAACAAAGGTAGAAAGTGCTCCAAATAAGGTCCTTGTGTAAATTGTGGTTTGAATATATTCATAGACAGCACATTTTCAAGCAGTTTTGAATATATGTATAGATGACGCATCTTCAAGAGAAGCAGTTGTATGCAGGTGACTGGTGTTCCCATGTTGCTTGACAGGAGTTTGCTTTTTCTTAAGTCTGCTACTCTTTTCTTGTTATATTCTGAACTCATAATCTTTCTTGTTCTAGACAGTTCAGGTTATTTATTAGGGGATTAACGCTACTTAGAACCTGTGATTCTAGTGTCTTCTTTAAAACAAACAAACAAACAACATTTTTCTCTGGCATCTGTTGTGACGTAATCTATTTTTTTGCTATTCTTTCATTTTATTTTGTCTTTGGGAAGTTAAGCCAGTATACTTAAGACAGAAAACATTCCCATGATGAGACTAACAAATTACAGCCCTGCTTCAAACTAGTCATAAGATACTTTTTTAAAAAACTTACTGCTGTGTCTTATTCAGTTCATTTTCTATTGGCAATGGTCTTGGTTTGGTTAGTCTTGTAAAACTGATACAAAAGCATGGTATACCAGGCATAAAATCATAGAACCGTTGTGGTTGGAAAAGTCCAATTGTTAACCCAGCACTGCCAAGTCCACCACTAAACCATATCACTAGGCAGTGCATCTGCATGTCTTTTAAATACCTCCAGGGATGGTGACTCCACCACTTCCTTGGGCAGCCTGTTCCAGTGCTTGACAACACTTTCTGTGAAGAAATTTTTCCTAATATCCAACCTCCAACTCCCCTGGTGCAACTTGAGGCTGTTTCCTCTTGTCCTATTGTTTGTTACTTGGAGACTGACCCCCACCTTGCTACAACCTCCTTTCATGCAGCTGTAGAGAGTGAGAAGGTCTCCCACAAGCCTTCTTTTCTCCAGACTAAACAACCCCAGCTTCCTTAGCTGTTCCTCATGAGACTTGTGCTCCTTCATCAACTTCATTTCTGTTCTTTGGACACTCTCCAGCACCACAATGCCTTCCTTGTAGTGAGGGGCCCAAAACTGAACACGTCTTTGAGATGTGGCCTCACCAGTGCTGAGTATAGGGAGCTGATCACTTCCCTAGTTCTGCTGGCCACACTATTTCTAATACAGGCCAGGATGTTGTTGGCCTTCTTGGCCACCTGGGCAAACTGCTGCCTCATGTTCAGCTGGCTGTCGACCAACACCCCCCCCACCCCGAGTTGTTTTTCTGCTGGGCAGCTTTTCAGCTACTCTTGCCCAAGCCTGTAACATTGCCTGGGGTTGTTGTGACCCAAGTGCAGGACCCAGCACTTCACCTTGTTGAAGTCCATGTCATTGGCCTTGGCCCATCAATCCAGCCTGTCCAGATCACTCTATGGAGCAGATAAACCTTCAAGCAGATTGACACACCCACCTAACTTAGTATCATCTGCAATCTTAACTGAGAGTGCTCTTGATCCGCTCATCCAGATCATTGATAAAGATCTTAAAGATAACTGGTCCCAATACTAGCCCTGGAAAACACAAACCTACTTTCTAGCTATGATAATGCAGGAATTTGAAATAGTAATGCTTTATTTGCCTCTGTTGTTGTTTAAAGTAATTATTTTTAATTTTAGTGTTATAAATATGATAAATGATTTATGATAGATGGTTTAAAACACTCAAGAGTTTGGCGCTATGTGTGTTAAAATTTGGAGCCTGCTTAAAAAGCTGAAATAAGTTCTTATGAATTTCTTTCTGTTAATACCTATGGAAGAACAAGATTCTGTGTTGATTTATGTGTAATTAACATACATACTGTCAGAATTAAACTGAATAGTTATTTTTTTATTTCAGGAAGACCTAAGAAATTAGTTAGTTTTAAGTGCTAGCATAAAAGAAGGGAAAGGTAGGATGAGACTGACTCTTGACTATAGTGATCTTACCCACTGTCTGCAGATCTTTGGAAATCTGCAGATTTCTGTGAAGTCCTGGTATTTTCGCATGCTTTCAAATAGAATCTTCAAGAGACATAGAACAGTAGATGCTATTTGACCATTTTTTTTTATTGTTGTTAGAATATAAATAGATGAAAATAATTTTCTATTCTAGGTTATTCTATCAAAACAAAATTTGCTTAGACCTGCTTTGAGGACAGTAATTGGAAAAATAAGTTTCTTACTACTCTCTGCTTCTAAATGTATGATTTTCTCATTTATAAGAAAATACCCATTGAAAGCCCTATTCTGCATTTGTAAGCAATTGTTTTGCATGTGACTGTTTTACCGTGATGATTGCCGTGCTGGTAATGTCTCTGCAGCAATATAAATAAATTAGATGTTTGCTAATGTGGTGTTTTGTTTTGGTTTGGTTTTTTTGTGGTGTGCTAGATCACTGTTTCCTGGCCTGGAAGGAAGGTTACTTTCTGATGACCTGAAGCCTGAGGTTCTAGCTGCTTTGAAAGAAGCTGCTAAAAGTCGAGGTAATGTGTCTTTTGTATTCTCATAGAGTGAAACAGATTTCTAATGGTTGAACAGACTAGTTCTAAATATGGGTTTAAAGTAATGTCTCTTTTGAAATGGAGTCCACATACATCAGTTAGTCATCTAAAAAGATATTTTAAGATATGACAGACTGTATTGTTTGAATTACAAATGATACAAATGGAAATTATAAAGGTACATAAAGGCAAAAGGCGAGGAAGGATGAAAATTTATGGTAAAAGAATAAATACTCACTTAGCGAAACATATATTTGAGGTTCAATAATTTTGTTCAAATTCCTCCACTTAGTCAGAATTATATTTTGCCTTTGTAGTATTTGCATATGCAATAGCTGTGTCATGGTTTTGGTATTGTGGATCACGTCTTACCTCACAATCGCAAATGATCACATCAGTATATATTTTTAAAACCTGATAAAAGCATCTTAAGCATCTAGCCTCAGGCATACTGTAGACCATGTAACTTATTTCATCAAGTGTGGTTTCTTAAATCACAGCTCATTCACATTGTGTCAATGTGGACCTACTGAATGAAATACTTCCAGTCTTGATCAAAAGTCTTGGTGAAGAAGTTTGCTGTATCTCTAGATAAGATGCTTCTAACTGTATTCACAATTAAATTTTGGCCTCTTTTCTACTCAGAGTTTGTCTGTATTTACCTTTCCACCCTTGAGTTTCATTATGCATTTGATTGGTAAATTTGAAATCATAGTCTCAGATGTCTTCATATAAACACAATTTGCAAACAAGCTACTCTTCAGCTTATTTTTAAAATGTATCAGTATATGGTGAGATATTTGTAATGTCTAGAAAGTGTGCTTTCAGGAAAGGATTATTTTCTCTCTCTTTTTAAAAATTGATTAATTCATCAGAATTCTTTTTTAGACTGAAGAACATTAGAAGCAGATATACTATAAATCATTGTCTTGATTTGCTTTTCTTCATACCCTTTATCATGGTCTTTAGTCATTCAGTCAGTCTCTGTTTCTTCAGTCTGTGTTCTGACTTTTTTTTCCTCTTCAATCCTTTATATGTTCTCTGTTTATTATTCTTCCTGTTCAGTTGGAAACCTGCTTCTTTCTCCATGGTTTGATCATTGCTTCATTATCAAAACCAAAAGAAAA
Source organism: Baryphthengus martii (assembly GCA_013396935.1). NCBI lineage: Eukaryota > Metazoa > Chordata > Aves > Coraciiformes > Momotidae > Baryphthengus > Baryphthengus martii. The sequence goes on from VWZK01000283.1 coordinate 168,921, forward strand.
ATAATTCTGAGGCAAGATAACAATTGTATAACAAAACATCTGTGAAAAGATTGAAAGAATTTGGAGTGACTTACACAAACAGTGTAAATACTTAAAATAATGTATTGGGTTTGGGTGAGCNGAGGTCAACCCACCACATGTAAATTGTATAGAAGATACAAAATCAGTGCTGGGGCTTTAATTTAATGTGAAGAACAGCAATTCTTAAACTGCTATAGAGAAAAATTTTATTCTGAAAAGTAGAATTGTTAAAGCCTGATGGGCTTATTATATGGTAGATGTTGTGTCTATTCCAGTACAGTATGCCTCTTTTCTTTCTTTTTTTTTTTCCTGTTAATTTCCCCCAGTATTGTTTTTAATTTATATTGCTTTAATACAGACTATAAACTGTTGAAAGTAGTGACTATTTTAAGTTGTGTATCCAAACAGTGAATATTCTGAATATGGAATAGAACTATAAAGAACTACACTTCACTCTACTAGCAAGTGTTGGGACTTTAAAGGTTCAGAAATATATAGGGATCAAGACAGCCACAGTGAGATTAGATGGATGGAGGATTGAATGGAAGATAGGAATGTTAGCTTTGAAAAATGGCAGTTTCTCATCATGATACTGTAAATTGACTTTTGAGATGTATCGTCCTAGACAATTACCTCCAACTGAATGTCACAAAGCAGTCCAGAACTATGCTTAAATTAAAAACCAGAGCAAAACAAACAACTCAAAATACAGGTTTGACAGACAGTATGCTTGAATACATATTAAGCAGAAAATGCAGAGGTGACTTAAATGAAAAACTCCTATATATTCATAAAGCAATCCGTTGCTTAGTTCTTCTGGGACATTCCTTCACTTCCAGCTTGGTCTCCAAGTTGCAAGAAAGTCTATCTAGTCTTTTTAGTTCCTGGGAGGAATTTTGGTCATGTTTAAGGTCTTGTTTATGTCTTTCTTCCTCTGGCAGTTTCTTTGTACAACATTTTTTAAGTGACTTCTTCTTGGTTGGTAGTATGCCTCTCATTGATAAGAACACATTTTTGTAAATGAATTTGTTGAAAATAATTCTTCTAAATCTTCTAGGAACACTAAAGGACTTTTAAATAATCCTTTGCAAGATTATAGTGGCCTACTTTTCTCTTTATTCTGTCTCTTCCAGAATTATTCTTCATTGTAAGATTTTGCATAATGGTGAAGTACAACTGCAGTACCATATCAGTTGTACATTATTATAGATAGTAAGTATTAGAGAGATTTGTGGCAGGTTTTGAAACCTTACACGTCACGAATTTTACTTACGTAGCTGTAGAAATTCATAGAATAGTTTGTGTTGGAAAGGAACTTGTGAGAGTCATGTTCCGCTAGACCAGATTGCTCAAAGCCCCATCCAACCTGACCTTGAACATTTCCAGGGAGGGAGCATCCACAACTTCCCTGAGAAACCTGTTCCAGTGCCTCACCACCCTCATAGTAAAGAATTTATTCCTTGCATCTACTTTAAAACTACCTTCTTTCATTACCCCTTATCATAGTATCAGAGATATTCCTGATACATTTGCAGAAATAGAAACTTAATGTATTATTTCTTTGAGAAGATATGACTTTTTTTTTTTATTGTGTTGTGCAAAGATGATCAGATCTTGTTTTCTTCTCTCCTAAAATGTGTACTCTATTTTTACAGTTAATAATTGTTTCTTTATTTAGTGTGTTAAATGTGTAATTCATAGGATGTTTTCTAAAAATAGATTTGGTTATATTCTAGCCCAACAGCTTCTCTGGGGATTTTCAGGTATGGCTATTAACTGAAGATGTACTGGTTTGGATCGAAGCTTGTTATTTGTGTGTATTCAGTGATAAGCTATACTCATTACCCCAGCTTTCTTGTAAACAAAACTTGCCAGATAGAGCTTCCAGAAGATAGCTACCAAAGATAATTATGAAGAGAGCTCTAAACACAGTTGAGGCGAAAATGCATATTAAGGAAGAAAACCTTGTAGCTGTGTTACACAGAAATCATCGATATTTTCATTGGTTTACTTATATATTCTTTTAATAATTTCCCATGCGGGAAGATTTCTAGTACTTTAAGATCACATGTATATATTTTAAAACAGTATTTCTAAAGTTCTGTGCTTAAATAATGGGATTTCAGGTTAACTTTAAGTAGATTCTTATCTTGCTTGTCCACTGCTGCAAGTATTTCTCACTTTCACAAGACTGCTGTGTTCACCTGTGTTTTCTGTACAATAAAACTAACAGAATGCATAGCTCTGTAAGCATAAACTGAAAAGAAAAAAAGATTTCTGAAGGATGTCTTTCTACTGATTTCCAGCAGATCAGGAATAGTAGATAGTATCTTTAATTGGACTGTTACTTTGAGGAAATGGCAGTGCTATCTAGAAGGAAGAAAGAACCGAAATTCAAATAGATATCTTGCTTCCATTTCTGTTATTGCTCTTGATGTCATTGGGGGATAGTGTGGTGTTTTTATATTCTGTACTATTTACTTATCCCCAGACATACTGTAGTTTTTAAGTATAAGCTATCTTAATTATTATTAAGACATGAGTGTTAACATATATTTCTTTTAGTGAGGGCTTTGAAAATAAGCATAAAAGCATATACATCAAAATTTAATTTCAGCACTCCTTGCAAAAGTGAGTTTTGTTGGTTGTCAGTTTTAGTGTACCTGCACCTGAGCTGCTCTTTGCTATGTCTAATAGTCTTTCAAATCTGTTTGAGTCTTTGCAATTATAAACAAATAATGGATGAGATTCTTATTTACTGCTAGGCAAATAAGTATGGTAAAGAATCAAGCAAACAGCAACACAAGTTTGAAGCTTCTACTTTGATAGTAAATCTGTAGTTGCTACGTATGCCTGAGAACCCTTGTGTCAAACTAACAAATACAATAACACATTGATTGTTTTCAATTTGTTTTTATTTTTATACTAACATGGAATGTATTTGACTTTAATTAACTCCTAAAAGCAAGGGGAGCTGGTATCTGAAGTTAATGCATATTTTTTTTTTCACAGAAAGAAGGCAGGGCACAGGTTAGGTTTTGGTTTGTTGTTTTTTTGTTTTTTTTCCTTCCTCTCCCCTAGCCAAAACCACTTTATTATGTAACTCTACTCTGTGATTTTCATGACTTTGCCCTTTCTGCTGTAATTTCAGGAAGGCCATGCACTCAGCTGCAGCTTCTGAACCCAGAACGATTTGCCCGGCTCATTAAAGAAGTTATGAATAGCGTGTGGCCTGGCCGAGACATGGTGGTACAGTGGTATCCAGGTTTGGAAGACAAAAATCACCCATCAGTTTCCTGGCTTAAGATGGTCTGGAAGAATCTATATATACATTTCTCTGATGACTTGAGCGTCTTTGATGACATGCCGCTTATCCCCAAGACGCCGCTGGAGGAAAACCAAACATCAATGGAACTGGTTAGATTTAGGAATCCATCGCCTATCATTCTGGAAGACGAATCTGAGACTCAGCTCCCAGAATATTTAGCTGATATTATTCAGAAAGTTGGTGGAGTTGTACTTAAGAAGCTGGATATTTCTATCCAGCATCCACTTATAAAAAAATATGTGCATCCACCATTACCAAGTGCTGTTTTACAAATAATGGAAAAAATGTCGTTACAGAAACTATACAATCAGGTTGCATCATTCCCGTCAACACATAAAGATGCTCTCAGAGCATTCTTAGCTAGTTTAACTGATGCAAGTGAAAAAGAGAGAAGAATTATTCAGGAATTGCTAATATTTAAAAAAATTGAAAAATCATCTGATGAAAGTGTCCCTGTTTTTACTGGGCTAAAAGGTAGTAAGGTGTTACACCACACTGCCAAAATTCCTCCTGGTCTAAGATTTTCTGTTCCAATAATTGACAGCAGTGATGAAGCTACTATTCGCTTAGCTAACCTGCTGAAAATAGAACAGCTAAAGAGCACAGATTGCTTGAAGTTTATTATAGAAGACATAAGAAGTGATTTTTATTCATATGATGAAACAACACAGATCATGCAATGGGTTCTTGAAAATCTGACTTTTCTGAAAAATGAGAATACAGATGTGATAGACTGGTTAACATCACTAAAGTTTATTAAAATTTCAGAGGAAAAGATAATGTCAGCAAATGAACTCTTTGATCCTGAGGTAGAACTTCTGCAAAATTTGTTTTATGCTGAGGAGGAAATTTGCTTCCCCCCTGTTATTTTTACATCTTCAGATATTCTTCACTCTCTAAGACAAATAGGCTTAAAAAATGAAACCAACCTTGAGGAAAGTGATATTATGAGAGTGGCAAGTAAAATTGAAAGTTTGCATGCTAACTCTAACACCAATCGTGATTTACTGTTACAAAAAGCTAGAACTCTCTTGTTGATTTTGAACAAAAACCATACGCTCCTTCACTCATCTGAAACAAAGGCTGCACTGAAAAAAATAAAATGGATTCCTGCATGTAAGGAAAGACCTCCAAACTATCCAGGATCGTTAGTTTGGAAAGGAGATCATTGTAATCTGTGCTCACCACCAGAAATGTGTGATATGTCTCATGCAATTTTGGTTGGTTCCTCAGTTCCTCTTGTGGAAAATGTGCTGTTGGATATAGAAAAAGCACTTGGCATCGCCACCAAGCCCAGTATAAAGGCAGTCTTAAAACATTTCAAGGTGGTGGTCGATTGGCACAGTTCTAAAACCTTCAGTGATGAGGACTATTACCAGTTTCAGCATATCTTGCTTGAGATTTATGGATTTATGCACGATCATCTAGAAGAAGGCAAAGAAGCTTTTAAAGCCCTGAAATTTCCCTGGGTTTGGACAGGTAAAACATTTTGTTCCCTCACACAAGCAGTAATAAAGTCCGTACCTGATCTTGATCTCCAGCCTTATCTACATTACGTGCCAAAAACTATGGCGAAGTTTCACCAGTTGTTTAAATGTTGTGGTTCAATTGAGCAGTTAACACCCGACCATGTTTCTATGGTCATTCAGAAGATATATCTAAAAAGTGAGCAGTCCCTCTCAGAGCAAGAGAGTAAACAAAATCTTCACATCATGTTGAGCATCATAAGATGGCTGTACAGCAATCAGATTCCTGCAAGTCTGCATACACCTATGCCACTGTACAGCGGCAAACTTCCTTATAAGCTTGCCATGAGGCCAATTCACGAGTGCTGTTATTGTGATATCAAAGTTGATGACTTAAATGATTTGCTTGAAGATTCTGTCGAGCCGATAATTTTGGTGCATGAAGATATACCAATGAAAACCGCCGAGTGGTTAAATGTCCCCTGTCTTAGCACAAGATTGATTAATCCAGAAAATATGGGATTTGAGCAATCTGGGCAAAGAGAGCCGCTGACTGTGAGAATTAAAAACATTCTGGAAGAATACCCTTCCATTTCAGATATCTTTAAAGAACTTCTTCAAAATGCTGATGATGCTAATGCAACGGAATGTAACTTCCTGATTGACATGAGAAGAAATATGGATATAAGAGAGAACCTTCTGGATCCAGGAATGGCAGCATGTCATGGTCCAGCTTTGTGGTCATTCAATAATTCGGAATTTTCTGACTCCGATTTCTTAAATATAACTCGATTAGGAGAGTCTTTAAAAAGGAGTGAAGTTGACAAGGTAGGAAAATTTGGGCTGGGATTCAATTCTGTTTATCATATCACTGATGTTCCTATTATTTTGAGCCGGGAATTCATGATTATGTTTGATCCAAATGTTAACCATATCAGTAAGCATATTAGAGATAAATCAAACCCTGGGATCAAAATCAACTGGAGTAAGCAACAGAAGAGGCTGCGAAAATTTCCCAATCAGTTTAAGCCGTTCATAGGAGTTTTTGGTTGCCAGCTGCCACTGACTGTAGAATCTCCATACAGCTACAAAGGAACGCTTTTCAGACTGTCCTTTAGAACTCAGCAGGAAGCTAAAGTGAGCGAAGTCAGTAGTACATGTTACAATACAGCAGACATTTACTCTCTTGTGGACGAATTTAGCATTTGTGGTCACAGACTGATAATATTTGCTCAAAGTGTAAATTCAATGGTTTTGAAATACTTGAAAATTGAGGCAGATGATCCAGGGGTGGCACAAGACGTTGTCACTATCAAAAAAAATCTGTGTTCTTCCAAAGCTTTGACTGCACCAAATGTAAGTGTTTTAAAGGAAGCAGCTAAACTCATGAAGATTTGCAGCAGCAGTAATAAAAAGCTTCCCACTGAAACACCGAAGTCCTCATGTATCTTACAGATAGTTGTAGAAGAATTTCACCACGTATTTAGGCGGATTGCTGATTTACAGTCTCCGCTTTTCAGAGGTACGGAAGATGATCCAGCTTCTCTCTTTGAAATGGCTAAATCAGGACAGGTAAAAAGATCAGCTGATGAACTACCACAGAAAACAGTAGATTCAACAACATGGCTCATATGTTCTTGCATGGATGTTGGAGATGCTTTAAAATTTTCATTACATGAAAGCGGACGAAGATTAGGTCTTGTTCCTTGTGGTGGAGTAGGAGTGTTGCTGTCTGAAACCCAGGATCAAAAGTGGATTGTGAAACCTAATTACAACACCATAGGGGAAGTATTCTGCTATTTACCTCTACGAATAAAAACAGGTTTACCTCTTCATATAAATGGCTGCTTTGCAGTTACTTCAAATCGAAAAGAGATCTGGAAAACAGACACAAAAGGAAGATGGAATACAGTATTCATGAGGCATGTTATTGTAAAAGCCTACATAGAAGCACTTTGTGTTCTACGTGACATGGCAATCAATGGCGAGCTAGTTGACTACAGTTACTGTGCGGTGTGGCCAGATCCTGATTCAGTTCACGATGATTTTTCTGTTATTTGTCAAGGGTTTTATGAAGACATAGCTCATACGAAAAGCAAAGAAGGGATCAAAGTGTTTTCTGATGGTTTCTCTTGGGTTTCCATGAAGAATGTAAGGTTTTTAGATGACTCTATACTGAAACGACCAGATGTTGGACCGTCAGCCTTTAAGATCTTTCTGAAATACCTTAAAAAAACTGGTTCCAAAAATCTGTGTGCTGTAGATCTCCCATCCTGGGTAAAGACAGGATTTGAAGAAGCAGGATGCAAATACATATTACTGGAGAACACTTTCTCTGAGAAACAGTTCTTCTCTGAGGTATTTTTCCCTAATGTTCAAGAGATTGATGCAGAGCTGCGTGATCCTTTGATGCGTTACATTCTCAATGAAAAAGTTGAGGAGTTCTCAGGAATACTTCGTGTTACTCCGTGTATTCCCTGTTCATTGGATGGACATCCATTAGTTACACCATCACGACTGATCCATCCCGAAGGAAGAGTTGCAAAGTTATATGATGCTGAAGATGGAAGATTTCCTTACGGCACCACTCAGGATTATCTTAACCCAGTTATTTTGGTTAAACTTGTTCAGTTGGGAATGGCTAAAGATGATATTTTATGGGAAGATCTGATAGAACGTGCAGAGTCGGTAGCTGAAATTAACAAGAGTGATCATGCTGCAGCTTGTCTCAGAAGCAGTATTATATTGAGTCTTATTGATGAAAAACTAAAATCTAGGGACCCCAGAGCGAAAGAATTTGCTGCAAAATGTCAAACCATCCCTTTCCTTCCTTTCCTTAGCAAACCAGCAGGCTTCTCACTGCACTGGAAAGGCAGTGATTTTCAGCCTGAAGCAATGTTTTCAGCCACTGATCTTTTCACTGCTGATCATCAAGATATAGTTTGCCTAACACAACCAATTCTTAATGAAAATTCCCACTCCTTTAAAGGTTGTGGTTCTTTGTCATTAGCGGTCAAAGAATTTCTGGGTCTGCTGAAGAAACCAGCTGTTAATTTGGTCATGAATCAGTTAGAAGAAGTTGCTAAGTCATTTGATGGAATCACACTATATCAAGAAAATATCACTAATGCTTGTTATAAATACCTACATGAAGCAATGTTACAGAATGAATCAACAAAAGCTGTGATAGTTGAGCAACTGACAAACCGTAGTTTTATTCTGGTTGAGAATGTGTATGTTGATCCAACAAAAGTGTCTTTTCATTTGAATTTTGAAGCAGCACCCTATCTCTATCAGTTGCCTAATAAATATAAAAATAGTTTCCGTGAGCTATTTGAGAGTGTGGGTGTAAGACAGGCTTTTACAGTTGAAGATTTTGCTGTAGTTCTGGAATTAATAAATGAAGAAAGAGGGACCAAACAACTAACAGAAGACAACTTTCAGCTTTGCAGGAGAATAATTAGTGAAGGAATATGGGGCCTCATTAGAGAGAAGAAGCAGGAATTTTGTGAGAAAAAGTACGGTGAGATTTTGTTACCTGATACCCATCTTGCACTTCTGCCTGCAAAATCATTGTGTTACAATGACTGTCCATGGATTAAAGTTAAAGACACAACTGTTAAGTATTGTCATGGCGATATTCCAAGAGAAGTTGCTGTGAAGCTTGGAGCAATACCAAAACGCCATAAAGCTTTAGAAAGGTATGCATCCAATATCTGTTTTACTACCCTTGGAACAGAATTTGGCCAGAAAGAAAAACTGACAAGTAGAATAAAAAGCATTCTTAATGCCTACCCTTCAGAAAAAGAAATGCTGAAAGAGCTCCTTCAGAATGCAGATGATGCAAAAGCTACAGAGATCTGTTTTGTGTTTGATCCGAGACAGCATCCAGCCGATAGAATATTTGATGAGAAATGGGCACCACTTCAAGGACCAGCACTGTGTGTTTACAACAATCAGCCTTTCACAGAAGATGATATTCGAGGAATTCAGAACCTTGGAAAAGGTACCAAAGTAGGGAATCCCTGTAAAACTGGACAATATGGTATCGGCTTCAATTCTGTTTATCATATTACTGATTGCCCTTCTTTCATCTCTGGCAATGATATACTTTGTATTTTTGATCCTCATGCTAGATATGCACCAGGTTCAACATCAACAAGTCCTGGCCGCATGTTTAGAGATTTAGATGCAGATTTCAGAACACAGTTCTCAGATGTACTGGACCTCTACTTAGGAAATCACTTTAAACTGGATAATTGCACCATGTTTAGGTTTCCTCTCCGAAACGCAGAAATGGCGAAAGTATCAGAAATTTCCTCAGTTCCATGCTCGGATAGAATGGTCCAAAATCTTTTAGATAAGCTGCGTACGGATGGAGCAGAACTCTTAATGTTTTTGAACCATATGGAAAAAATTTCTATTTGCGAGATAGAGAAAACAACAGGGGCACTGAACGTGTTATATTCTGTACAAGGCAAAATCACTGATGGAGACAGATTGAAACGGAAGCAATTCCATGCATCTGTAATTGACAGTGTAACTAAAAAAAAGCAGCTCAGCGAAATACCTGTGCAACAGATTACTTACACAATGGATACCGAAGACTCTGAAGGAAATCTTACAACTTGGTTAATTTGTAACAGGTCAGGCTTTTCTGCCATGGAAAAGGTATCCAAAAGTGTGGTTTCAGCCCACAAGAATGAGGACATTACTCTTTTTCCACGTGGAGGGGTAGCAGCTTGCATTACTCACAATTACAAAAAACCCCACAGAGCGTTCTGTTTCTTACCTTTATCGTTGGAAACTGGGTTACCTTTTCATGTGAATGGACACTTTGCTCTGGATTCTGCAAGAAGAAATCTATGGCGTGATGATAATGGTGTTGGAGTAAGAAGTGACTGGAATAGTAGCCTAATGACAGCACTGATAGCACCGGCCTATGTTGAACTGCTGATTCAGCTGAAGAAACGATATTTTCCAGGCACTGATCCTACAGTATCTCTGCTGCAAAACACACCCATTCATGTTGTGAAAGACACTCTGAAAAAGTTTTTGTCCTTTTTTCCAGTTAATAGACTTGATATTCAGCCAGATTGGTATTGTTTAGTGAAAGCAGTTTACAGTTGCATTTATGAAGATTTGAAGCGTCTTTTACCTGTTATGCGAGCTCCAAATATTGATGGCTCTGATTTGCATTCTGCCGTTATCATCACATGGGTTAACATGTCTACTGTGAACAAAGTCAGGCCATTCTTTGACAATTTACTACAGGATGAATTGCAGCATCTCAAAAATACCGAATACAACATCACAACGCGGAAGACAGTGGCTGAAAATGTTTACAGGCTCAAGCATTTACTCTTAGAAATTGGATTCAATTTGGTATATAACTGTGATGAAACTGCAAATCTTTTCCACTGTTTGGTAGATGCAGATATTCCTGTCACTTATGTGACACCTGCTGATGTCCGATTATTTTTGATGACATTTTCTTTTCCAGACTCTAATTGCCACATTGGAAAGTTACCCTGTCGTCTTCAGCAGACAAATCTGAAACTCTTCCATAGTCTCAAACTTCTGGTTGACTACTGTTTTAAAGATGCAGAAGAAAATGAAATCCAAATTGAGGGTTTGCCACTCCTGATTACTCTTGACAATGTTTTGCAAATTTTTGATGCAAAGCGACCAAAGTTCTTAACAACATACCATGAACTGATTCCATCTCGCAAGGATCTCTTTATGAACACATTGTATTTGAGGTACAACAATATTTTACTTAGCAGTGAAGTAGCGAAAGTCTTTGATATCAGAAGTTTTGCTGAATTGTTATCATCTGTGTTACCTAGAGAATATAAAACTAGGAATTGTATGAAATGGAAGGAAAACTTTGCGAGTGAATCTTGGCTTAAAAATGCCTGGCATTTTATTAGTGAGTCTATAAATATTAAGGAAGAGCAAGAAGATACGCAGGCAAAATTTGATGATGTTGTTGAAACTTTGAAGGACTGGACTTTGCTCCCAGGTGTAAGGTTTACTGTCTCAGCTAATCATCTGGTTGTGCCAGAGTGTGATGTTTTGCTGCCCCTCAGCATTATGCATATAGCTGTTTTTCCAAATGCTCAGAGTGATAAGGTCTTTCATGCTTTAATGAAAACGGGCTGTATTCAGCTGGCATTGAACAAAATTTGCTCCAAAGACAGTGCTTTAGTGCCTTTGTTGTCGGGACGTACAGCAAATATAGATAATCCTTCAAGCATTCTGAAAGCCATACAATATATGGTACAGACATCAACTTTTAGGACTGAGAAGTTAGCAGAAAGTGACTTTGAGGCTCTCTTAATGTACTTCAATTGCAATTTATGTCATTTGACATCTCAGGATGACATTAAAATTTTAAAGTCTCTTCCGTGCTATAAATCGATCAGTGGCCGATACATCAGCATTTCAAAATACGGGACGTGCTATGTCCTCACAAAAAGCATCCCATCAGTAGAAGTGGACAGATGGACGCAGTCGACTTCATCTGCTTTTCTTGAAGAGAAAGTTCATTTGAAAGATTTGTATACTGTGCTTGGCTGTGTCTCTGTGGATGACCTTGAAGTGTACTTAAAACATCTTTTGCCAAAAATTGAAAGTCTGTCTTACGAAGCAAAATTAGAACACTTGATCTACTTAAAGAACAGACTAACTAGCATTGAAGAAACCTCAGAAATGAAAGAACAGCTGTTTGAAAAGCTTGAAAGCATTTTGATCATTCATGATGCAAGCAATAGATTAAAACCTGCCAAATATTTTTATGACAGGACTGTAAAAGTCTTTGAAGTTATGCTTCATGAAAAATTCTTTATACCTCAAGATTTTTTTAAGAAACTAGAGCAACTTACAAAACCGAAAAATCAAGCGGCGTTCCTTCCATCATGGGTAACCTTTCTGCGACATATTGGATTGAAATTCATCATTTCACAGCAACAGTTACTACAGTTTGCTAAGGAGATCAGCATGCGAGCGAATACAGAAAACTGGTCTAAAGATACACTACAGAATACTGTCGATGTCCTCCTTCATCACATATTTCAAGAAAGAACCGATCTTTTATCAGGAAATTTTCTGAAAGAATTGTCATTAATTCCTTTTCTGTGCCCTGAACGAGCTCCCGCAGAATTTGTTAGATTTCATCCTCAGTATCAAGAAGTCAATGGGACACTTCCTCTTATACGATTCAATGGGGCACAGGTGAATCCTAAATTCAAACAGACTGATGTGTTGCAGTTGCTGTGGACTTCATGTCCCATTCTTCCCGAGAAAGCAACACCTTTAAGCATCAAAGAGCAAGAGGGAAGTAGTCTTGGTGCACAAGAGCAACTTGAGCAAGTTTTAACTATGCTGAATGTTAATTTGGACCCTCCTTTGGACAAAGTTATCAATAACTGCAGGAACATATGCAATATAACAACACTGGATGAGGACATGGTGAAAACTAGGGCCAAGGTCCTAAGAAGCATTTATGAATTTCTTAGTACAGAGAAAAGGGAATTCCGCTTTCAGCTTCGAGGAGTTTCTTTTGTAATGGTGGAAGAAGGTTGGAAGCTCCTTAAACCTGAAGAAGTGGTAATAAACCTTGAGTATGAATCTGATTTTAAACCTTATCTTTACAAACTTCCTTTAGAACTTGGTACTTTCCATCAGTTATTTAAACATTTGGGTACTGAAGATGTAATTTCAACAAAGCAGTATGTTGAAGTTCTAGGCCGTATATTCAAGAGCTCAGAAGGGAAGCAACTGGACCCTAATGAAATGCGCACAGTTAAAAGAGTAGTTTCTGGCCTGTTCAAAAGTCTTCAGAATGATTCTGTCAAGGTTAGGAATGACCTTGAGAATATGAGGGATTTTGCCCTTTACCTTCCCAGTCAAGATGGAAGGTTGGTAAAGTCTAGTATCTTAGTTTTTGATGATGCACCCCACTACAAAAGCAGAATCCAAGGTAACATTGGTGTGCAAATGCTTGTTGATCTTAGCCAGTGTTACTTAGGCAAAGACCATGGTTTTCACACTAAATTGATAATGCTTTTCCCTCAGAAATTGAGGCCTCGCTTACTTAGCAGCATTCTTGAAGAACAGTTGGATGAAGAGTCTCCCAAAATTTGTCAGTTTGGAGCATTATGTTCTTTGCAGGGAAGGTTACAGTTACTGTTGTCTTCAGAACAATTCATCACAGGACTCATTAGGATTATGAAGCACGAAAATGACAATGCTTTTTTAGCTAATGAAGAAAAAGCAATAAGGCTTTGTAAAGCTTTGCGAGAAGGTTTGAAAGTTTCCTGCTTTGAGAAGCTGCAAACAACACTAAGAGTTAAAGGTTTTGCTCCTATTCCCCACAGCAAAAGCGAAACATTTGCTTTCCTGAAGAGATACGGAAATGCAGTAATACTGCTTTACATACAGCATTCTGACAGCAAAGACATAAATTTCCTGTTAGCTTTAGCAATGACCTTAAAATCTGCAACTGACAACCTGATTTCTGATACCTCATATTTAATTGCCATGCTGGGTTGTAATGATATTTACCGGATTGGGGAGAAGCTTGACAGTTTAGGAGTGAAGTATGACTCTTCTGAGCCATCCAAACTTGAACTACCAACACCTGGCACTCCTATACCAGCTGAAATTCACTATACTCTTCTTATGGATCCAATGAATGTATTTTATCCTGGTGAATATGTCGGTTATCTTGTTGATGCTGAAGGTGGTGATATATATGGATCGTATCAACCAACTTACACCTATGCAATCATTGTACAAGAAGTAGAAAGAGAAGATGATGAAAGTCACAGTTTTCTAGGGAAGATCTACCAGATTGATATTGGATACAGCGAATATAAAATAGTGAGCTCTCTGGACTTGTACAAATTTTCAAGACCGGAGGAAAGTTCTCAAAGCAGGGATAGCGCACCTTCTACCCCAACCAGTCCTACAGAATTTCCAGCACATGGACCGAGGACAATTCCACCTCTCTTCACTGGTAGAGAGAGCCACAAAACAATGTCCTCAAAACATCACTCTCCAAAAAAGATAAAATCAAACTCCTTGCCAGAAATATTAAGAGAAGTGACATCTGTGATTGAACAGGCTTGGAAGCTTCCAGAATCTGAACGGAAAAAGATCATTAGGAGGCTGTATCTTAAGTGGCACCCAGATAAAAATGCAGAAAATCTTGATATAGCTAATGAAGTTTTCAAACATTTACAGAATGAGATTAACAGGCTAGAAAAACAGGCCTTTATGGATCAAAATATGGACAGAGCCTCAAGAAGACCATTTTCATCCTCTGCTTCTCGATTTCAGTCAGACAAATTTTCATTTCAGAGATTTTATACTTCATGGAATCAAGAAGCCACGAGCCACAAATCGGAAAGGCAACAGTATAAAGAAAAGTGTCCATCTTCCACGGGGCCATCTCACTCACAACGCTTTTTTGTCCCACCTACGTTCAGGTCTGTTGGCAATCCTGTAGAGGCACGTCGGTGGCTTAGGCAGGCCCGAGCTAACTTTTCAGCTGCAAGAAATGACCTTCATAAAAACGCCAACGAATGGGTGTGCTTTAAATGCTACCTTTCTACTAAACTAGCCTTGATTGCAGCTGACTATGCTGTGAAGGGCAAATCAGACAAAGACGTAAAACCAGCAGCCCTTGCACAAAAAATAGAGGAATATAGTCAGCAACTTGAAGGGCTTAGCAATGATGTTCAGACATTGGAAGCTTATGGAGTAGACAGCTTAAAAACTAGGTATCCTGACTTACTTCCTTTTCCACAGATTCCCAATGATAGGTTTACCTCAGAAGTTGCTATGAGAGTGATGGAATGTACCGCTTGTATCATAATAAAACTTGAAAACTTTATACAACAAAAACTGTAAGGGATTTGAAGAGGTTAGGGAACTGTTTAGTCGAGAGCTTGGGTATTATTTCATGTGGTGGGATGCCGATGCGATTGTGCAGATTACGGAACATCCACAAGGTTACACGTTGCCGAGCAGTTTAGAAGCGCAGTGCACAAAGGTAAATGGTACTGAAGTACTTAGAACTGCAATTTATTTCAATGGGATTCTTTTTTTAAACTGAGCCTGCTGTATAAGCAAACTGTAAAACATGAATATTTTTTAAAATTTGCAAGGAAACTGAGCTGCAAAAATTAGCTGTATGTACAATATTGTGATTAATTGGCCTATTATTGAACTGCACTTTATATAACGAAAGCTTAGCTTTCTGTTAGACGAAACCTGTAATTATACTTCTTAGATTTTATTTCATTTAATATAATGTTTCCAAAATGGTAATGTTGGTTTCAATGTACTAATCTTAAGACTGGACATACAATGAAATGGGAGATGGGATGGAAATGAGAATAACTTTGGAGGTACTGCTCCAAAGCATTTATGTATTTGTTTGTGTTCTGTGGACATTCGTGTCACTCATAGTAAGACTCTTATCAGCTGGATCTGATTATAAATTTGCTGCAGCATCACATTGTGAACATTTAAAGGATAGTTTAGTACCTGTGAACTGTTACAGTTATTTTAATGCTGAATAATGATACTTGATTTAACATGCAACTTTGTCATGCATTGATTGCATTTACTTTATTGTAAAATAATTAAGTATTTAATTTACTTTTTTTTTTTTCCTAGAGACTGTCATCTTTTTTTAATGAAAAATGCATGTGAATGATATAAAATTGGTGAACATTATTATATGGTGTTTTATGATTTACTTTTTTTTTTTCTTTGAACACCAAAACTCAGTTTTTGGACATCTAAATGCTTGAGTTTCTTTTTTTTTCCTGTGTGTGTGCCTTTGTGTGTGTGTACATATATATATATATATTTTTCCACAAACAAACATTGATAATAGTACAACTCAGTAACCCATTTTTGGTGTACAAGGAGCACTGTTTTTTGTTACGTTTAAAGGTGCTGCAATGTAATGCTCTTCTTATGTTGTTGTTCACTACAGTCCTAGAGAAGTCTGATTTTTAGTTCACACTCTTTCTTTTGTAGTTTGTAATACTTTTGGTAATGTCATGCAATATGTTCAACATTAGCTATTTGTAAAAAAAAAAAAAAATAATTAAAAAAAATAAAAAAATACGGAAGGATAATGCTAAATGGGAGGATTTTTCTTTGCTGGATCTGCTACATTTAACAAAAATGGTAAACATTTTCCAGTGACATGCTATTACTATTACAATTGTTTGCTTGACAGCACAGTGAAACTATAATTTAACTTACAGAATACAAAGGAAAGTAAAAACCAGTGGGCTTGCAGGGCTGAAACAGCTGTGATAGTGTTATAATCCAAAAATAAAAAATCATGATGAACGCTTCTTCAATTTTGTGCAAATTATAAAGGGCTTATTCTCTTCTGAAAAATCTTGCAAATTGTAGTGGGAAGAAACGTGATGCTTGGAAAATGATACTGCTTCTGATTAGGAAGCCCTATTATTATTCCTGCTATTAAATATTAAGTGCCATAATTTTAATAAAGAAAAACGCAAACATATACTTCAGTTTGATGTGGTTTGGGTTTATAAAATAACTACATTTACCTGTTATTTCAAGCTTTCTTTTATAAAGGTAAATGCACTATCTCTTCAATGAATTCTAAGTAATTGTACAAACATTAAAATAATATTAAGGCAAAGTGCTTTTTTTTTTCCTGCAATGATAAATGTTTGCAGTTTTCTCAAAAAAAATTGTACATTTTGCTGATTTTTTGCAATAAATAGCATGAAAGTTAAACACAAGTCCTGGTGTGCCATGAACTAAATCAGTTTAGCTAATTCTCAATGTTGGTTTTTTTTTAAATAGATTCCTTCGTGACTCTTACTTTGTACATTAATTCAGATGAATAGTATTCAGAGTAAGCAAAATTCTCACAAAAGGAAACAGTTCTGGTTTTCAGTTTAAATGGAGCTGAAACAGAAAGTAACATGGTAGCATAAAAACAAATAATAGGGGAACAACATGAACACTTTTCCCGTTTTTACGTCAGATCCTTAGGAAGGGAATCTTTTAAGCACATAACTGCATTTTGTAAGCAACTTGTGTTGCCTTACCGGTATTATGAACCATTAAACTGGTGTGCAGAACTACTAAACTATTTTGTTATATTTTTATTTTGTTTATTTTTTATGTATTGTTGAGTGCTGACACTTGTGAGAAAGAGAATAGTCCCAGTTCTTAGAAAGCTAATGATCCGAAGCAATTTTAAATATTGAACCAAGGTAAGAAAGAAAACCTGAATGATGCAGAAAAAATCATTTTTTTCTATTATTCCTGGGTTAATACCATCAGTCAGTTGCAATAAAATTTACACAGGAATGCAGAGAGACAGGCAACAGTGGTGTCTCAAATGGAGATCTCTTCTTTTCTTTTTTTTTTTTTTTTTTTAATTTTTTTTTTTCGCTTAACTTGCTGTAACAGCTAGCCTAAATAAAGAGGCCATATGAGACCAGGAAAACATCTTGTGATAAAAGCTGATTTAATAAGTGCCATTTAATTCCTGTTTAAAAATAAATAAATAAAATGCTCAACTGATGCTTCCTTTTGGGTCAGCTGGGAGTCTTGGGAAATGCAGAATGATACATTTGTTCCTAAGACGGGCATAGAAGCTCAGAACATTTCGTATGTGATGATTCCTTACTGAGGGTCTATAAAGTGCATGTTAGCATGTAGGTTCCACAAAGACACATTTTACAAGTAATTCTACACATTACACAAGTTCACACAAGCGAGAATGTCTTTTCAGCCAGGTATATGTCCTAGTTGTTATGGAATCATAGGATGGTTTGGGTTGGAAATGACCTTTAAAGGTCTAACTTTCCTGCAGTGAGCAGGGACATCTTGAACTAGATCAGGTCGCTCAGATCCCGCTTCCAACCTGATCCTGAATGTTTCCAGGGATCTTCCACAGGTATCAGGGATGTGTCCTCCCAGGTTAATAGTTTTGAGGTTTAGCAAAGATCAGTGGTAAACTGATTTAGCTGTATATGTAGTAGCTTAAAATGTAAGGAACTGCAGTTGTAACAAACCTTGGCAGGTTTGTTGCTAATCTTTCTGTGGAAACTTTAAAAGTTTTCTTCTCAAACAATGGCATTAGCACTTGTTCTAAAAAGCATGGTCACGTGGCTCAGCAAGTAGCAAAAAGAAAAAGACTTTTTTTTTCTTTTTCTAATAGATTGTTGTGTAGCCAACTACCAAAAGAAAAAGAAAAAGTTTGTTCTGTAATGATATGCAGTTTTGCAATATTTGTACACAAATCATCATCAAAGTTACTATTGTGATGTGAAAACTAGGATTTAAGAACTGTTAGTATAAGGATTACATCTACTTGGTATTTGAGTTGCTTTAACAAGGCTTCTATTGTAATTGCTTCAATTAAAGTACAGGAGGGTAGTACCAACTGAGATTTCTTATCACTGGATCTGAACACTTGAGGATTGCTGCATTGGTATTGTAGAACACAAGCAGAAATAATAGTCCAAAAATAATCAAACCTGACAGCCAAAATAGATGTTTTCATTTGAAGAAGACACACATTTTGGTCACATGGAGGTATTTGTCAAGGAGTTTTTCATCAAAACTGCTTTATCTTTTCTTTGGTTTACTTTCTGGATGATTTAATCCAGTAGCACTGACATATTTTTCATTTACTTTCACCCTCTACAGATGAAGACAAAGGAATTCTAGATGTCCAATGAAGCCTAATTGTAAAGCATTTTCTAAATGCTGGAAAATAAATTTTCAGTTGGGTTTTTGCTCATATTTTAAAATAATGTACATTTCACATTCGTAGAGTCTTGGGAGGATAATTGTGTTTTAAAAATGAAAACATTCATTTAAGCTGTGTTTCCTTTGAACACAAAAGGAGAAGCAGACTCTTCAAAATATATAAAGTTTATTCAAGAACTCAAGTTTTCAGTTAATTGCCTTTTGCATAAAGCTATATAAAGACAGACAAATGCCAATACTAAAGGACTGTGAAATGGAAACAAAAAGGGTTGTGTCTGGGCAGTCACCAATAAAGTTTTACTACCATGTTGAGATTTTTACTTTTCCACTGTGTAACAATCCCAACAACCAGTTAACAAGAACTGCTGTAAATAATTCTTTTTGAGGGAAAAAAATATGCAAATAATACAGTTTACTATACTGAGTAGTGGTTTGTTGTTTTTTTTTCTTCACCATCTGGATAACAGTTTTGAAAATAAACTAGAGAAGTGCATACTGTAACTTTCCTGTGCCATAATTTTCTGTTAATCTGTAACTGTTTACTGGTTTGATTCAGTAATTGATTCCATAATTTTGAAGTATTAAAGAGAGATGGAAAAATATCCACATGGAGATATCAGAAGTGATAATTCAATGAGGTATGAACTATATTGAGACTAACAACAATTCAGATTGTATAGCATCAGCTGATTACATTGTGGTAATGTTAGCATAAACTTTGTTTCTCCACTAACCGCACCTAAAGAAAAAATTGCCCAAAATGTTCTTCAGTGACAAGAAGTTGCCATCCATGCTTTAAAAAACCCTCATAATTTACATAGTGAAACGTTATTTTCAATGTCAGTTTTGTAGCATAATGAAAAGAAAAGTGAAATTTAAACAGTGAAGAGGGGCAAGCTGGTGATTTGGAGGATGACAGAGCTGAGTGTACAGCAGAGCTGTTCCATTTTCTCTACTACTCAGAATCCATCTGTGAACTGAGGTACGTCCAAAAGGTTTAGCTCCACAAGAAAGTTATTGAAATGTCAAACTGAGATGCCATAATGCTTAGTAGTGTTACTAGCCATGGAACTGCACCCCGATTTTCCTAGCTGTATGCCACAGGTTTGTAAAAATGTTACCTGAAACAGAGCAACTTCAGTGGAAGAAGTTAAAACAGCAGTGGCCTCCAAATACCCAGTAAAGGGGTTAGGTTACTTTTATGATGATACATAGAACAGCTCGGATTCAATTCTTTGCTCTGATTTTTAACTGGCAAATCACGTCTGAAAATGTGCCTACAAAATAAAAGTTTAAAACGCGTAACTTAAAATGCTGTCTCCACTGCCAGCAGAATACGCAGTTTCAAGTAATATACTTATTTACAGTATCTGGCTAACATATAAGGATTGGATGAGGCAAATGAGTAGCTTGGTACCGCATGGAAGTGGGCATATGTTCCTTGATGTCAGAAACATAAGTATGATGACAATTCAAATGCCTTTGAAACTAGGTAGTGACTGAATTCTCTGAGGACTGAAGTCCTGGTTTTGCTGTTACATGATATATGCATAAGAGACTGTAGACATTACAGCCCTCCAGGTTACTTGTAGCAGCAGGTTTTAGGTATCTGGCACATGCCTTGGAATTTGCTGTCCTTTATTTTAATACTTATACTTTCTACCCAATGAATAAAGTTAGTCTGTTTGTAATTTGTTTTGTAAAAGCTTGCACATGGACCTGGAACCACCTAAACTGACTTTAAAGGAGTGCTGAAGACAGGTTTCTACTAAAGTCAACCTCAGCCAAGGGCTTAGATGTAGAGAGAGAGAGATAGTTGAGAGATACAGTTGCAGAGTAGAGATACTTGTTCCTCCCTTCAGAGCCAACAGCCCCGGACTCATCCTGAAGGTAGATGTCTAACTGCAGGAAAAGGGAATTTCAGAAATGGAAGGACTGTGGCTTCCTTCTTCTGCCTTAGGGAATATGTCAGCAATGTGAGTACTCTCCAAATACCATGGGAGACCTTGAATCACTTGCTGCTTTTGCCTGAAGGGGCCCAAAAGCTCAACTTAAGCAGATCTCCTGCTTTTCCTAATGAAACTCTTCTAGTTTGTATTAATTGCTGAGGGCTCCACCCTTCTAATGAAATGCAGTTTCAATATGGTACATTAGACTTCTGGATAAATTATGAAGGCAGCCCTTCAGGCAGAGATTACTCAGGGATTTGCCACAATAATAATGGATACTGTTAACTGGAGGCTCTTTCTCAACTCAGTCTTCTGTGGGTATCTGGGATCATAATTGAGTGTCAGGTTTCTTCGCTTGTCCACCAGAGCTGAAGTAGCAAGTTGAAAAAAATGGCATAGTCTTAGTAATTCTTCTGTTCCGATTCTCCTGCTTTAAGGATGAGGTTACTTTTTTGCTAAAAGAGAGACATTCTGTGGTTCAATAACAGTAATAGGTTAAAATCTTTAGACACCAAGGCACTATGTGATAGTGTATACTCCCACCTGGGTAGTAATATATAAAGTATACACAGAACAGCATCAAAAGAATTAAAACCCCATCAAGTTTAAACATCAGACTATTAAATACAAATCCTGCTACCCAGAGGTGTGCAAACAATTTATTTGTGTTCAGTGCAACACTGTACAGGGGAATGGGTCTGCAGTTGTGTTTCTCTACAAAGTGAATAAATGGTTTGTCAACTCTGGTGAGCATTTATTTTGTATCCAAAGTCCTAATGTAAAAAATAATAAAGAATAGTTTTACTGTTTCTGTGATGGAGTCCCACTCTGACAAGATCAGAAATATCAGTCAACAGCTGCAGATGGAAATGAAATAGTCATCTTAATTGAATCCTGTGGGCTGCAAAAAAAAGGATTTTTTTCCCCACCGCCCAAACAGTTCCTTGTGTCAGACAATCTGGAGCCACATATTTTTTCCTTTTTACTAGTCCAGCTGTCAGAGCAAATTGCCTTGTTGAATTAGCATGTCCTAAAATCTTAAAGGGTTTAAATGAGTACGACAGTACAGGTGGTACAACAAACTATTGCTATTATAAAATACACTAACATATTTCTCTGTTGTACAGGGAACAGATTTGAGACACAGGGAGGTGCAAGTGACTCCTGGGGCTTATTGTATTAGTTACTTTTATATGAATCTCAGTAATAAGCAAATCAGCATGTATGTTGCCAAATTAAGATAGAAAGCTATTAGCAAATTAACACCTTTTACATAGAACGTATACAAATACCGTATTTTTCATGTCTTGTGTTATTGCAAGAACAAAATTGCATAGACCATTTGCTGGCACTTTCTGAATTCCCAAAATGATGCTTTGTCTTAGCAAATAGTTCAAGTAGTTCCCTTAATTTAATTTCACCCACTAATGCAGTAAGTGTTTACATGTAGTGAGAGAAAAAACCCACGGAGCTCAAAAATATTAACAATGACATAATTATCTGACTGAATAATAGTTCAGCAAGGAAACACATTCCTTTTATTTTTTTTTTTATGGTTTCTGTAAGGCTGTTTTGAAAGTGTTACTGACAGAAGACATAATTTGATTGAAGTCATTCTTCTGAAGTTGAAATGTCATTTGTGCTCTTCTTCCCCATTCACCCTGTAGTCCACAATTGTAGATATGGATTTGTTTTCTAAACTGAAGTCCTTTGTTTTTAAAATTATGAAAATTCTGCTTTCGGTAATGCAATAATATAAAACTCCGACTGGCAAGGGGGTGTGTGGCCTCTTCTGGTGCCTCACTGACAGACCCGGCTGTATTCTTGGCAAGTGGAGCCCACGCCAGCCACTGACAAGTAGAGTTTTCCGTCTGGACACACACAGATTTCATAGAGCCCCTGAGAAATACCGGATCCACCCCTTGTACCCTCAGGTAATTTGGGCAGTCGCACAGTTTCAGCATCAAGCAAAAGCTGCATGGGAGGAAGCAGGACAAATGGGCTCATTAGAGATAACAATGCAATAATGTGCCATGAAACAACTTGAGTTTGTCTCAGCAATGCTTTAAGAACAGCCTTCTAACCAGACTTGTTATACTCAAAGCTGCTCTGAGACCTAGGCTTTTGGCAGACACTGGTATGTAGGAGAGGGATAAGCTCGTGTTCACCTCCTTCCTTAGCAAAGTCTTCCTGAAGTTCAACAAGGCCAAGTGCAAGGTACTGCACATGGGTGAGGGCCATGCCAAACATGGACACAGGCTGGGCGATGAGTAGGTTGAGAACAGCGTAGTGAAGAAGGACTTGAGGGTATTGGATGAAATACTGGGTATGCTTTGGCAATGCGTGCTCGCAGCCCAAAGAGCCAATTGTATCCTGAACTCCATTAAAAGAAGTGTGGCCAGCATGCTGAGGGAGATGATCCTCCCCCTCTACTCTGCTCTCATGAGACCCCACCTGCAGTACAGCTCTTAGGCTTCTAGTATGAAAAAAACCATGGACATGCTTGAGCAGATCCAGATGACGGCCACAAGGATGACTGGGGACTGGGGCACCTCCTCTATGTGGACAGGCTGATAGAGTTGGGTTTGTTCAGCCTGGAGAAGAGAAGGCTCCAGGGAGACCTTATAGCAGCCTTCCAGTACTTAAAGGGGGCCTACAGGAAAGAAAGATGGGGAGGGACTCTTTATCACAGAGTGTAGTGATAGAATGAGGGATTATGGTTTTAAGCTGAAAAAGGGTAGATCTAGATTAGGTGTAAGGAAGAAATTCTTTACTGTGAGCATGGTAAGATACCATAATGGGTTGTCCAGAGAAGTTGTGGATGCCTCCTCCCTCGATGTGTTCAAGACTAGGATTGGACGGGGCTTTATGCAACCTGCTCTAGTGGAAGGTGTCCCTACCCATGGCAAGGGGCTGGAATTTGATGATCTTTAAGGTCCCTTCCAACCTAAACCATTCTATGGTTCTGTGATTTAGGATAGCAGATGGGGCCCCTGCCCATACAGTGCATAGCAGGGCATGGGTGCTTTTGCTGCTGTTGGACCCACATCTGGCCTGAGTGCCTAAGCCTTGCAACCATGCCATCTGGTTAAGGATGGACATACGGGTTGATCTAGAGTTCTTCTGTGGAAGAACTGATGCTGTACAGCCTCGCAGAAAGGATAAACAGGCTGCTGCATGTCCTGCGCTGTTGCGCATGGGGCAGCTCTTAATGACATCTGCAGAACTTCACTCCTTAATTTAGCAGCTCTGGGGCCGAGTGTCTACCTCTGGGCCAAGGATACCATTTAGCAGCTCTGGGATGCCAGGGGACCACTGTGCTAGTGCTGAGCATTAGCAGAGTTTTATTTGAAAGCATTTCTCTAAGTTTATACAACATTTTGTCAATTGGTAGTATTTAATCTGACCCACAAGTAAAAGTCTTATTATTGGCATCATTAATTTTAACATCCTGTCTCCTAAAAGCTGCGGAATTAAATTAACAGAACTTGAAAAAAGACTTGAAGTTATTAGGATTTAGATAGCAAGATTAACCATGATTATGGAAACAGAAGTGCTTATACTCACCACACCGTCACTGCTGTGTAGCTTGATATCCATTTGGGAAAGAGCTTCAATATTCCCAGCTTGCGCTTTGATATTAATTCCTCGTGGTGCATCCATGCTCAAAGATCGAGTCGGTGATTCCAACCTGAAAGCAGGAGAAGTAAATCTGATTGTAACACATTCTCATATGTTCCTTTATTTTTTAAAAATAAGTGAACTTTGAACAAGCACTTGATTTCGCCTGAAGTCATGTAAAAGACGCAGCTTTTTTCTTCAAGCAGACTTGAAAAAGGAGGTAGTTATTTAAAAACACCAAAGTATCCCAAATGAAAAATATAAGTGAATTCATAATACAAAATACAAGGCATTAATTAAGAGATTACTTCAGATTATTTCAGTATGACAGTAATTTATTCTTTAAAACTGAAACCTATTTTTAAATTCTTTAGCTTGAATGGATTTTCATTTTTTTGACACAATAAGATATTGAAATTAAAACAATTTGTGCAGTCTGGAGGCTTTTTAATCAAGAAGAATTTTGACACTGCTGACAGTTGAAGCAAGATTTCACTTTATGTGTTTGTCTGTGTGTTATTTAATCGGATGGCATCTGACACTTAAAAAACAATAATTTCGTTTGAAATAAAAATTGTACAACATAAGGTTGCAAACCCTACAGTGCCACAAGATGGCAGAAATGTACTGTATTAGCTGAGCAATCAACTTGGGTCAGCTGGTCAGAATTAATGGTTTTTCTTTTTCAAAGAGATACAATTTTGCTTCTTCAGAATTTCGGTATCATTTCCACAGTAAGTATCAGGGATAGAAGTACTAATTAAAAATCATGAGAAGGAAAGAAAAAGCCCAAGCTCAGCAACAAAACAGTGATTATATTGCTTTTTTGAATCATTACCTAGAACTGCTTCTTCTGGAGGTACTGGGAAATATTGCAGGATCAGAGTTGATACCTGCTGGGTTTTGCTCCTGTATTTTGGCTCACCCTTCCTGAAGACACGAGTCTGAATTTTACACTATTAGCCAACATTAAATGGGTGAACATTAAGGCTTAAAAAAAAGGTATCAGCAGGTACTCTGCTTCACATCCATGTTACATTTTCTATTCTGTAGCTTCCCTGGACATGTCTAAAATAATATGTGGTTCATCCATAAGGCAGAGCTCAGAGATGCGTCTCTGTTTCCAGGTCTGCCTGTGTTCACTCACCATGTCTTCTGGAAATGTAGAGGGATGTGTGTGTGCATGTGTGCATGTGTGTGGATGCACACGTATGCAGAGAGACTCCCAGCAGATGCCATGTTGGCATCATGCGTGCTCAACAGCTCATCTGGACTAACGGAGGACGGTGCCCCATATGCAGCAGGTCCTCTACCAAGTATGTGTCAGGTAGAGAGTCTCACACAATCCTGATGTTGCAGTCTTGATGGGTTTCATTTACTCAGATGGCTTCAGTGCTTTCTTTTTTTTTTTTTCAACTATTTCATTATAACTAGATTTAAAAGAAGTCAGTTTGTGCTTGTGAGAAATTTCAGTTTGTCTTAGAATTCTGAAGAAGCTAATTTCAGCTGATACCTTAAAACTTAAACCCATGATTAACCACAGTCACTGAAACTTTATTTTTCATCCTCAGAAAATAACTCGGGCAATGTTGGTTTATCACTGCTGGCCAGAGGTAGCAGAAGAATCCATCTTCTTTGATCTTCAAAGGTCCCTTCCAACCCAAACCATTCTATGACTCTGTGTTTCTATGATCTGCCTCTCCCTGTCATCTCCTGGGTTAGTCACCTTCAATTAGTTTAAACTCCAAACTGATAATTTAAGTTTCTAACAATGGATAACTTCATCATTGTTCCATAATGGGACTAAATTAATAAAATAGTTTGATGCTGTATCCCATGACTCTGCAATAGCACAAACTTCTGTCATGAGCAAGCTGAGTACAAGGGCATGAGAAAGTGTCTGTTCTGTATCAGACATCTAATAGAGTAGTAGTAATCTTTTTTAAGCAGTATTTGTGATTCAACAACTTTTCTATTACTTTTTAGCTTTATATCCTTCGATTTACACTTTAATGAAATGGGCTATCAGTTTTTCCTTGAGTGGTTTACACAGGAGGTCTACTTCATGGGAATATTTTTTGATGCACATTTGTATGGGCTATATAATGAGAAGATAATCAAAGTTTGTATTTTCAATATTTAAAAATTAATATATATTCATAAATTAGTGTCAAGGCAGTTGAATATAACCATTGCTGTAGTTTGTTTTAGCAAAAAGCTATAAACCTTGAAATAGCTCATGTTTTTTTTTGTAAAGTATTTCACCTGTGTAAGTTATCTATACATAGGCATGAATATTTATTTTTAAGCTCTATTGAATATTACAAGAATTACTGGAACAGATTTTTGAAAAGCATGATAGACCTGGTGTTTGAAAAGCAATCAAACACTGGAGAAATAATTTCTTTCCTCCAAAATTAATGCTGGCAAGAAGTGTACAGACTTCGGAAGCATTTACAGATTTATGATATAACTTACATATAATTTAAATTACATGGCAGAATTACATTTGGTATATTAATCGCTATCCTAAATTTCTGCTGTTTATACAGGTCCTGTTTCTAGATTAACTAATTAGGTAAGTCATTGGAGCTTCCTGGCAATGGAAACTGCAGTGAAGCTTAAGCAGTGATTTTAAACCCTTCTGGAACTATTATGCACAAGATTTTAGCTAAGGCAACATTCAGTAACACTAATAATGTATTTTTTCACACAGCATTCAAAGGTTCACTGTCTCAATTCTGGATGTACTAAAAGGGAAACAGTCACCTCATGTAGAAATGACCAGATGGAGTAGAATCTTGACTTTGAATGTACTTTCTGAGGCCCAACGTGGTTCTGAAGACACATGATTTCCTCAGCCCCTTAGACATTGGCGGTTACTTTCACCTAAAATCCTTCAGTGGCCTTGGCTCTGAGCACTTCCAGTTTGTCGCTGGTGGGCAGGTTTGGACTTCTACTGTATGCTTAAGGGATTACAGAACTACCCTAGCAGAAGAGATGAGTGATGGAGATACTTGTATGAACTCAAGGTGTCTCAGAAAGATATGAGTAGAGCACTGCAACGATCAATGCTGCTGGTGCTTTAGGTAGACATTTGTAAAGCAAAATACTTTTTTTTTTTTTTCAATCAGTGACCAGTGGATCTACTTAAAACAGATGATGCTCTGCACTGTGAATGGTTGGGTTACTCAGTCAGAAGATACATGACTGTGTGCAGATAAGGAAGTTTAAAGATCCCTACGCAATAAAAGGAGGAAGAGAGTAGACTGGGCTAAGCAAAACATTAATGTGCATCCCTTGAAAGTCATGGCAAAACAAGAATTCAATTTGTTTGCAAATGCTGGAGGGTGCTTGCAGACTGAGAGGATGGAAATTGATTGTATTAGTGGTTTTGGTCATTTTATAGTGTTTGAATTCAGGCAGCAGAAAGATGACGGAATATATTGTTACCAGTCACTTTATCTTCTTTTGTTTGGTTGGTTTTTTAAAAAAAAAAAAAAAAAATTACAGGCATATATATTACATTTAACAGAATGGAGTGAGGATCTTTATCATCTAGAGGAATTAATCTATGTAATGTGCTGTCCTAAATGAGACGTCTGTCACAGCTTGTTTCTCATTTGGGAAGATGGATTCTGTACTTATGAGTAGCTTCTAGGTACTGTGGTAGCTGCCAGGGGTCTATTAGCACATGGTGTGGTGTGGGAGGAATTAATCAGGACGGCATAAAATCTGATGCCAAGGACCTGACGTCCCTGTTATATGTGTCCTGACGAATAATCTGAACTAGTTGTTGGCTGACCCTGAAGACTGGGCACCTGGAAAGCTTGGGGTACACTAGGCATTCTCCAAGAGAGGAGAGCTTTCAGGTTAATTTAATCCAATTATCATCATTTTCATGTACCCAAACAATTCCATGATGAGAACCAGGATGCGGTGAGCTCAGACAGTTGGGATATTTCCCTCAAAAGTACGTTCCTAATGTGAATTAAGACACTCATGTAGACAAATCCACAGAATGTGAAGCAATAGAAACCATACCTAGGCCCATGCACAGAGTAGGTATTTTGCCTTGCTCTCCTTCACCCTGATCCTTGCAGTAACCTGGAGGTTTGTTGGAAAAGTACAGGAAAACTGCACAGTGTCAGCTGATGAAAGGCAGGGAGGGGTGGGGGAATAGGTGGTCCCTGATAATATTTCATAGCTCTGTCATCTGTTGTATATTGGTCCTCCAGTAGTCCATTGCAACT
Organism: Baryphthengus martii; assembly: GCA_013396935.1. NCBI lineage: Eukaryota > Metazoa > Chordata > Aves > Coraciiformes > Momotidae > Baryphthengus > Baryphthengus martii. The sequence continues at coordinate 197,350 of VWZK01000283.1, forward strand.
AAAACAACTGAGTACAAGGAAGATAATACTTTTATTGCTGTCTTCTTACTTGTTGGTAAGATAGTTCCAGAAGTTGACTATACTGCCTTGGTTGGCTGCTAGGAAAGGTAGTGTTGAGGTGTGCAGAATAATTCATGAAGGTCTGTGTGAAAGTCTTCTCAGGGAACCTGGACAGCATCCAGGCTCTGGATTTGAAACCATCCCAACAACCTAAAGGTTTGGAGATTCTGACCTTTTCCTATGAGCACAGTGCTAACTTGTGGAGATATCAGATCACCAGAAATTGCTCAGTTGGCTGTTTAAGGAGGATGTGAGGGGAGTGACAGGCTGCTGTCGTGTGGTAAATAAGCACCTGATACTGCCTGTGCATGATGCAGAAATATCGATCTCTTCTCTCATTCTGTTCTGGCAGGGGATGGAAGGATACCTTGCTGATCGTATAAGTACCACAGTGCATTAGAAAGCTGGTTTTAGCACTTCAGAAAGGGTACCAAGAGTCTTCTGGAGCCCACGTTTCCTACTGCAATGTGAGGTTGCTTCTCTCTTAGAGCTCTCTTAGAGCTCTCTTAGACCTTGGTTTTGTGAATTTGGGGAATAGTTTATTCCTTCCTTCTGGCCTCTTTTTTTCCTTTCCATCTTACAAGTCAGCATCTCTCCTGAATTCAACAGGGACAGAATTCCTCAGTATGACTTCACATAAAAGTTTCCTACATATATGCTATTCCTCTCAGGAAGACTAGTGTTGCTGTAAGTAGACTGGACAGGTAGATAGACACTGCCTCTAAAACTGTAGTGCACCCAACAACTGATGTGTCCATATATACATACAGCTAATCATCCATATTTTTTTTCCTTGCTTTTTGGTGAAAATAGTCTGATGAATTTTACCATACAGAGAAGATTTTATGAAATGTTAATCTGCCACCGAAGTGTTAAAGACAATGGTAAACAATTTAGCAGTGTATAGTGTAATTAAGTATTTTGTTTAAATATCTTCTTACATCAGTGAAAGAGAAACGCCTATGTATTTTAGCCCTGACTCTATTTCAATTTAAAAAAGGGGCCCTTGTACTTTGGAGAAAAGAAAAAGTCAAATATACTGGACTTGGTTTATTTTACTTTATATCAGATTATTTCACAGCAGTATGTTTGCTTAGATCATTAATAAGATATTGGTGCTCACCTATATAGTGGGTCTTTTTTTCTGTGAATCCTGAAAGAACATGAGCTGAGTCCAGGCAGAACCTAAATCTTGGTTAGTTCATAATGTGTTTTCATTAAAAGTTTTTCACAAAGCTTTCTGGTATTGATGTTTACGAGAATTCATAAAATATACTAGCCCATCAACTCCACTTTTCTAATATGCTCAGTCTAATATGCACTCCCATAGTGCTTTAGTATAATTAAAATAAAAGGATCCAAGAAAAAGGGCCAAATAAATATATATATTAAAGTTTGATTTAAGAAGAATGTCACAGGAGGGCGCAGAAGACAGTGAAAGAACCCACATCCCTTTCTTTCTGCCATTTCATTCTTTGTAGAACTGAAGACGCTGCTTCACACTTGTTCCTAGGCACTGATATGGGAGCACACATGGAAAAAACACTATTAGAAAAAAAGATAGAAGAATGTGAAGAAAAAAGCGGAGATACAGAAACGTATCCCAGTAGATCTGGAGCTGGAATAATGGTACTTGCTCCACTGAAGAGTATTTGCATATTGTTCTAGTTTCCCTTGAACTTTCATGAAGATGCTAAAATCAAACCTGATGACCTCATAAGGTTGTCTGCATGCTCTTTCTTTCTCAGTAGATAGCTGTTCAACCCACCTCTAAGTGAACAATCTCCATGACTTCTCAGAGTTAGAAAACATTTTTAAAAAATGAAGTGCTTTGACTAAACTGTTCCCAGCCAAATAAAGCCATTACAGTGAGTTCAATAAGGTTGCTAGTTACAGAACTGAAGATCTGATCCTGCATTCCTGTCAACATAAGCCCTGTGCAAATCTCTTTGTGCTTGTGTACTTCCAAGACTAGGCTCATCTTTCTCTGAGATTATGAATATATATTACTTTTTATTCCTCCTTTATTATCATAGAATGGTTTGGGTTGGAAGAGACCTTTAAAGGTCATCTAGTCCAACCTTCCTGCAATGAGCAGGGACATCTTTAACTAGATCAGGTTGCTCAGAACCCTGTCCAATCTGACCTTGAATGTTTCCAGGGATGCGGCTTCTACCACCTGTCTGGGCAACCAATGCCAGTATCTCACAACCTTCATTGTAAAAAACTTCTTCCTTAAATCTAGTCTAAATCTACCCTCTTTTAGTTTAAAATCATTACCCCTTGTCTTGTCTGAGCAGACACTGCTAAAAAAACCTGTCTCCATCTTTCTTATAAGCCCCCTTTAAGTACTCAAAGGCTGCAATAAGGTGTCCCCAGGGCATTCTCTTCTCTAGACTCACCAACTCCAGCTCTCTCAGCCTTTCTTCACAGGAAAGCTGATCATCTTTGTGGCCCGCATCTGGATCAGCTCCAATAGGTCCATGTCTTTCCTGTGCTGATGACTCCAGAGCTGGACACAGTACTGCACGTGAGGTCTCACCACAGTGGAGTAAGGCGAGAGAATCACCTCCCTTGACCTGCTGGCCATGCTACTCTTGATGCAGCCCAGAATGCAATTTGCCTTCTGGGCTCTGAGCGTACATTGCCAGCTCATGTCCAGCTTTTCATCCACCAGTACCCCCAAGTCCTTCTCTGCAGGGCTGCTCTCAATCCCATCATCTCCCAGCTTGAATTGATACCAGAGATTGCTCCAATCCATGTGCAGGAAGTTGCATCTGGCCTTGTTGAACGTCAGAAGGTTCACACAGGCCCACTTCTCACCTTGTCCAGGTCCTTCTGAAATGACAACCCTTCTGTCAGGCGTGTTAAACTCATCTTGGTGTCATTTGTAAACTTGCTGAGCGTGCATTCAATTCCACTGTCTATGTCATTGATGAAGATATTAAACAGTACTAGTCCCAGTACGGACTCTTGAGGGACACCGCTTGTCACCAATCTCCATCTGGACATTGAACCGTTGACCAATTATTCATTCACCGAACAGTCCACCCATCAAATCCATATCTCTCTAATTTAGCAGGAAGGATGTTGTGCAAAACCGTTTCAAAGGTCTTCCATAGCTCTTCCCTTGTCCACCAACGTAATCACTCCATCATAGAAGGCCACTAAGTTCGTGACAAGACTTGTCCTTGGTGAAGCCATGCTGGCTGCCTCGAAACACCCCCCTGTCCTCTGTGTGCATTACCATAGCTTCTATGAAGATCTGTTCCATGATCTTCCCAAGAACAGAGGTGGGGCTGACAGGTCGGTAGTTCCAGGGTCCTCCTTCCTATCCTTTTTAAAAATGCGAGCAATGTTTCCCTTTCTCCAGTCACTAGCAACTTCACCTGACTGCCATGACTTTTCAAATATCATGGAGAGTGACTTGGCAAGTACATCAGCCAGTTCCCTTAGGGCTCTGGGATACATCTCCTCAGGTCCCAGGTATGTTCAGGTTTCTTGAGAGAAACAGGAAGAGTTAGAAGAACAATGGCTACAGGTCTTATTACAGTCTATAAAGAGGCAGAAGCACTGAGGTTGCATAGGGGGCAGGCTGTGAACATGTGGCATAGAGCACCAGATGCTGTTGGCACATATCCAAACCAGCTTTTTCATGTTGTTATGTACGGAAGAAATCCTCATATGTCTCTGTCATGCAGAAAAGATGCTTGCCCCGAATACCTGCTAGCTTTGGAAAGGTGAAGGGTGAACAGAAATTAAATTAGGCAGTGACTGAAGGTCATGGAGCAGAGGAAGAATAGAAAAGGTAAGAAATGAAGGAATAAAAAAAATCCAGAGGAAAAAAAGGAGAAAAGGAGAATCTTTAACCTGTCAAGGAACTAATGTCTTGAAAGTCAAAAAAGCAACCCAGAGGATTCTGTGGGCTTAATTGGCCTTGGTTCTCTGCAGGTGTCTTCTCTCAGCCCTGCTTTTTGAATGCATGTTAACCTTTAAAAGGCAAATAGGAGTATATTGGCTTTTTGATCATCCTGAAAGCAGTCTAATTCACTAACAACGCAGCTAGACATTGTAAGGGAGACAACGACAGACAGAGCGTGCGCTAGTTACACAGCAAAAAGAGATCATTGCATTTATTTATGGTTCAAAATGCAGAATTTCAAACCATATTGTCTCTTTACGAGGAAGCTGGATTCCTGTTGACACGAGCTGAGCAAAACTAAGCTGGAGTTGTAGACGTAGAAAGAGAGCAGCAGGCACACACTAATGTCAGCTGCCAATTCCCACCTACATTCACTTATCTCCCAGTAGCTTGCTGTTTTGAGGTCAGGGAGCGGGGAGAGTGATCAGGACGTAGCAAGAAGAATATGATTACCCAAAGCTACGGATCTTGGTGTTCTGCCTTGTGGCTTTTGGTTGTTTGCCAGCAGGTCCAAAGGCAAAGAAGGACAAAATAACAGGGCTGAGATCGCAGCCTCGGTATATGCCACATTCCTGTTTTGTTTTGTGAAATTATTTTCTTTGGAATGGCTCCTGAAATTACATCTTCTTGCAAACAGGAAAGATGAGTTTCACAGCGTGTCCCAACAACCATATGTATCTTCAGGACATGGAAGTATTAGTATTCAACAGTAAACTCTGATAGCTCTTACTGAATGTCAAAAAATACAAAATACTAATGACTCATTAAATCTTCTTCCTTGATCAATTTCTGCACAGTAATGAAAATGTAGTCCTTAGCCCAGCCATGGCAGAAAATTCTGATTTGACATCACTACTGTAACTCTTTCACATGATGACTGATTTTTCTTTCTAAAATGTCCCATTTTGCGTCACACACTTTGAATTCCTTCATTTAAAGGTGGAATAATTGCTTCCTACATAGATGATGCTGTCTTCCATATTTCTTCAATTGACTTGGATACTCTTAAGTTTGAGCTTCACTGAGATAAACTTAATGAACTATAATGAAAAAAAAATTGACTGAAAACAGCATTCCTTTCCCCCTGTCAAGTCCATTAGTTGGTCAATGGTTATATTACATCATCCTGATTTTTGCAGCTCAGTTCAGAGAAACCATTTTCCAAAGGTTATTGCTCCTAGGAGCTGCCCACATTAGGACACAGTAACACTAATGTCAGTATCTATAGCTCTTTTACACTGAATCCCAAGTTAGACTATTATTCATGCCACAATAAAACATAATATGCAAATCAATATGTTTTCAATTAAAATAACAATTATTTAAAATGAAAAAGAACTTTTTTTCAGCTTCTTCCAAGTGCATCTGGCTATTTCATTGCAGATTAATTTACAGGAAAACTTACAGTACCATAAGATACAGCTTAATATTAGAACTGTACTTTCAACTTAAGTATACCAAGGCTAATAACACTCCAAAATAAAGTTTTTGTGCCAGCAATAAAAAAAGATCACCAGCATTTTGTGAAAATACAGAAAAGTAATCTTATTATATTAGAAGAAAATAAACAGCGTATAATTGAATTCAGAGAAATGTACTATGAAGGTGTTTGTTTAGAGGCAAGTGTACATACATAGGAAATGCACTAATGAAAAACTATTTTGCTGGAATGAAGCAGCTGTACATAAAGCACCTAATTTTTCTAGAAATTCTGAAGGTTTTTTTTAAATCTTCCGTGGTACTATGTTGCAATTTAGAAACTATAAAATAATGGAGCAATTAGTTGTAATTTGATTTTAAAAGTCACTTTTTTCTTGACTCTCTTTTGCTTCTTGCTTAAAAGTATTAATGAAAACATCATTTTGAAAAGTCTATCATACTGTAACTTGAGAAAGTCTCAAAATGTGCTGGGCTTTGCTGGCAGTTTGTAACATCTCTGACTTCTAGAATTAGACACAGATGCACATTTTAACACACTGAAACATCCCAAAGAAGTAACAGCAGACCTACTTTGAAATAATTACACAAGGATGTCATAGACTCTGCTTTTCCTGGTAGCCTTCTTCCTTGAGACAGTAACGTTCTTGACGTACACATACCAACAGTACTCCTGTGTGAAGCAGTAGCAGTTGTTACAAGAGGGCTACTAATACCAGTACAGGACTTCTGTATGGCATGTATAATATTGCTGCAGGACTCTTTATTAAAAAAAAAAAAAATTCCTTTTGGAAAATAAAAATAATATTAAGTCAATACAGTGTGAAGTGTTAATAATGTATGGTTACTGAGCTTAAAAACTAAGCTCTCAAATCTTTAATGGATTCCTTATGACTAAGGAAGTATCTTCTAAAAAACTGCTGTTATCTTTATAGCTAGATTTTCTGGAAGGCACAAAGTTTATTAGATTCCCCTCCCAGATGTCTGTGTTGGTAAGGGCTAGGAGCACTTCATTACTCAACCACTTCAGGGCTGAACTCTCAGGTCTGGAGGGGAAGAAAAAGACCACTGAATCACTTTCATATTTCAACTTTCAGGAAGGAGCTGTCATTATACAAGACACAGCTGGGCTTATTGTGCTTGGCGGAATGAAGGGGAGCTGCAGTGAAATGATAAAATTCCAGTGATACCGATGGAGTCAATATTTAATGAAGAGACACTTGGTGGTGGAATGGAGAAACCAAAAAGTCAGACTGCAAATACTCACTAGGCTCAACTAAGCATAGCTCACCTACAGGAAATGCATTTTCTAAAGGTAAAACAACCTTATAATGACCTTTCAGAATTTTGAGCCACTGCAGCAATGGATTTTTAGACTCTTTATGAGTTTTATATTAGACAATCATCAGATAGAAATAAAACAATAATTAATCAGATTTTACAGATAAATTCATTTGTCCATAGATAATTTATCCATTTATCCATGTTTAATTCTTTATTTAAATCATTTTATCCACAGACTTATTACAATCTTATAACTCAAACAATTTGGATATGGAGTCAAGTCTGTTACTTGCTCTACTGCTGAATCAGTGTGCCTAAATTTCAAGTATTGCAACATTAGAGCTGAAGGACCCAAAAAACCAAACTGGACAGTGCTCCTTTAATAACTTCTTTGTTAAGAATTCCATGAAAAAAAAAAGCAAAAACAAGAAAAGGTTTCCATCCTCTCTTGTGCTTCAGCCTGTGGGCAATCTGATGATCCAAGATTAGAAGAAAAGAGAGATTGTGCTGTTTTCCTGATACAGATTTGCAGATTTGTAAGCTTTAAGAAATAAGTAAATTACAGGAAGACATTGGAGTTGAGTGGTGTAGAGCAGTACAGAAAATCAGAAAAACCGTCAGAGTAAAAATTGCTGGAGTCAACGGAACAACTGTCAAAGACAATAAATATACATGTAAATACGAGCATGGGAGTTTGACACACAATTCTTAAGATTAGTATTAAGAAGTCTGAATTTGATGCAGAAGATATGCTGAAGATTTTGAAGAAAGAAGAGATTCAGAAAATTGACAGTAATAAAAACATTAAGACTATTTTGAAATTCTGAGAGTCTTTGGTGAGTGTAAGACTGCTATGGATTTTTACCAATTTAGAAGTAAAGACATTTCTTTTAGCTAAATATGATGGTGTCATGACTTTCCTGAAAAGATAAAGTTCTAGTATGTCCAGGGCCTCCAAGCTAATTATTAGCTTGGAAGGACTCATTACCTCATGCCTGATATCAAACAAGAGTCAGTAATTGGCAGCATTTGCTAATCTTAGTTACAAGGTCATATAAACTGTGATTAACAATTTAGATCAATTTATGGAATATAGGGTTACAAGTGGAAAAGCTTTATTCTGGGATTTGAACATTTCCCAGCACAGTACATAGTCTTGTTTTTTTTTATGATGAATTTTCATTTCTTCAGAGATGAATCAAACATGGCATAGCCAATAAGTGCGTGATTCCTTGAAAAAAACAGATGCCTATAGTAAGGAGTATAGGTAATCCCCTGTGCATCCTTCAAAGTGAACAGAGAGAAATAGGGACTGCTATAGCATAATTCATAGCATCATAGAATCATAGAATAATTAAGGTTGGAAAAGACCTCTAGGATCATCAAGTCCACCCTACTAGACTGGTATTATTCTGATCTATTTTAGTTATCTCTGTTAGGATAAGATTTCACATGCCCTAGCAGTACCTGTTGCCTTCCACCAAGAGATGATGAGATTTGATGCAGATAGCTGCACTCTAGATGTCTAATGGAGTAGAATGGACTCCACCTGAATTATCTGCCTGAGCAGTTGTAAACCCTTGGGGCTATCCTCTAGGTACCTTAATGTGGGTGGTTTGTGAGAAGATTCCTCCCCATTTCAGGTAATGAATGAATGAATGAATCAGTGTTTCTACTTGTAGAGAGGGAATTTCTAAATCTAGATGAGCATCTGAGAAACATCTGTTTATTCTAAGCACACAGACATCCTCTAGGTTTGGACTCTGTTGTATGAATGCAGCCTGAATATCTAAGAGCTGAATGGTAACCAGAAGAGTGTGCTGAATTATCAGCTGAATCACATGCACAAACAATGAAGAAATTATTTAAGACCACTGAAAGTGTTAGGCAGATACAGATAAGGGTCTTTTTGTTTCTGTTTTTTTAACCCTACTCCATAGGTATAGGAAGTGTAGGAAGTGTGATTGATTTTTAAATAGGTAAGTCGACTGGGATTTTTTTTTTCCTTTTTTTTTTTTTTAGCTTATCTTGCCTTATGCTAAAAACAATCAAGGATAAAGGACATGTCCCCGAGGTACTCTATTTCTTTCGGGCGGCATTCTTAAATGTTGGAAGTATTTGTTGCTCTTGAAGATGTTAGCTGGTATGTTCTTCAGTATATTTTCCTTTCCTCTAATTTAAATAAAAATTACCTCATCATAGTTTTATTTCTTGAAGTAATCTGTATTCCAGATTTGTATCATATTTACAATCTAAATCTGAAGTGAGTGGCAACAGATGATTCCAGTAAAGCTCAGATATAAGATTCTGGATTCAAGTGAATAGTTCAGCATAAGTAGGCAGCAGCAAGCACTAACACTCTTACGGCTTAGGAGTGATGTCTGTGCACAAGTACAATTACAAAGCCAGATTTGAGTAACAGATGTTTCCAGTTCCCAAGGTTTTGGTTAACAGCACTTATTTTATGTAAGCAATATAAAAGAAATGTTCAAAGTTATAGGACAAATGCACTTACATGTTCTCTTAAAAAGCGAATAAAACAGTGTCAAGTTTTAACAGTACTTTGAAAAGACTATAAAAGCAATTTAAAGCAATATTTATAATCTATTCAAAAACATAGGAGATATGATTATTACAGTGCAGTTATTTGTTTACTAGTCCTCCATCCATCTTAAATATTAAGGTGTTTTTGCCTGCTTGTCCACTGTCACTTAATGCAGAGCTGTTGAAGGAATGAAGACTAAAGATAAGAACTGAGATATGATTAAAATAGAAGCTTCTCTCAAGACTGACAGTTGTGATAAAGAGTGGTAAGCAGAGCTAATTCAAAAGAGGTCTCAATGATGACCTCAATTTTATGATGTGCTGAATCTCCAGGTAATTAAAATCGGCCAAGGCCCCACTGACTGTGATTGAATCTGGCACATCACAGATGTTTCCAGTATGACTATCTTTTTCAAATGACTTTAATGATACTATTAGATAACTTATTTGATTATAAACTTTTACTCAGATAACAACACTATTCACATCCCTGTTGTAAAAAAAAAAATCTGGTTAGTATTTTCATTGTGAGTATTTTCATAAGATTATCTTCCACGTCGAAATTTGTCATGCCTTTCTTTTATATATCTCAAGCAAATTTTTCTTCAATATGTAGAAGCATAGAAAGATTTCAAGTAACTGGAATTCTTCACTACATGGTGCTCATAGTGTCCACTTTTTCTGCGTGAAAAGACACACTCAAGTGAAGAGGGCTTTGCTGACAAGAAGGTCATACCCTTCCCGTCTTATGATGCATTGTGGCAGAATCTGCTTCTCATCAGATTCCTCACAATTGAAGAATCACAGCTGCACACACAGGCCAAGGGAGAGGTGAAAGTGTGAGTAGTGACAGTGCATACATGCAACGTATCTTGGAAGAATTACTGTTATCAGGAAATGCTTCCCTTTCTTCCAGTTTGCCACAGGGACATCCTTACCCCTATTTCGTGCCTCGCCCCAGCTCCTTTGATATATGTGTAGATAGGCATGTAGCTGAAAGTTAAAGTAAGGGATGCTCTACCCATTACCTCCTAAACCAGTGACAGCAGAATCACAAACAAAAATAGAGCTCCAGGTGGTCATCTGCAAGGTGTCTATAACTGTGACAATCGTTAATGAAGTTTTCATGGTAGCTTGCGCTCTGGTGCAACATGCTGTAATCACTGATGACAAGTTCACTTTAGCAATCTCACTGAGCAGTCTGACATTGTCAGGTACCCAAGTCAACAGTGTAGGTGTAGAAATCATTACACCTTTGGTCCTGGCACTACTGACATATGCAGCCATGGAAAACACGTAAATGACTGTTCTATAAAAGCAGCAGAAACAACTTGTATTGATTTGAATGTGTCAAGTGACATCTCTAAAAATCTGAGGCTTTAGGAAGAAAACCAGCCACCTGATCAGCTTGAGTGAAAGTCATCTATGACAGTGGACAGAAAAGTGACACGTGCCCTCAGGGAGATCTTACCTGGCAAAAAGGCCACTAACATCAGCACATGGATTTCCTCTCCTCCTATTACCGTGTTATCTATCTATCACTCATTGTTTTCAGAGGCTAGAAGTTTTTTGAAACAAGAGATGTGCTGTCGGTGCTCAGAAGAACAGCTAAGACTGCCAACACATCCATGTGGAAATAGGCTCACTAGGAGACCTGAGTTCCCAATGGTCACCAAACCTGAGGAGGGAAACATCTGCGAAAGCAGGACAGAGGCCCTCTGCAGACTTGGAATTACAGAAGGCACAATGATCTAAAGTATAGTTTTCAAATTGAACTGCAATGAACAAGATTTTGCAAGAATGTGAGTGCACACAAATAGTTAGTAATGCCCATCGGAGAAAGCAGATCATGCTTGGAAAATTCTTTTCACTTTAGGATTAATACTTTCAAGTAAAATCACTGCTTAAAAGATCACCAGATGTGAAGTAGAACCCAAGCCTTTGCTAATAAGGTATTTTTACCTTCTGAAAAGGTGATAAACATGATGTCCTGTATTATCTGATTCTTCTAAATTATGCCTTTTCACAGACTTGAACCCATCAGATGAATTGAAAGAAATTCTTTAAGGTTCCAAAAGAAGTAATTGATGGTGTTCTCAGTTAACCTGAACGCAATAAAGTATATGAATGCAAATCTATATCTAGCAAATTAATGCCAGGGCTCATAAAATTACATTGCAGTAGAAATATCTCACTAGTCGGGGAGCAGAGATGTTTTACAAATACTGAATCATAATCGTAGACTTACTTTTCCATTATGCAATTAATTTTCTTCTAACTGACTGGGCTTTTGATTTGCATAATGAATGCAAATAAAAATCACTGTACTTCAATTAGTCATATGGTATTTTTAGGCAATTAGCATGTAAGCATTACTATTACAAATATGATTAAGCAATGATTTAGCAAATATTTTTACCCTGGTTGGCTTCCATACATCTTTTTTGTAGATTTCCTTCATAATCCTTACTCACATGATCACACAATCCCACAACTTCAGTTTCCAGCCTTTCTCTCTGTCTGAGAGTTAACCCTTGAAAATACCTCAAGTGCAAAAAGAAATCATATTGTCAATAGCTAGTGGAAAGGATAAAAGTAATCCTTCATAAACAAGGCTTCGGAAGTAGAAGCCGTAAGAAAAGTGGAGTTGTTGGATGACACAGAACAGAAGCAAACATTAAAGAGGACACATCTACTCTAAGTGTATAGATGGAGAGGTCTACAAGCAATCCATCAGTATAGTAATTTACCGTAAGTAAATACCTGGAAGACATAATTATGCTCTAAAATGATCAATATTCTACAGCATGCAAGACACAGATTAGTAAATGCATGTTTTTATGCTTTTAAGCATTGAGCACAGGTATTTCATATGAAGCAATGCTTCTTATATTATATATTTAAAGTTTTAGTGAATGACAATATTATACATCTGTTTCCCTGGGAAATACTGAAATCTTTTTTGAATATAACTATGCACCTTTAAATATACTCATATTCAAGTAACTTTTTTTTAAAAAATATATATAATATTTATATATTTATAATTATGCTCTGACAAAAGTTGACTCTCTGGAACAGTGATCTCACTCCTGCTACAGTGCATTTCAAATGCAAGAATGGTGGAATGATGTACGTCACTTTTGAACTTGGATGTAAACTCACAGTTGAAGAACTGGCAAAATACCATAAACTGACTGTACTAAAAGTGATTTCCCACAGGATTTGTGCTCAGAAGGCACAGTTGCTGGCTGTCAGACATAAATACCTGGCATAGCTAGTACTCATTTATGAGCATTATCTCCATTATTCACAGTATACAGTTAGTTAATAAATGGAAAGATGTCACTTTTTGTTTCCTAAGTTTGTAAAATGTGAATGTTGAGTTCAAAAACATTGTTTTGAGATTTAAAGTGTTTTGCTCATCCCTAAAAAAAAATTGTTTTTCCCTTAGAAAATAGCAGGCCATGCAAATCACAAGAACTGAACAGTATCAAAATGACCAAACTATGTTATGTAAGTATACAAAATATAGGAAGAATAGAAAAATACGCTAAATAGTATTCCAGAGTACTATAAATGATCAGGAAAATATTAGACCGGAAAAATGTCTAAACTGAGACACTGGTTTCACACAGAGATTGTTATTTGATAATTGTGGATATGAATGATGGCATGAAACTCTGGATAATGTCCAAAGAGGCTACTGCCAGTATTTAACCCAGAATCTGTGGAGACGCTAACTTTTAGGGAACTGCTATAAAAGCCTTTGTCTACAGCAGCTAGTTCCATTAGTTCTTGTTATAAATTTCCAACCTGTATTTTGGGTCACAAGCTATGTGTCCGAACATAAGCTTAAATTCTTTCTTTTGGAAAACAAGGTACTTGTTTTCCATTAAAAATTTTGCTGTGATCAAGTTAGAGGTGGCAGCTAAATTCTGTGAAAGCCCTAGGAGACCTGATCAAGGCAAGTTCTCAAAGTGCCAAATACCAAGTTCTCAACACATCAAAGTACATGGAGATCCATGGAAGAGGTAACACTTTCTATCTTTTTATAATATGCTAAATAATACATAAAATATATGAGATATTATAATATGTATAATGTTGTATTACATATGATGCAATCCTCTGGATTTTGCTCTTCAACAAGGAATTATGAAGCATCAGTTCAATTCTCTCCTTATCTTGAGGGGAATGAAACTTTTATCTGTTATCTCTGTTTACCAGACTACAAAATAGTTCGGTGGGAGTAAAGAGATGGACTGTGGCAATCCCTATGTTGAATGCCAGTCATTAGACAACCAAGTAAACCAGCAAGAAATAGAGCAAATAAAGAGAGGATGACCTAGTGGTCAGGCCATTCATCTGCTTCTTCTTCCAAGATTACTTTTAAAACCACTACCCCTGTTTTCCACCTACTCTTGGCTGCATGCCCTAAACACAAGAATAACTTGGGCTTCCTCTTGCTTGCTCTGCTGTGGTCCCATGACCATATAGAAGAACAGGTTCGGCCAAAGGAGAGGAGATGCGACACCGTAGACAGAAGATTGCTGTCAAAGCAGCACTTCTGCACCTGGAAGATCCGTAGGCACTTGACTGAATTGCAGAGAGAAGTATGAATCCAGACATATTTCTTTTCTCACTAACTGCAATTGGCTAATTTTAACCAGGTGCCTTCTCAGCCATGTTTGTCTGGGGAGAATATATCCTAGATATATCCAGATCTTCCCATTGACTGTAAACATGCCATTGTGAAGTTTGTCGGACACTTTTTACATGAAACATTCTGGTTTTAGGTCTCCCCTAGGTCCTAAAGTCTTAACAAATTTTGCAAATGAAAACTAGGTGTCTTATTTAGATATAAGAACTCCGGGAAAGCAACTCAAAAGTAGGCAATGTTATTTTAAACCTAAGAAAGTTTCAGTTTTGAAACATAGATTTTGTTGTTATAATTCTCCCTAGTTGGAAGTTGGAAGTAAGCACAAGCACATCTTCTTCTCATTATGGGTGAGTCATGAATTCAATCTATTAGACTGAAAAGGACTCGGTATGTTTCCTTCAAATTACAGAATGAAAAGACAGTTACTGACTACAGTATAATTGTATTGCTCTGTCTCCATTACTTAGCTATAAAAAGATATGTTCTAACACACTTATCTCTCTGTTTCCAGAAAAGCAGTCTGTCTTGAAATTCAGCATTTGGACAGGACAGTCAGCAGAATGTGTAATTCAGAAGGCTGTTTGTGTCAGCTTTGTTTGCAAACCTGTCCTAAATTTGAATGATAGAGAATGAATGTGGTCTGTTTTCAGACAACATGGGCTGAAAAGTTATGAGCATTAATAGCTTTCTAGGCAGCTCCTTGAAACATGCAACTACATTTGAAGTGGATGGGTTTTCCTGAAGCAGTATTCCCTGTATTTACTGCTGCATAGCGTGGAGCTTTATATCACATTCATCCAGCATATCACACTCACATGGCACAGTACAACTGCTGAAAGAAAAATAGAGGCAAATATAGCAGAAGATTAATAGATGGTGAAAGTGTGGAGATAAGGTTCGAGGTGAACAAATAGGTTATATTGCCTGTAATTTGGTACTCACTGTCTTAATCTGGAAAGGAAGCATATTCAAATTTAAAATAGAAGAATCATGCTTTAAATTGCATTTTAATTTTTCATATTGAAGTGTTTTTAAGTAGGTAGATTCCTGTATTTAACAGTGTGGAATGAAACAGAATATTTATAAAGCATTACAGAATTTCCAATCATTTTTAAACTTGTCTGAGCTCTTTCACAACTGAATGCATGAATTTTGTTTAAGATTACCCTTGAAAGTAACCTTTTTCCAGCATGAGCTTTGTGAACTGATCTTTTCTGCCTACATCTTAACTTAGCATCTGCACTGCAGACAAATGCATTTGCTTCTTGATCCTCCCCAGAAGCCATCCATGGAATCGTTGCCATATCTGCTTTCAGATTTTATACTGATTATGGGTGGTAAAGACAGGAAATAAAATAAAATAATTAATTTTTCTTAGGGTTAAGTTAACTCAGTCTCTAGCACAGGTGTTTTATCAGCTCTGGATTTAGGTCAAATACTAATGTAAGTCACAAGTGTCACTGTTGATGAGGCCATGTAGGTACTTTCTTGACATTATAGTAATAATTATCAGCAAACCTCTGGAAATTCTGGAAGAATCTGTACTTCCCACTATTTTAAGTTAACTGAAGACAGAACTGAATGGAATTTTAACTATCACACTTGAGTTCTGCTAACACATTGCAACACTGTAGATCAAAACATTTTTATAGTTGACATGGTAAAAAAATCACTAAAGAGATAAGCCACGAGGTAAACTCATCTATGCAGGAGAACTATATGAACACTTTGAATTAATCTCAGTGTTTTCCTTCAAAAGATATCCTATTTCAAAACCAGATAAAAAATTTATAATAACAATAGTTGTCTGAAATAGCGTAATTGTTTTTAAACAAAGAACTTAAAATGTAACATAGCATAATGGGCGTAGAATAAAATTACTAGCTTTAAGTCTATTCTTGATGATGCATTTGAAGCAAAGTAACAACCACAGAAAACAATTAAAATGTTCAGACAGCTTTTTGACTTTGTAATTACAAAATTTGATGTCCTACTTTTTCAAAATTGAGATAATCAGAAGAAATGATAAATTTACAACATAATGAATCTGCTCCTTACAAAGTCAGACAATGTTTACTACAATGCAGAATCCTACATATTGGTCAAAGTTTGTCAAATCCAAATTCTATGATAGCAGAAGAAACAGTTTTGAAAGTGGTCATCAACACGATAAAACTAATGTCTTGAGCTCATTTGGTCTTCAAATGCAAGCACAAGGTAGCTTACCCAATCTCAAATATCAAGGAGAAAATTAAAAGAAGTATTTTAATAGTCTCCCTCTCATTTGCCATTCTTAATTTGAAAATTCAGTCACCAATATACCGACAGTGTTCTTGGAAGCTTTGAATTATATCCACTACCACCCAATAGTTAACCCTATTGGAGAAGAAACACTAAGAAGAGAACTTATGAAAGTAGCGAACTGCCAAGGTATGAAAGGAAGGGAATATAATTGTTAAAGAGATCCTCTTTCATTTCAAATCTTTATTTGAACTGGCTTATAAAAATGAACCATGACATGTTAATGAACAGAATCTAATTGAGATTATTACTTCATCATGAACAGCATACTATAAACTAATTTGGGATATTCAAAATTACATACAATAACACAGAAGGATATGCTATCCCAGAATTAAGGAGCTCTGAAACATAAAGTACTTTATAATTTCTCATCCAAGCTCCTTTTTAGCCTGAAAGAACTTTGCACATTTCTAAATTTTTCATATTAGTCTGTTTCCTCAGATTTATTCTAATTTCAAAAAAATTTGACTAATTATAGGTCAATGACCTACTGCAGACAAGCAACATCTATTGTAACATACTAGAAAAAGTCATACTTAAGCATTTTGAAACTGAAAAATAGATGTTTACAGAAACCTTCCACAGTATATTAAGTGGCTTTAAATATTCACCATCAGCAGTAAATCATTCATAATGTATTTCAAAATTGCAGAGCAATGTATAATTTTCCTTCAAAAGAGTAATTTGTCATGTAAACCAGGAAAAAAGNTCGCCAGGGATGGGGCCTCAACTACCTCCCTGGGCAACCTGTTCCAGTGTTTCACTACTCTCACGGTAAAGAACTTATTCCTAACGTCCAATCTAAATCTGCCTTTCCCTAGTTTAAAACCATTGCCCTTCGTCCTGTCACTACAGGCCTTTGTAGAAGTCCCTCTCCAGCCTTCCTGTAAGGCCCCCTTCAGGTTGTTATTGAATATAAAATGAAAATTATACACATAAAATAGTAATGACTATGGGATCAGACAGTTTACCTCTTGAAATAAAAGCAGTTTTATCCCACCAAGGAAGTAACAGTGGACACTCAGCCTTACCAACAGCCTTCCTGTTGGACCTGAGAGTTCTCCAAGCACTTCCATTTCTTCTCTCCTGAAGACTAGCATCACTGCAGTACCACCACCTCAGTGAATATCTCCCGCTTAAGTTTCACTGGGATCATGGAACTAGCTGATGTACAGAAAAGTCCCTCAGCAACAGAGATGGCTCAAAAAAACAGCTAAACACCGCCAGCTGCAGCAGAGGTGGTCTGTCACCTTCCATTCATTTGCTTTGTGAAGGCATTCATCCAAAACTGGGGAGGCCTTAGGCTGAGTGATCTTCTCCAGCTTAGAGGATTCACACATTTAAGCACTTTTCTGCTGAATATGTGGCAAGGCAATATATTTTAATAGTTAGGATATTATTCAATGTGGCTTTTCTGGTTACTTTTTGAATTAAACCAGAATGCAGTTACCCTCGGGAAAGAATTCTGGGCTGTAGGAAGTCCTAAGTCAGGGCTTTGGGCTCCATTTAGAGAACCAAACTCTTAGAAACCCTCTTGAGCTGCAGGATGGTGAAGATGTACACATGCATATGCATGCTTACTTAAATACTAATAATCTCATAGTTAGCATATTAAATGCAAATATACATGTAAACAAAAGAAAGCTGGTGGGTTTTTTTGTGTTTTCTGCCTGGAAAACCTGATGAGATTGGGATGAAAAAGTGGAAGTATGTGTAGAATCAGGCAGAGGGAAGGAAAGACAAGGGGAAACGGATGATTAGGTGGTGTAGATGGTATAAATGTACTATTAGATGGTGTTAGATGTGGTAGAAATGGAAAAAAAGATAATAAAAATCAGTGGGGGAAACCACAGAGAACACAGAAAAAGGGAAAAAAGTGTCATCAAGAGATACCATTAAAAGTTAATACATTGCTGAGCCAGCTGTCAGGAAGAGTGTCACTTCCTGAGGGCTAGGGAAAAGTTCTCAAGATGTCCTAAGAACACATGAAATGTGTTGCTGTTGGAGAAGATCTCTGATAGCTGAAATCATGATTCCTTATAATGAAATGAAGCGCACAAAATGGAAGAATTACCATACTAAATCACTTCACCACTTCAAGGAAGCATGGATTTCTAAGCTTTCTATTTAAATTTTATCTGGCTGTTGATATCCCCATCAATATAAATAGATGAGTCTTTCTGGTATGTGGCATGATTATAACACCTGGTACTAAATATCTATGCTCATTCTATACAAATTTAGGGGATTTTACTTTGGACCAACTCTAGTCTCATCCTGTGGACTTAAAATATATTTGCAGTTTTGATGAAGTAAATGCATTCCTGGAGCCCATTTCTCAGTTCAGTTTCATCTAAAAGGAATTCACTGTATTCACTCCCTGACCCTAACATAGTATAAACCCATGAGATGTGAGAACTGTCAAAACATCAGATCTACAGAAAAAGTGCAGTCCTGATGGAACAAAATTCTGTTATGGATGCACATTTTGGCTTGATGATTGTGGAAGGCATTTTTTAATTTCCATTATTTTCCCCTTTCTTTTTCATACTCATCCATACGTCTCCTATACTAACATACAATCTATGGTGTGCTCTTCCACTTGAGTATGGATTGAAATCCATTTCCTTCTCTGTTAGACAAGTGTTAAATTTTTTCAGCAGTTTTCAATACCAGCTTAGCTGCACTGTGTCATAGGATGAGGTACAATGAATATACGATACAAGTGAATTCCCATTGTTAGATAAGCTGCATAGTTTCTTATCACACCCATGATATGAAACTGCATAGTTTAAAATTTCATGCTGTGGCATACTTTTGACAGCCATGGTGGTAGAATTTGACTTTGTGCCAATTTCTTGTTTTCTAAATGATAGTGTCACATAGTGAGGATCATGGCACAGTTTCTGGATACAAGATCCATTTCTATTTTGTTTTGATGTCTTCTGTAAAAGCTGATAACAGGGCTCTTCCAGAGAAAAAGACATATTAACTATCATCTGGCTTCTTCCAGTTGTAAGAAGGCCTCATCTGCTTCTTGCTGATCAGGTGATTAGCAGTACACAACGGTCACCATGTTGCCCGTGTTGATTTCCTTTCTAATTCTGACCCACAAGATCTCAGCTGGCTCCTCAGCCATCCCAAGGCTAAGCACCATACATTCACACTGCTCTCACACATAAAGGGCAACTCCCCCCTCATCTTTCCTGCCTGTCCTTCTTGAAGAGCCTTTATTCTAGCAAAGTATTTTGAGTGGCATGTTTTTAAAGCACCTTAAGTGTTTGCATGTTATAATGTGGCATTATTGTAGATATAGTCCCCAGACTGAAATCACTGAAACAGCCAATGCATACTGGAGCAGCTCCATGGAAACTAGTGGTAAGACACTGCTATTAAAAATCTAGTCTTATGTTTGCATTTTTATAAATTTTCCTGCTATGTCTGTGCATAAAAATCCCATATTTTTCATTTAGTCCATGTGCTGTAAAACATACAGTTTCAGTCATCAGAAAGATTAGGGAAGGAAATAATCACTTCCATTAATATTTTGAAAAAGTAACATTAGTGGCTACTCATAGAATCATGAAATGACATTCTAGTCATCAGAGTAATAAAAGGTAAGTAGAGCGTAGTAGTTTAACTACATGAAAACAATCTATTGTCTGCTACTACTGACAAAATAGTAAATAATGACATCAAAAGGAAAATATGTGTTTCTAAAACTCGACTGGTGAGTTTTGTCTCCACATTAGACACCACCAGCATGGGCAGACTCTGAAAAGCTCTACTCTGTGCTCTGCCTGATTGTCATATAATTCTTCTGTCATCTTTGGAAATCCAAACAATGTCTACAGCACCTTTTACACAGAAGTTCACATTCGGTGATATCAAAATGAATAGTGTTCATTTGCATTTGTGATGTAGCTTGATAAGGCTATAAAAGAAATTATATGACCTACTTGTCTGTCTGTGAGAAGGATGTGAGCTGATAAATCAGACGCCTCTTCTAGGCCAACTTTTACATTTTTATAAAAAATTGGACTTGTTGCCTTAAAAATGATCAGATATGCAAAGAGCGATGTCAGAAAGAGGAGCCTGGCAAAACTGAAGGAGGGGAGAGACTTGTGAGGCCTCAGTGCAACCATGCTTGCTGAAGGCTTGTTTGAAATAAAGTAGATCCTTATTTTAGAGACTTGGTTCTGTCTCTTGGTCAGGATGGCAAGTTTCTTGGTCTAAACACCACTGTGGCTCAGAAACAAGACAGAGAGAGGAGAAACTAAACTTCCCTGAGAAGCCCAACTGTATTTCTAGTTCTCAGTGTGTACAAACCAAGTGCACTGGAGTCAGCACTAAACCCCGGTGATTACACAATTTTAATTAATCTTTCTGAATGTCTTTTTAAAACAGCACTGTCATTGGAGCATTCCTTCCTCATAGAAGGAGACTGAAGCCCACGCTTAGCAGTGAACAACTCTGGGGATATTACCCTCTCCATCTCTTTTTGAAGGTGAACCATGAAAGAGGATGAAAGCATGTAGCCAGAGGCAGAGCTCCACGTTGCTGGCAGGCATCAAAAGTGCTTGCTCCCAGCTGTCCCTCCATCTTGGGCACCTAACACTTTGTATGGCATTACAGAGCACTGTCCTGGGAGGTGGGACCGTGGGACTGAAGTCTCCTGGGCCAAAGAGAGAATTCAGTCCAGGTCTCCCACATCCTAAAGTGGACACTCTGCTCAGAAAGCAAGGTGGGTGTTGGTCTCTTTTCCCAAGTAGTAAGTCATAGAATGAGAGAAAATGACCACAAATTGCTCCAGGGCAGGTTTAGAGTAGATATTACAAAAAATACCTTCACCAAAAATATCGTCAGGCATTGGAACAGGCTGCCCAAGAAAGTGGTGGAGTCTCCATCCCTGGAAGTATTTAAAAGATGTGTAGATGTGGTACCTAGGGACATGGATTAGTGGTGGACTTGGCAGTGTTAGGTTAATGTTTGGACCTGATAATCTTAAAGGTCTTTTTCAACATAAATGGTTCTGTGATTCTATAAGGACAAGTAAGTGATAACAGAGATAGTATCACTTTAATGGAAACAGGGGCTCAGGGAAGGAAGCCAACAGGAAACATCAGTGTTCGTGCTCTGGAGAGAGGGCTGGTGGTGGTGTAAGAGGGAATGAAAAAGCTTTATTTGCATATTCTAGAGCTGTCACCCCTAACCAAGAGTAGAACCTTGCCTTCTTGTGAGAAAAAAATTTGAACAGTATTGTTGTGGTTTAAGAATTAACAAATTGAGGGGGGGGCACACGAACACCTGGTATTCCCGCCCCTTCCCTTCCACATTCTATAAAAGGACAGGAAGTGTTGCGTTTCAGCCCTTCCTTTCTCTCTCCCTCGCACTGTGCTACTGTGGGACCACAATCTAGCTCAGCTAGGCCTGGCTCCACGTGCTCTGCACAATCCATCGCCATCCCAGGACTGTTTTTGTATATTTTTGTATATCCCCCTTCCCTTAGTATTTCCTTCTCCCTGTTTATTTGTTACCTATTGAATTTTTTTCATAGTCTTAACTTCCAATTTCATGTGAGGCGCTTCCTTCCTCTTTTCCCTTTGTATCCTCCCTTGGGAGGGAAGGGGGAGGGAGAGAGGGGGCGCACAGCAATTCTGCTCTGTGGAGTTTGCCCTAAACCCTGAACGGAGACAAGTATGATGCTAAATAAAAATACCTTCACGGTAATTATTTTTTTTTGAAAATGGCCCTAAATCGATTTCTTATTTTCATTATGTATTTTATCTTTTAAACTGTAAATAACATTAATTATTATATGACGGTTACAATATTTACTATTTTATAGACTATGCTTTATGAATACAATGCAATTTAATCCTAAAATGCGCAAGATCAAGATACTAACTTTCTTAATGAGAGAATTGAAGCCAGCAAGGCTCATTAACACCCCTACATACCCTATCAAGTAAGGACTATCTGCCTCTTCAAAGTTTAAGAGAATGTTTATTCAAACCCTCAAATTGTCTAATTGTCTCCTACTTAATTTACCTTCTGAACAGAACCATTTAAATTAAACAGATATCTCCACATTGCACTTCAGTGTTAGCTACTCAGACTGAAAACCTCTCCATACAACAGAGCACTAGGAAATCACTGACAATACTCAGCAAATACTTTAAGAGATTATGAAGGACAAGTAAGCAGAAGGACAAATAGTAAACTGGAGAAAGGATGATATACTTTCTCAGAAAGATACTGATCTCCCCTGCCCTGCCAGCCTTTCTTCAAGAAGAGTGGGGGGTAAGCAACTGTATTCTAATAATTTCTCACCTGCTCATCACCAAAATATTATCCGATACAACAGTCATGACATACAAATTATAATTTATAATTGCTAAAAAGGTTTTCTGTATAGTAATTGAGATAATTTTGTATCTGCTGAATGCTAGTTAATTTTTTCTTGTACTTCATTTTATTTTCTTGAGACTATTTTCTCCCTTCTATGGACAAGCCTCTAGTTGACAAAGTTGCAAGGCAGGCAAGCGAATGGAAAACAGGACTCATATGGCCATGGACTCCAGCCATTTGTGCAGGTGGATTCTGTTTCCAGCCAGTGCCATAACAACATTGTCAGTTACAAAGCAGTCAGCTCTTTGCCAGCCAATACACTGTTACAAGGTGGGTTTCACTGTCACCAATGCCAACTGAATATATAAAACCCTGCCAGAGCGAACTGCCGATGTTTGATACCTCTGTAGCAGCTTATTAAAGAGGATGCAATTGGAGTATGTGCTCCTTCAGGTAGCATAATTGTCATGAAGGGTCAAGCTGAGCTCCAGTTTCAGACGCTTAAGTGTCTATATTGTACATGTCACAGATGAGCTAGAGGCAGAATTTAGTTGCTTAATCACATGAACCTACTGTCATCTAAAATACCCTTTGTACAATCTGCCTGGCCTTCGGCTGCCATGATCAAAGGAAGTATCTCCTGTGAAAAAAAATGATACTATCATCTGATGTCTCACATGCCATAAGGTGTTTCAAACACTGCTGGATGCTTACATTTCAGTATCTGAACTCAGCCACTATACTCAACAAAGATGAGTGAGCCATTGAGCTTATCCTAAAGTAGACAACTGCATTTGGCCAGCAGAAGAGCTCTCCACGTGCCAGGTCTAGGTGTCTCCTCCACACTCTAGGCTGCATTGACTGTGTTGACTGGAGGTTTAATTCAGTTGTCTGAACATGGGCATCCAGACTTGTCCGTGACCCCGTGGGGTATCTGAGATATGTAGCTGATCATGGCTTTCCCCAAGCACTTGGTCTTCTTAGGAGAATGGAGAGTCTGCTACTATTTTATTCTACCACACGGGCCAGAAAATGTCTGACTGAAACAGTATGAATCACACATACCAAATTTTTGGAAAATGAGAATTCCTGAGGTGTTGGGTTAGATTAGCTTATTCTTAGACTTTTTCATTTTTCCTGAAATACCATAAATCACAGACATTTGCCCTTCAATATATTATATTGTAGTTGAAAACTCAGGTTTTTTTACAAATTGTTATTGGGCTTTTCACAATTCACATAAATAGAGAAAAATAAAATCAAATAGTTCACTATATTGTAAATAAAAAATTGTAGTCTTCCTTGTGTGTTTTAAACTTGAGGTAGTCTGTTTCTTATGGTATGAACTTTCTCAAAAGGTATTTCACATTGATCTTGTTCTCTAAAATGCTTAAAAAATTATCTCAGTACGTAAAGTATTACTAATTTATCCTTCACGCTAATAGTATCGTTTAAATCACAATTTTAATAAATTCATTTGAAGCAAAGTAGGCATGAATCTCCTCTCACTTATATTAATTTTACACTGAAATAACCTCACTGACTTTAATGGACTTGCTTTTGAATTGTACTACAGTGTGGAAAAGAAATAGGCAACGTGTCTTTCTACAGTATCTGCTAAAGTAAACAATTATCCTCATAGTGTCATGATTAATATTGGACAAGTCAGAATATATGTTTCAGCATAACAATTTCAAGTCATGTATGAACAATTTTTACTTACTTTGAGCTGAGATAGACCTTTTCCAAATCAGTTAATGATTATGCAGTTTTTCATATCTTTGTTAAACATGCTTTTCTACTAAAGTTTAGCATCCCTTGGGCCAACAATAATTATTTGATATGGTTTCCTGGTTAAACAAAGTTGCAATTTCAATTAGGTTAAAAAGTAAAAAATTTAAGATAAGACCCTCAGGCGTAAACAAAATTTATTAACACATTTATTATAACTTTACTTTGGCTTTGAAACACTAATTGTATAGTTACCACCACATTTGTAGTTTTTCACAGTGAAATAATATGGATATACCCACTCAAATTCAGACCTCAAGATTTCAGAGGACCAATAATAATAATTAGTAAAAGTTAAACACGATAGTTGCAATCAGGTTAAAAATATTAAAAATGTAATTGAAATCAAGTTACAGGAAAATTTCAGTATTTCCTTTGATGAATTTATCTGATTAAAGAGAAATCAAATCTTGATGTATCAGTTTTAAATCAACCTTACATCTAGAAAATGAAGATTGACTTTATCAGGTCATATGAAAGAAAATAGCTTTTCATATGATAACTTTGACATCTCACTTTGTAAATGAGTGCACTTTGGTGATCTGCAGAAAAACCTTAAGACTTACTTGTCTTTTGACAGATGTCATATTAAGTCTACTACAAATACCATCCTGTGACATATGTGCTACACACAGAGTAAAAACGTGACTTTCACTTCAAAAGACAAAACCATATAGAAGTATCAGAGTCTAAAAAGTTTTCACAAATAAAACTTAATACAACTGGAATAGCTAGAAGTTTTTCAGCCTCAGTTAACAGTGTGCACTGGAAACACTAAATAACTCAGAAAAAAAATGCACCAGTAGTTTCAATCACTAATGTCTTTAAAATAAGATATACACCTATAGACATACATACATATTTACACATACATATTTGCTGTTAAAAGTTCTTACTGCTTATTTATTGAAAAAGGTCAGAATAACTTCAGATTTCTGTTTCTTGATGAGGTAAAACCAGAACTTGCGTTCACACACAATGATGTATTTTAAAATGACATTTTCAGTGTTCTTTGCTTATGGCTATTATTTGGGCAGTTCTTAAACAGTACAAACCTGTGACTCGAAGTTTATCTGTGCCAATTACAACCTCATTTTCATCCACTGTAAAAAGTGGCTTGCCATTCTTTGAGTTGATCTGAAATTGCTGACCGTGGAATTCCACCATTTTAGGACCTGCAATGCACAGTAGAATAATAGAATAATTACATCATCGTTCTTCAATTTTCTATACAAATTGCTAATAATTGGAATTGTGGTCTTAATAGTTTAGAGACTCATTTAAGTACATTAAGGATCATGAAGCACCCAGACATTCTAAGGACAGTGGCCCTGTAAGTACTGAAACTGGGTAAGTCTATTTATGTGATCTAATTTGTTGTTCAAAACTGTGCCTCGAGTTATACTTTCAAACTGTGTTTCCAGGGAAGTAGGAAATCCCTCACAAATTGATCAAGATAAACATCTATCACCTTTTTTTTTCTTTTTTTTTTTTTTCTTTTCAAACACAGAAACTAAGTATTAAAGTCTTTGCAGCATCTATAACCTTTTTTTTTTTCTTTTTTTTTTTTTTTTTTCAAACACAGAAACTAAGTATTAAAGTTTTTGCAGCATCATCCTTTTTGATTAAGGAGGCTCAAATACTTTAAAATTACAAACATCTCAAGTAAGAGGAGGACCCTCAGCTTTTCATAACAAATGCCAGTCTAGCTCCTCCTGTCTAACAAATGTTACTGACCATGTTCTTAGAAGAGTTTCAAAAAGCTACAGAGTATTTGCAATTGGATGTGGTACTCCAAAAATTAAAATAATTGTGTGCAAGAGAGTCTTTACATATTACCAGTTCCTAAATTCAGTAAAAAATCCTGTTCTACAGTATTGGCTTGATAAGCGGATGTAAATCAAACTCTTAATATTCCCCTTTCTAACAACCTATCAAGTAAAAATTCACATCACATAAGTTTGAATGTCTATTTGACAGAGTCATCATCTAAAACTATGTTCAGAATTAAAATTACAGAGAATGGTCAAAGCAGTTAGGCTCCTTTTCAGCAATTTTTGATAAAGATAATTCACAGGCTGTCCATAGGACCGAGAGGTACTGAGCTGCTTGCCTCCCAGTAAGAATCTGTCTTACCATGCCTGCTGCTATAAATGCTAAATATGTTTCAGACAGTAATTCTTGTAAGAAACAGGATTTTTAATGGCATTAGGTGATGGATGAGTGATACTGCTAAGAAATACATTCAAGTATTTCCTAAAATCTGCATGGTAGCTGATGCGAGAAATGCATGCTATAAGGTTCTATATAAATTGCTTATTGCTTCATCTACCAGAGGCAAAGTATTGCTTTTAATTGCTCACCAAGCACAGAAAGGGTTATAGAAGCCATAACGTTCTAAACTCAGGCAACAATTTAAAAGCATAAATCCCAATATTGATTCTGCTTGAAAATGGTCTGGATAGAGGGCTAAACTCTGCAGTACGTTACACTTAGTTGGACACGTGCACCTAGCCCCAGACTTACTGAACTCAATTTGGCTCTTCTCTAAAGCTCCTCTGAAGCACGTGACTTTGTCTGAGAAGTGCACTGCAGAAAATGAGCTCAGAAAAGAATCTTCATTCAGCAAAAAGGTGTTAAACAGTATTTTTTTTTTTTTTTTTAAGCAGCAAAGGAACCAGTTTTGGGTAAATGAGGCAAAGATGGATCCCTGTCAATGCTTTCCTAGAAAATCTTGGTATAGTATAGTTAAGTAATGAGACCGCCTATTTATGTAGTGTAGGTAGACCCTTGTTTATTCAAACAAATGAAAGGCCTAAGTAAACTGGATTTTATCAGCATTATTGGTGTTGTAGGGGCCAGTTCCTCATCCTTCTTATTCATCTAACACCATGATTACAGTGCTCAGCATAAGTGTGGGAAACACAATCAAAGCCTTTCCTGCCTGACATGAAACAGGTTCGGCCATTCAGTCACAACAAAGGTACCATGATTTTGCTGGAAGTGGTTTAGGAACAATTCTTCATCTCTTTTGTCAAAGACATTTTACACTATAGAAAGGGAAGGTACTATTTGGAGCCTTTATTTCCACCACAGGAAGGAAATCCAGATCTCCAGCTTCCATTGTCAACACGCTAGCTGGAGGAGTGCTGGAGAAAAAATTGTACTGCCACTTTTTTCTCTCCTGATCCTGCTTATTGTCAGACCTCATTCTAAAAAGCAAGCAACTAATATCTATTGGATTAGACCTAGTAGATGAGATAGAGAAGGGAATGCTTACCCTCTAGGCTCTGACAAGGTTAAGCTTTTTTTTTTTTTCAGTGCTGTCAATATTTGAGTAGGTCTGGCATGCTGGAAGCAAATATTTTTAAATAGCTATAGAATATTTATAGATTAATAGTATTATTAACTCTATAAAGACTCTGAAGACTTACATTTTAGGTATAGGTACTCTAAAGTAAAATACGTGCCGAAGACCTTCCACAGATTGATTTCTAAGCTGTGAAGTTTTATAGTGGGTTTAATCTTCAAAATACTAATTAGAAAGTGTTGTAAGTATATTTGAACTACCATGCAAGCTTGCATACAATATGCAGTAATATCTCTAAAAGATTCAGAAATGTATACTGTTAATTTATATATTATGATTAATTATTTACACACTCACAAAAAATAATGTTTTGCAGATACTGTATGTTTAGCAGGAATGCTGTCTACTGATTTCCTTGGTACACCTTTGAAAATAAATTGCCAGACCTCAATAGTAGCCCTTCTGCTCTTTCTTTCTCAGCATCTTGGTAGACACATAAGTTTTCATCGATAATAAAGCACTGGGGAGAAAAAAAAGGATCTGGAGAAGTGTGACATGATTTGCACCAGATTTAACTTGATCTGTTCTATGAGTACATTTATTTTCTTGATTTGCTAATTTGCTGAATGTCTTTCACAAGAAATCTTGTCAAAGAAAGATTTCATGTTTCTCATATTAAGAACAGGAAAGACGTACCTCAAGGAGCATGAGCAGGTTAATATAATTTGTACATCTGCATATTCCCAGAAAATGGACAGGTTTTTATTTATTGGGTTGTTACAGAATGTAGATTAATTCACAGAGAGATGTGACATGACAAAAGAAAACGGGAGTTGTTTTAACTTTTTGAATTTAGGATGAGTATATACACACTAAATAGTATTTACATTTTTACCAATTTACAATTTACCAAATTCTGTTTCCTCTTATCCAACTGAAATGAACAGGCACAGATAACAAACTCATGCTGTGCAGACTGACTTTCTCATCTTTCCTCCCTAATGCAAGTTTCAGGCATGGCGTCCATATAGAACTTCACACCAATACAACTGGAGATGCAATGTATACCAGTTTAATGAAACTGGTCCATGTATGCGCTGACTCCTTTCCAGCAGTGACTGGAAGAAGGCTAGGATTCAGCCTTTCCACTCCCGGCTAATTGTTTTTAACATTAGACCACATAAGCACATTTCTCTTTTCTTCTACTCAATTAATATCTGATTATTCCAGGCAAGGCAGGACACCTTTAACATGAGAAATTAAGCGAGTCCTATCTTAAAATAATGAGATTGGGGAAATAGATAGAAAAAGGAACAAGAGGCAGAACAGATTTGTAGAAAAGTGCTCATCCTGTCCGAGCAGTATGTTTTAGCAAGCTAATGAATACATCTACACCAATAAATTAGTGAAAGCCAAGGCAGAGGAAACACAAACACTGCCAATTTCTACTCATCTGGTAGCATACTCCTTGGTACCATCTCACCCTGTGCCACACTGTGATCTCCCAGACAATGCCGCTGAGCAGGGACTGTTCCTCACAGATGGGATGGATGAATCTTTGCAGTTCTGGAGGTAAGTGGGTTTAGCTGAGAGTTGTGCCATGTGTGGCAGATGTATCTGCCCTGACAATAATCAGACAATGACCAGGGTTTACCAAAAACCTGATAAAGATCAAGGCTTCACGGCCATTAAAACTTGATTGCTTTGTTTCAGGCCCTCAGCTTGCCTTTGTCCAGCACTTGTCCTCGGCTATTAGAATGACCACGGTTCAGACTTGATTAGGTTATAAATGGAGCCCCTCCAGAGAGCCAATTTGAGTTGGCCCTCCTCCTTGAAGCTGCAGGTCTGCAGTCAGGATCTCTCCCCTTGGATTGGGACATCACCCAAGGAAACTTCCCAGGATTGAGAGCCCCCCCTGATCTTCAGTGAGCCCTTACCCCTTATTGGTGAGTGATGCCTTTTTGGGTACCCTTCAGTGGGAGGTCTTCCATTTTATGAGTGAGTGCACTTACACTTTGGTCCATATTTCTAGAATGAATATTCCTAAAACTTAGGAATTTGTTGTGTAATAGTATATTCCCACCTGACATCTTGTAATTCACTTTGGTCTGTTAGAATGTCAGGTAAAGTTTCATTGTAATAACTCCACAGAATGTCAGGTAAAGTTTCATTGTAATAACTCCACATTTTGAGTAGCTCTTGCTGTCTGCTTTGTGGGTGCCTCTGCGTGACTCTCCCAGGAGGTTTTAAAGGGAAGGAAGGTCTTTTGTTTAGTGAGTCTACTTCAGCCAAAAAGCATTTAAGTAACTTCCCTTCTACTGATATCCAACCTTTGAATTCCAGGTCAATACAAATATAGAAGGACAAAACAGTAAAAAAATCTATGAAAAATAGGTCCTGCCATAAAATACACATCCACAAATGCTTAACATCAATGGAATTGGTAACACGTAGGCAAAAATCCAGATAGTTCTGCCAGATATTAAGAACTTTCAGTGTGTCTTTAGGCTTCCTAACACTGAAGTTACTTATTTAGTTTCAGATCTTTTCTTTTCTTACTCTTTTCTGCAATCCATCATTTCTGATAACCAATGGCTGTCATATGCTCTGTAATATGTCGCCCTTCTCCTACCACCTAAAATCCCTGAAGCACTGAATTTAAGCCAAAGTCCTGAGTGCTATCCAATTTCATTTTTTTTCAGTTAATTTTTATTATGTTGAAGCATCTTACTTAAGATCTTATTAAAAGTGTATTAAAAATGTAATACTGCTACAGATTCAACTCCAGTTCCATGAGTAACACAATACCAAAAATGAAAGTCATTACTTTCAAAGCATAAAATTAGGCAAGTTTTCATATGGAATAGTATGGAAGTACTCACTGCTTTTTTTATTAGAACAAATGCTTCATTACAGAGAATAAGCAGCACGCTACATATATACGCTTTAAGCCCATATCATACATCTCTCATCACCCTGAAAAAGATTTCTTAATACATTAACAGAACACTTGCTGCTCCTGTTTCCTCTTTTTCTCTCAGTTCTCATTTTATGCTTTGGATGCAACAATTATGATCTCTCAGATCAAAGTAAGGATGCCTTACTGTCAGCACTTCTTATACTTTGTTGTTCTCAATGGTTGAACACAAGTCTAGAGAACTTACTTAAAAACTGGCTCTG
Organism: Baryphthengus martii; assembly: GCA_013396935.1. NCBI lineage: Eukaryota > Metazoa > Chordata > Aves > Coraciiformes > Momotidae > Baryphthengus > Baryphthengus martii. The sequence continues at coordinate 228,196 of VWZK01000283.1, forward strand.
AAGGGTTATTGCAGACACTGATCATGCAGAAACTCGCAAGTCAACCTAGCGTTATATATTTAGGTGGTAAGACTTTTCCCCCTCAGAGTGATTTAGCTAACTAAAGGCCTTTATCCATCTAAGCATTATCCTCTATTAAAATCTATATTAAAAAAAAAATCACTGCAAAATGGATTATTGCATGTAGAAACTATGGCAAGAATAGGAGATCATCTTTCTTACAAAAGTCACTTGACAAAAAGTCTGTAGTGCCACCTTTTCTCTCAGGCCTAATTCGGAATTTGTTGCATGATGAATAATAGGAAGACATGAAACACACAGTCCTCAGACAGGTAAGGTGAAAAAAAAATAGTACTAAAGGAGATGAGACATGATAATTTGAAGCTCTGTATGCAGAGAGGACAGCCCATCTTAGTCTCTCATCCCTGAGCAAATACTTTAACCCCTCTGTCTTTTCTATGATGGATAATTCTTCTTCCTCCAACTATTTTGAATGTATTTATTTATTTATTTTAAATAAAGCAAGCCATGAGTGTATTTTCATAAGGTCAACTCCAGCACTGTGTTTCAGGAGCATTCTATGCGTGTCTACTGGATCTGGGCAGAGGGAGGACAAATGAAACAGATGAGGCATGACTCAGTTGCCAACATAGCTGTCTAGTGCCATTTTATGTCCTTCGGTGTTCCTTGCCTGGCCTTCAGCTGATTTTAGATTCCCTAGAGTATCTAAGATTTCTACATCGGACTAGAAAGTCTGGCATGGGATCTGTAAGCAACTTGAGCCCTTCTAGAGTCTCAGCTGAGGAGTGGTCAAGATAAAATCACAGAATGCAAGTCAGAGGTCACCTCTGGAGGTTACCTAGTCCTACCTCTTACTCATAGCAGGGTCAGCTTGGTTGGAAGTTTGATGAAGGTGCTCAGGGTCTTGTCCAGGAGCAATTTTAATACCTCTGAGGAGGGGGATTCGATAGTCTCCCTGGGCAACCTGTTCTCATGGTTAACCATTCTAACAGTAATATTTCCCCTCTATCTTGTATCCAGTTGCATTTTGCCTCACTGCAACCTATGACCATTGCCTCTTGTCCTTTTGCTGTGCACCTCTGAGAAGAGTCTGGTTTTATCTAGCTTTCCAAGTAGCAGGTAGAAGTTCCTTTTAAGCCTTCTTTTCTGTAGGTTAAAAAACCACACCTTCTTTGGCCTCTTATACATCACATGCTTCCACTTTCTGACTATCTTAATGGTCCCATGTGTGAGTCTCCTCACTTTGCTCACAGCTCTGTCATACCGGAGAGGATTTAACACAGTATTCCAGGTACAGTCCCCCAGAAGTGGAATGGTGCAGCCCAGTATGCTATTTGACCTCACTGCCACAAGGGTACACTGCAGATACATGTCCACCAGGACGGGGCGTGATGCATCTTCTGTAGAACTACTGCAAAAATAGTGGCCAAAAATAAAGGAGCTAGATGTCTATAACTGCCATCGAGAGTTTTGCTAGCATTAAGAAGAAAGTTCTGTTACACTTGAAATGGCTAAGATTTTAGAGGTACTTGATTATTCAAATTCTATAATAGATTACGGTCACAAAAAAATCCAGCCATTTTAAGCTAACCTTTACAAACTCACCATTAGATAATGCCAATAATTCAATCTTTCAATTACTTTAAAGGAAGGAAGTACAGGAACTGTCCTTACCTTTAGCAATAACCGTTATCTTCAAATTACCGTCCAATGACTTATGACTAATGATTAGTATACCATACCAACCAATATATGTTTGGGATTGCAAATTCACTGAAGACTGTGAAAGTTGAGAATGTTGTAAAATATTAACTAATTCTCCTTTTTTCACTTATTTTTAATTTCTTCCTCCCACTGAAATAAAGACAGAGTGGAGCTACTCAGATGAGTAATTGCTCTCTGGTGAGAGACAGGTATCCACTACTTGGTTCTTTTTCCAAATAAAAAGTGATTTCCCAGATAATAGCCTCTTTTTTTCTTTCCCTTTTTTTTTTTTTTCAGAGCTAGGCTCTGTAGATTTATATGCATATTGCTTTTCTCTTCCTCTAGACACAGCTAGAAGAGAAGTGACAGCATAGGATTCAGTTCCTCTTGGCCACGTTAAATTTCCCCTTAACTATGATGCTGGCATTTAAGCAAGTTGGCAATACACATAACTACCTGATTAAGTTCTATAGGATGTTTAAAGTCTATCTTAACTCAACATTGCTGACCCTGAACATTATCACATATATTTTCACCAAAAATATCATATTTGGGGAGTAGGCTGTGTAAATCTTGCTGTGGTAAGCACCTTACTATACATGGTACATAGACATCAATGGTATTTTTTTTTTTTTTTGCAGAAGAGGATACTTTTCATTTGAGTCTAAATATTAAATTGTAGCTGTAATAAAAAGATCTCATGCCAATATGCTTTGGTAGCTTCAATTTAAATATATATTGATTGCTACTTAGTTTTTTTTAATGCTATTTATTTTAATTCTTCTCAACATTATATCTGTTTCAATACACAATGGTCTCACAAAAGACTAATAGCATGCATTTAATATGGAACAGAAACACATCTGCCATGGATTAAACCAGGAAATTAGAAAAGAGGATTGTTTAAAAAGTCTATAGGATGTTTTAGCAACCACCTATCATTCTCTATATTTTGCCTGATCTAAGTCAACTAAACTTTACTTTTATATAAAACTGGCATATATGTCTTGATATGATCAAATTCATTGATAGCTAAAATTTTTATAATTCTTGAAGTAAAAATTCCTACTTTAATCCCCTTGGAACAAATATTCTAAGTTCTTCATCAGAGGAAGACTTAATCACCTCAAAAACACTTCAATGAAGTTTCCAGTTTATCTTTCCATTAATTACTCCTATGTTGTATCTTTCCTTCTTATAACTCAGCTGGACAGCAATTAAAGTTGTGCAAATAATCATCTTCCTGCAGTACAAAGATCTTCAAGAAATATGTTCTGGCTTTTATCTTACAGATAAGAAAGAACTTATTTGGACAAAAAATGGAGTTTTTAATGAAAGCCTTCTGGGAGAAATAAAGAAGGAAAAGCTAAATGTTTTTACAATGTCACTAATTAAGTCAAGTTTATGAAACTGGCTTCAGGGTTTTCCCTGTAAAAAACACCATCAAACTCTTCTTACATACACCATGCTTCATTAACACTGTTTTCTTCCTATTATGTCTCTGATGAAAAAATACCATCACTTGAAAATGAAATATCAAAATGCTGATAAGAAAACAAGAAATGATTTGACATTGGAAAGTAGTAGTTTATAAATAGCAATTAATGTTAATGAAGCAATACGTTAGGTACTGACACTTATCTGCCTCCTTAGAATGTTTTTCCTCAGAAAAAAAAGAGGGATGGGATGGCACAAATGCTCTTATTGTAACAGCTGTTCAGATTAATGTGATGGACATGAAAATAGTGTCTAGGAAGAATTTTGACTGTAATGGTGTTTTCAGACCATTTTGACTTTTACCATACTCCCATGCTTTCTGAGTGGTGCTAATTTCACGTTTCAAAGTGCAAAACAGTTTCAGAATACAGCCATTTAAATAAATTCCCTCTAGCTTTAAATACTTTGAACTGAACCCTGACCTGAAGCTACTGATGTTACTGTTCCTTGGTGTAAATGATTGAACTAGGAGGAAACTGTTCTCACAGACCTTGCATAACTTTGGAAGCCTCTTTCCTTTGTGTTTTGTTTTTTTTTCCCCTCTTTAGATAAAGATGTGTTACAAGAAGAACTCAGGGTCTTCTGTATACTGAAAACTTCTTACATCAGGTTTTCAAAATCTGGCCCTACTTTTCAGCAAACATAGTTAGAAACATGCTGCTCTTAATATTCAGCATGGAACACTGCTGCAGTCTGTATTATATTCATCTGCTGGTATGCTTTATATGTAAGCATCTGTTTACTTAGGTGAAGCATCATTTACTGTTTGACAACAACGTTGCTTTGAAGTATTTGATAATTGACTATATGTCGATAGTCTATATGTTTCTTTCATATATTTTGTATTATCATTCATTATTGAAAAAGTTTGATTTTTTTTTACATTAAGTTGCTTTATTATGGCTCAGAGTAAAATCAAAGGTGCTATGATTCTTTTTTATTATAAGATTGAACAAATAAGGCTTTGAAGTGGCAGGAACAGAATCTTAGAGATGATGGTTAACAGCTTTCTTCAACCGCTTTCTTGGATCATCCAAGGAAGTTCTAGATATTTCAGTTTTGAAGGTTGATGAGCAAGCTGTGATAATGACATCTGATTCTTGTTCATGATTTTAAAGACAGGAGCTATTCTAATGAAAACAGTAACCATCTGTTCTGTAGACAGCTTTGCCTTCCCTATCAGCTTCTCTCCACAGCTTTCTTAATTCCCTCTGACTCTCAATCCTGTACCTTCCCACATCTGTGCCTCGCTTGGATCTCTTCTTTGCTATCTGTTGGGAAACATCCTTTTCTTTAGTCCTATTTCTCCCAGAAATATTATCAAAGCAATCTCATCCACATAATCCCTCAACTAAACATTCCATTTCCTTGTTTGCCTTTTTTTTAAAAAAACAACCCTATTTACTTGGTTTTAATATGGGCTTCTTTGGTCATATATGGGTTTTAAATTATTTTAAAGAGTAAGTCAAACAAAATGGGTATCTGTGGTCCAGAGGAATACTGAAATCAAAAAAGAGTGAAGTGCAGAATTGGTTTGGAGTTTTAGTTATGATGCCTGTTATTTTGAAAGTATTCTTTTCCTGGCAAGCAGCTAAATATTTGCATTGAGTGAGGCTTCTGAAAGCAGCATACTTATAAAACACAGCCCGAAACACAAGATCTACAGGAATATTTTTTTTAAGAGCTACAATGTCCAGATAACTCCTGCAAGAGGTATGCCACACAGGTAAACTGAGGAGCATGTAGAAACTTTAAAACAAGAGTGCTCATGGTGTAAATTGCCCACCTTCAATGTCATTTTAGTAAATCTGTGATTCATGAGGGAAATCTTTTTCATTCTTGCATAATATGTGCCAGTTATTCTAATGTGAGGAATTTCAAAGAAACTCCTCAAGTAAAGATTTGTTTCACATCTCTGCTGTGAATTACCTCTACTGGAGACTGGGTATTTAAATCACTCTTAGTAACTTATTAAAATTCTTTAGCAGATCATTTGAATCACAGTCTTCTGTGAGTTAAAAGGTATTTTTGTTATGATCTTATGAGTGATACTATATTATATTATATTATCATCTTTAGAATGATTCCAATCTTATCTAAACAGCACCTTCACAATGGCAACTAGTCATAGTTATAAGACAAAAACATAGTTATAAGACAAAAAGAGTATTAAGACATTAATTCCAGCATGCTGGCAACTGTGGAAAGCATTAATTCTTCAGCAAAGGCTTGTACATATTAAGTAAATCAACCACACAGGTATTTTTCACACTTTTTATATACAATTTTTTTTTTTTTTAAAATAGCTTTGAAAACATTTAAAGGCCAAATTGTGATTAATTGTACAATTACACTTTTTAAGGACTCCTTTATAAGTTAAAAAAATATTTTTTTTTATTTGCAGTTTGTTTGAAAATAGTGAAGCTTGCAAAATGTTCAGTGAATTGATACTATAATTCTTCAAACAGGAATTGTCACAGAAGTTACACAGTCTCATCAGCATGGAAAAATTGCTCATCAATGCTCATCTGGATTCCAATCTAGTAAACTACTTAAGTATATCATGTTAGTCTTACAGTTAAATAAGTAGGAATTTATGCTTTGCTGCATGAGGATCTTGGAAGAAATAAGTTAACAAATTGTTACATTTTTCTCCAAAATCAAATAAAAGTCAAAAAATATTAACAAGCTCAGAAAAATTCTGTTGCATCTCACACGTTGTTGCCATCCCTGCCTTAAAAACACGATTTAAAGTGTAAAGGTCTGCTTATTCTTGCTGTCAAGATCTATCACCTACATTTGTCTAGATCTATTGATTTTACTCAGTAAAACAATGTATCTTACTGCTACCACATACAGTAAACCATATACATTTCCAGGTTGTGAACTGACATTATTTTAGGACATCTGCTTAAATGTATTATTCTCTGGAATACCAGGAAATGAAGACAGACATACGGATCTCTCTAGCCATGTTATCCTGTTGCATTTTCTTAGAAAATGATTTGCAACGTTCAGGAGATATTTACACAAGAAAAAGGGTAGCTTCTGCAAGGACCTTTCTTGCATAACTCTACAATAAAGAAGCACTTCAAATATTTAAAGAATTAATGCTTCACTGAGAAATTGAAAATACTTATTGAGCGGCAGCTGGACTATTCCAATATGGCCACAACAGTAAAAAATAATCGTGTTTAGTGCTTTGTACCCTTGAAGCTCCTTGCAAATATTCATTTGCAAACCAGTGAACAATTAAAAAACTGCTTAGACTTACCCACATTTAATCTGCCTGTGACTTCCCCATTTGAATTGCGAGCATTCACAGTCACATTGTGAGTAGACTGGAGAAGCAGTGATGAGTCCTGAAGTATGAAGAAAAAAAAGTAGATTCAGCAGAATCATTAGAATTGTTAACAATTTTCTAAATTCATTTTAGATTTTATATTAGCTCAGTCACTAAAAGAGCTTTGCAGCTACAAAATCATCCATAGATGTAAACAAATAAACTGGGCAGATATTTTTGATTACTTCAATTGTAGGAGATTTGAAATTACTGGCCCAATTAACATGGTTGCTAATATTCAGTTAGTTGAATAGTATTAGTTGAATAGTTGAATATTCAATTAATAGGTTGCTAATGTCAATTTTATGATTCTATGATTTTCTATTTTGGAAAAAAATGCGTAAGTACTATAGTTACTACATTTCAATACATAATTGAGACTTCTAGAAGACTGCCATTTAACTGAAGTGTGAGTACCCTCCTTTGTGAACTTACACTGTCATATTAACTGGGTGAGAAACATGCATTTGCATTCTGCTTCCTCAATGGTCTATGTAGCCTGTGTGCTTTGGCTTGATTTTGGCACCTGGCACTGATACAAAGGGAACTCAGACAAGCGGGTGATGGATAAAGTGGCAGGTTGACTAGCTCAAAGCTGACTTTAATAGATGATAGTGCAGATAAGACTGTCAGTGTAAATTAAATCATCTCCCTGTCCACTAGTCAGGTCGACAGAAGTAAGTCAGCAGGCTGATCAGCACCACCTGCTTGTCCACATCCCCGCACCATGATTTGAGTCTAACAAATCCTGTGCTGTTCACATCTTGTGTCTCAGTATACAAAATCACATCTGAAGGTCACAAAGCAATGGCACTCATATTCAACTTAACTCTCTTCATAGGTTCCATCACAGCTGGGACATTTGCAGAGCAATTAGAGCTTCATGCCTGCCCATCATTCTGTGCTACTTATAGAAACCAGGGCATGCTGAGCAGGTGTAATTGATGTCTTCGTTTATCCCTACCACAGCTCACCACAAAGCAGACTAGCTACCGTAGGAAGTTCAAAATTTCATGTCATTCTTAGACTGAAGCCAGGATGGAATTATTTCACCAAATAAAAACATCCCTGTGTGTACTCATGGCTTGATGTTGTGCTTGTTGAACTCCTCCCAGGCGATGTATTATTTCCTTTACTTATTCTCAGACCTTACACTCACACTTTCTCAACTTCAGGCCTGTTAGAGCCTCCTAGAGCTTCTCCTTGTCTTGAAGAGCAGATGAGTAGCTGTTTTGAAAGACCTAACTGCCCACTGTGTCCCATCAGACTAGGTGTACAGATGGTAACGACACAGGTTCATGGCAGGGGTCATTTGAAGTGTCCAAACTTCGTAAGGAGAGCACTGAGTGGGAGGTTCTTATGTTTTTCTTCAATTTACCACCTGAATTGTCTTTAAATGAAGCTGATTTCCAGGTAGATCATACTAGCCACTGTGTTTACCTGATTTTAAGTATCAATAAATTATCTGGAGAAAAAAGTCTGATCATGCTCATTTGGATTAGTAAACTGAAGGCATAATAGAGTTAAAAAGAGGAAAGTTTTTTGCAGCATAGGTGCTTTCATGCAAAAACATATTGTGTATCTAAAGGACAGGAACTTAGCAACCGATGAGTGCCTAAGCAGATCTCAGTTGCCAAAGCATCAAGGAATACATGATATAAAGAGAGTATTAGCAAGTTGTCTCCTTGTGACCTCAGAGGGGACTCTCATTCCTACTTAAAAGAGTTTCTAACCACTGAAATATTGTTAAAGATCAGGTTGTGTCTTTTTTCACATATATGGCTTCTGGTGCTTTTCTTGGATTCAAGAGACACTATGCAGCACCTTGAAGGGCTAACCCCTGAAAATCACTCAGAAGTCATGTTGCAACAGAAACTTAATGCTTAGGGTATGAAATAACCTGGAAATTTTGAACATATTTCACATGAAGAATTTTACTACAAACACTTACCAAGTAACAGCGGAAGAAGCAATATACAGTTTGGAGTTCAACACACTATTTTTTTGTAAAAAAAGGATGTCCTATAAATAGGAAGGTAGGTTATCCCCCCCAAAAGTCATTAAGTGAGCAAAATAAATGAATCTTTTTTTGTAAATTGTATCATGAAAAAGTGAAAGCTAACAGGATTAACACAAATAATGAAAAGGCCTGGGGAAAAAAAGTAAACAGTGCGTTAGAATGAACATTAATGGTAAGAAGTTAGTATGAAGTGGAAAAGGAAGTTCAACAAAGATCAGGTAAATACCTGATCTGGTAAATATTACATCTAAGTATATGTGCTAAATGACCCACAAATCTGGGTATCTTTATTACACTTGTTTGACTGAGGCTGGTTGATTTTAAAAATAAGTTATTTTTAATATCAAATATAAGTGCGAATAAACTGTATTATAGTCCTGCAGCCCCTACGCATACGTTGTTGCCTAATTAAATCTAGTAACATATTTATGAATTCTCATCTTCTATCTTTCCATGAATATATATTAGCTAAGATGCAATGGTGTTGCCTGCAACTCTTGTGTTGGACTTACAATGAAGGCATAAGCTTGTAATGGGCTCCAGAGATGATGCACAGCAAGTAGATTTTCTGCTACACATTTTCTTAGCATTTTGGAGACCTCATTAGGTAAGAAAAGCTGTTAGGAGACTGCAAGGAGAAAACCATTAAGGCAAGGGAGAAATCTGCTATGATAGCTGTGAGCGGCCCAATTCTCTAGCAGACAAACTTAGAAAAAGAAATCATAACAAATAAGCAACTTTATGAGAATAAATATATAGATGGCACTCAGGAGATTAAGTTACAGGCAATGAAGCCTCTAGAGAGTTCAAATATTTTAAAAAGCAAGTAAACAAAGAAACAAAAAAACCTCTAACGAATTATCAGTTCACAGGGGGCAGAGACATGCAATAGCCTGAAGGCTCTAATTAATGCATGCTACTAATGACTGTGATGGGTCATTAAACAGCTACGCTTATATTAGATGCTGCCACACCTCTTTTTTCCTATATTGTACTAAATGTATTAAGAGCTGGAAGGAATTTTAAAAAGCATGAATGGTAGCTTAACATTGCATTGGGGGCAGAGGGAGTTCTTAAGTATTAGCTATGCTGGTCTGAAAAAGTTACGTTTTATTGGATAAACAACCTCAAGGAAAATTCATTTGAACACATAAATAGTTTCCCCACTGCCTATGAGGCAGAAAATACAGTGTAAGACACAAAACAGAAATACAGATTTAGTAATGGAATTTCACTATCTAAGTAAGAGCTGTTCTTGACACTGGAAATATTTGTTGCAGAAAGCGACCTAATGAAGTTCAACAAGGGCAAATGTAAGGTCATGCACACAGGATGGAATAACTTCATGCACCAGTATGGCTTAGGGGCAGGGGTTGACTTGCTGCAAAAACAGTTCTGCAGAGAAGGACCTGGTGGACAAGTTGTTAACCAGAAGCCAGCAAGGCCAATGGTATCCTGGGGTGCATTAAGAAGAGAGTGACCAGCAGGTTGACGGAGGTTCTCCTCCCACTCAACTCTGCCCTAGTGAGACCGCATATGGAGTACTGTGTCCAGTTCTGGGCTCTCCACTTCAAGAGAGAGAGAGAACTACTGAAGAGAGTCAAGTGGAGGGCTACAAAGATGATGACAGGACTGGAACACCTCGCATGAGGAAAGGATGAGAGACCTGGGACTGTTTAGTCTGGAGAAGAGAAGGCTGAGAGGAGAGCTTATCAATGCTTAGCAATATCTAAAGGGTGGGTGTCAAGAGGATGTGGCCGGTCTCTTTTCAGTAGTGCCCAGCGACAGGATAAGGAGCAATGAGCACAAACTGGAACACAGGAAGTTCCGCCTCAACATCAGGAAAAACTTCTTTACTGTGAGGGTGACGGAGCCTGGAACAGGCTGCCCAGAGAGGTTGTGGAGTCTCCTTCTCTGGAAATAATCAAAACCTGCCTGGATAGGACCCTGTGCAAACTGATTTAGGTGATCCTGCTTTGGCAGAGGTGTTTGACAGATTATCTTCAGAGGTTCCTTCTAACCCCTACCATTGCGTGATTCTGATGCAGAGGAACAGAAGGCTTAATAGACGTAAAATGTGTTGACAATGCTTAAATTTCAGTTATTAAGCATTTTAGCAACCTCATTCTAACAAATACATTTATATTTACTCTTGTTATAGCAATACAAACAGAAACTTTTTCCCTAGGTTCAGAAGAGTCTCTCAGCTGGCTAATTCTTCGTGAGGATTATTACATGTTTGAAGTAATGAAAGAGACATATTTGGCTTTCACTCTCATTGAATAGTGCTGTATTCAATGAAATTTCCTATTGGTAGATGAAAATGTTTGTACAATATGGTTTTATTGCGTGAGAGTTTGGATTACACGCAACAGTTCTGAAAACTATTCATTTTGTTGGCCAGAAAGCGATATCAATCTGCAAAAAATTGACTGGAATAAGTTTCAGGGTTCACCTGGATAAATAAAAAACAATTAAGATTCTCTCTTCCTTCCTCTAAACACAGTACTTTGATAAAAATCTTTCATACCAAACCCATTCTCAATGCCATTTTAAAGTTAATCTGCTTGATCAATATTTTCTTTTACCAAGTCTGTTATTTCTTTTTTAACATAATAATAATATGAACATTTTCTGTCTATGTAAACAAGATTAAATCCTAAATATTTTCATTTAGTCTTGCAGATTTTATATACATAAATATACAAAGATACCATATGTTTAATATTGTTGTCCTAGGTGTGACAAAACCCAAATTTATTAGAGAAATCATAACTTTTCCAACAGGGAAAGTTTCATAGAGAAGCCAGCATTAAAAAATAATCTCAGTAAAAATAATAAAAACTTTCTACACACTTGTAAAATTTTAGCATTAGTTATATACAATGACCTTTATAATTCCTTTTTGAGTTACTTCTTACCATATGCCCGAGAGAAAAATTCTGCCACAGCATCAGAACATTGACCTAATGATTATGCTTGTTCAAATATGCAAAAATATGTGTGTTTACACATACATACATGCTTATATATAGTGCCATGACAGATGCCTGGACTTCACCTGAATTCAACTGTTCATAACTACATTGAGTTTATTTTAGCATTATTGAAAGATCATCTGCTTACCACGCGAGAATGGATTTCTTTGGCATAAAGAGGGAATAAGAATTCTGATTCCCCTTCCAGACGAAGGCCTTCTTTTGTGACACGCAGGTGTCCCATTCCAGTCTGAGGAGAAGATCCAAGAATTATGCACATTTTATTATTGTTGCTGTATTTATTTTTTGTTCTTTTCATACACTTAAAACTTGCAGAACTGCCTGCCTCTAGTCTATTGATCCGTACTAATCCATTTAAGATTTTGATAATTCCCAATTTCTTGTAGGCCTATTTTTCTTTAAGAAGTTGTATCTTTCAAGAAAAAGTTATTCAAGTTTGGAATTTATTTTTTTTTTTGAAGAAAAAATGCAATATTACGGTCATTAACTTAAAAAGAAGTGCACTTGTACTGCCTGTGCCGAAATAAACTTTGTACTTGCCTTCTAAAAATGTCACAAACCTTAAACTTTTACACATGAATACTCACATAAAACAAAACTTACGTTAACATCTCCAGGTTTATTCTATCAACAATTTATTTTACAAGGAATGTAAGACTTCTAAGCCTATTGAAGAGAAAACTATTTACTTCAATTTTCAGTAACCAATTTTCCATTCCTTTGTTTATTTTTTTACTCCTCTAATAGCAGGCCAAGGCTCCATCTCTCACACTATCATCTTTCTTTCTATCATCTGCTTGTCAGTTTTTGTACCCTCCTCATCCTCTCTCAGTCCTCCCAGTTTTAGCCCAGTTGTGCTTTCAACACATATCTTACTCCATTCTCTTTACTTTCATCATTATCATAGAATTGATAATGTGAAAAATGAGCGAGAATTTACTTTAGTAAGTACATCTGAGGACTTGCAGGCTTCAGCTGCGTATTTGGCTAATTTATAAAGGATTTACTCCTCCCTCTGCCATAAAAAATGAGAGAAATGATAGCAAAAAAATCTGCAGCCTTGCAACGTGGCCAGATGTGAAAGTATTTCAAGTAGAGTGCCTCTAACTTCAAGGAGTAGGTAGGAGGACTAAATGAAAAAAACAAAACAGAAGTATTTCCACCTCAAATATTTTTCACATTGTTCTCCTCATCAGCAGAGAAGAAGAAACACATAACAGGCCACTGATTATACATCAATAATTTACTAATCTAATGAATTATGCTCACCACTGACAAAAATTGTAACTTTTAGAGATTGCAATTGTTTTCAAATAGGATATGTTCTGATCAATGACATTATATGTTTTGTATATATAATGCTAACTAACACCTCTAACCAGCCTTCAGTGAAAAATTGTAGCTATTTTTTATTTTTTTTAACAGGCTCGAAGATAGACAAAGACAGAAACAAGCTTTGCTTAAATTCTATAAGGTACAAAACATTCCTGTCAGCAGTTCACTCCATTGGAGAGTACAACTGTGATTCCTCCTCAGCAAGGATTTATTTCAGGAAAGAGGCTTTTGGAGTAGCTATTTATACTATCTGTTATTCAGGGTTAAATATTTTACTGCTTTGAAATTTATAATGTACTGACTTTTCTCAGTGAAAGCAGATAAAATTTCTGAACTCTAGACCATAGCAAAGCTTTTAAAAAGTAGCTAGTACATACTGATACATCTCAAGAGGCAAAATTAAAATAATACCTATGATGAGCCCCCTATGGCTTTCACAATCACAATTTCTAGCCAGCACTGAGTGATTTAGAAATATATATAGTGAAGACTATAGACATTTTTTCTAACTTGTAGCACAAAACAGATCATTTCAACACCATAAAAATAAACTGATTTTAAGACACACTTTTGAAAAATATGACATGAAATATTCTAAAGAAATATACTAACAAAGGGCTCTCATTTAATTAACTAAATTTAAGGTCTCATTATTTGCTCTGATCTCATGCCTTTTCCCATCAGGTTTAAACACAGTTTGCATATCTTTCTGGAATATACAGAATTAACTAAACAGTATATTACAGAGTAAGTATAAAAAAAGATATTGACAAATCTGATATTTAAGAAGGCAGAGGAAGAAGTAGCAATTAATTCTTGCTCTGAAGCAAATTGGGGAAAATTAACAAACTCCTGGGTGGCAATCTTTATCCTGCCTTTGGCTTTGCCAGGAAGGAATTTTAAGTAGAGACAAAAAAAAAAAATCCAAAAAGTAATTGATGTTGAAATAGAAGATTATGCAATTTACTTAGCACACTCCTAATGGATTCTGAATTTTCAGCCACGATTATTCCAAAAATGCTATATAGACAAAGGAATGTCTTTGACATCAAGAATAATATGCCATGTGACAGAACTGAGCACTTTAACTTATCTGTAAATTCTTACTTTTCAGTAAATCCAGTCATATCACTCAGGATTACTTTGTATAAGTTTGTCCTCAACTATGTTCTATTTTCTTCACCAGATGTTTCATTTAAGCTTTGACACAAAACTCACATTGTCATGTATTTGAATAAGAGCCTCATGGACGTGCTGGAATGTGTCCAGAGAAGGGCTACAAGGGCAATCAGAGTGCTGGAGCACCTCTCCTATGAAGACAGGCTGAGAGAGTTGGGGTTATTCAGTCTGGAGAAGAGAAGGCTGCAAGAAGACCTTATTGTGGCCTTCCAGTATCTGAAAGTGGCCTACAAGAAAGCTGGAGAGGGACTTTTTAGGATGTTGGGTGGTGAGAGGACAAGGGGGAATGGATCCAAACTAGAGGAGGGTAGATGTAGATTGGACGTTAGGAAGAAGTTCTTCACCATGAGGGTGGTGAGACACTGGAACAGGTTGCCCAGAGAGGTGGTGGAAGCCCCATCCCTGGAAGCTTTTAAGGCCAGGCTGGATGGGGCTCTGAGCAACCTGACCTAGTGGGAGGTGTCCCTGCCCATGGCAGCGGGGTTGGAACTCAATGATCTTCAAGGACCCTTCCAACCCTGACAATTCTATGATTATCCATTCTCATTGACTACTTCGGAAATTTAGACTTGGTTTACCTGCATAAATGACCATCTGTGATGACTAACAGATAAACTCTGTAACATGCATGAGAACAACAAAAATGTGGATTTCCTATAATGAGCCTCATGTCTATTACCTTTCTGAGTGTAAACAATTATTATTTCCTTATTATCATGATATTTGAGCATCTCAAGATTGTAAAAGTTCTGAGTTATGCAGTACTGAGAGGTGAGGAAATTCTATTATACCCTTTTCATAACTGTCAAGTTGAAGTTACGTGGAATATATCAGAGAGGGATTTAGGATAAACAACCACCCTAATGCATTGAGATCCAATGATAAATTCTATAAAAAGGAAGAATATAAATTGCACATAACATTCTTTCAACCATCAATCTGCTGCTAATACCATTTAGGAGAAACCAATTATTATTTATTGATTATTGTGACTTCCTCAGTCATCCATAACACTTTGATCAACAATCTCAGTTTCAGGATTTAATTCTGTTTCTATTCAAATCATTGAATAAAAATATTTCTACTGACTTGAGGAAATGGTCCAAATATCAGTTAGACACGAACTTTGATGTAGTTATACACTAAGATATTGACTAGGAAACAAAAAAGCGCTTCATTAAACATAGCAGATGTATGGCAAGTCTGGATTCTTATCCTGATGCTAGTGACTGTCACTGCCTGAGTGTGTTTGCCCTGAGCTGTAACACTTTGTTGTACATATAGCCCTGAGACTTACGTTATCTAATTACTCAAAGTCCTCAGTGAGGCAGGGACCGAGCTGTACAGAAGAGGAGGATGAAATGATATCTCTGTAGACACTAAGCAGATTTTGTTATTGCTGCAAGGATTTGACTGGCGTGGAAACTGCTGGCAGCTGCCAAACCCTTATACATCAAAGATGAAATTTAGCATTAGTGTTCACAAAGGTGTGACCAGTTTTAATTTCAAAACTGCTAGGCATACTCTAAGTGGAGTAACAGGATCTCTTCAACCACAGTGGAAGCATTTCTCATTATTTGAAAATGCTCCCAAGAAGATAAGTACTTGTAGAAACAGGGACTTCTAAGAAAATATTCAAGCTCTGAGTAGGTTCAAGCCTCATAAAAGCTCAACAAAAAACCTCTTTGATTCAGAAATAATGATTTAAAGGATATTTGACAGCTATTCAGTGAATTGCCTATATAGGGATACTCCAAACCATTTGAAATGAGTAGCTACTACTATCAGAATCCTAGGTAAGACTCATTATGCTATGGAGCATCTGGATGGGAGGACCATCTTGGGTGGGTTATCATTATTTTAGATTTTAAACATAACAAATGTGAAATATTTTTCCTTTAAAATATGGGGAAACAGCTCCACAAAGCCAATAGAGAAGTGCAGTATGTCTACTAGTTGTGGAAAGGCCCTTAAGTTTCTTTCAGAGGACTGTAGAAGGACTAAGTCCTTTATCAGGACCAAAAAAACATACTGATGGCTCTGGTGGTATAGCCATCTTCTTCTGATATGAATATCTCTGTTGAGGAAAATGAAGAAATGATGAGATAAAGCAAGTTTGGCAGCATTGTCATGGATAGTGCTAAAGGCCTGTCTTGTTAAAACAGGATACAAGAACTTTCCCTTCTTTCACTTGTTGTTATAGTGAAACCTGCTCCTCTGGTTCATAACCAAGAAAGTCACTTGGAAAGAGATGCACATAGCAGATTGCTGTGGGACTAGGAGTGGAAATAAGCAGATGCAGCTCTAAGGGTCCTGCACACACAGAGACTTGCTCTCAGGTAGTTGAGCCTCATTCTGTGTATGAACATCAGATGAGATATATGGGATTTATCTCCCAAGCCAGTATCATAACTGATTTATCTCCAAGCTGACTGGAACTGATAATGATACTAACTTCAGAGTAGAGAGGATGCAGCACATCTATTCAGACAGCACCTTTTCTTCCTTATAGGATACTTACGTCCTACTTCTAGGACAGCCCAGGGAAAGACCTTGGCAAGTTCAGAGCAAGACAACATTCGTTGTGCCCCAAAGCTAGTTCAATTAATGGCTTTATAGATCCAGCTTTCATTGAAGTACTTCTTGTAGCAATTACTATTTAGAGAACTTGGTTTGCAAACAAGAGTGTACTGTTTCATTGAGATAATAGGGCTGTGGGTAGAGATTGTTAAAGAGCAATCAGCAAAACAGGATTGGTAATGAATCTGATGAAACTCTCTGTTTGACTTACAATATCTATTTTGGAGCTAAGTACGTGCTTGGTATAATAACAGTACTGATGCCTCATCTCATTTTCTGTTGCAAGGACTCTATTTCCTGGGCTCAGACAGAGAAGGTTATCCAATTCCTCTTTTTAGGTGACAGCAGTGTCTTTTCTGTCAAAGACATTGGTCAAATCAGAGCCCTTAGCAACTTGCTGTTGCTGGACTCCTGGTATAGAAGTTAGTCTCACCTGTCTTAGGGCTGGATGCAGACTAAAACACACTTTGCAGATAAAGCCTGAAAGTGGGGAGGTAATATCCTGTATCTAGAAAAGTAGCTGGCTGCTTTGAACTCAACAGTTTTGTAAGGAAATGACTACAAAAGATGCAAATTCATCACACCATTGACATTTGCTTAGTTCTCGTTAGTTTTATTTCCTAAAACTGGATTAATATTTAAGATGCATTCAAGATATTTCAGGTCCAATTTGTCCTGATACACAGAGTAACAGACTTTCTTAAGTAAAAAAGGTATTAAATCCAACAGGTATTACTGAAGAGGAAAAAACTAACTTCTCAAAACAGATTCAGTTCCAGCTTTGTTTCCTCATTCGGCAAGGACGAGATCCTGCCTCTGGTTCTGTACTACGCAGACATTTCAAAGCTGGATAACACTTTAATAAAAATGCCATTACATCTGGCATTACATCTCCTGTGACTGATTTACTCAACATTAGAAAAATAGACTGCTAACTCCCACTGCTACACATACTTATTTAGGAATTGAGCTTTTATATGCTGGCTAATTCATTTTATTATATTACCATCTGTAATTATGCAACTTAGCTAAAAAAATGAAATTAAATCTTCTTCTTTGATTTGTAAGGGTTGTCAAAAGGATTTTCTTCAGAACAATAGTGCATCATGTTTATTTCTTGAATTCCTTTGAGGAATCGGGGGTATTTGCATGGTGTATATGATTACACAGACTATGTATGGATTGAATATTGTAAATCCTATTGTTTGACATTTCATCTTGTGGTCTCAGTGTGCTATGCCCGTGTAAATACACAGTGACAAGCATCTCCAGCCAGACAGAATTTGCTGTCTAAATAGTCATGATGACAAAAATGTGAAATGAGAAAAAGACAGATGTTGCATTCCTCACAAAGCACTGCTGAAGATGTCTCCAGTGTTGTGTGAAGGGACCAAATCAAATGTTACTATGTTTTGTCTTGCAGCTATCATAGAATTTATTTTGAAATGATATTATCATATTAAATAGCAGCCACTGTAGTACATTGCAATTAAAACCTGATCATCTCCATTAACAATCCAACATCACTTTGAATTGCCCAGCCTTCCCCAGATCTTAGTACTCCTGATTAAAGAAAGTTAAACAGCAGAGTTTTAGTTACCTTTGAAAATGCCTTTGGCAAATTTAATTAAATTTTCACTCTATATTCTTTAGTTATTATTACATTTCATTCGATTACGTTTTCCCCACAACTTTATGTATACAGAAATTTACACTTGGAAATGTTTAGTAAGCAGTCAGTACAGCTATACATAAGGCAATTTAGTATGGAGATATGTGAATTCTTATAATCATTTTGTCTGAGCAGACGTGAAGGCACAGACAAGGCTTTTCAGTGTCCTATGAAGACAGTATGAGGGAGTTGGGTCTGTTCAGCCAGGAGAAGAGAAGGCTCCGAGAAGACCTTATTGTGGCCTTAAGTATTTGAACAGGGCCTACAGGAAAGTTGGAGAGGGACTGTTTATAAGGGTGTGTGGTGACTGGACAAGGGCCAATGGTTTTAAACTAGAGCAGGGTAGATTTAGATTAGACATTAGGAAGAAGTTCTTTACTATGAAGGTTGTGAGACGCAGGAACGAGTTGCCTAGAGAAGTTGTGGATGCCTTATCCCTGGAAGTATTTAAGACCAGGCTGGATGAGGCTCTGAGCAACCTGGTCTAGTAGGAGGTGCCCCTGCCCATGGCAGGGGGTTAGAACTAGATGATCTTTAAGGTCCCTTCCAACCCAAGCCTAGGGTTGGAATAATAATAGAATAATAGAATTTCTATGAAGTGGAAGACATTTTAAAAGCCAAAAAAGAAATACTTTTAAAAATATGAGACCATTGTAAGATGTGCACACAATATATATGGAGATGTCACCTGAACATTCACTAAAAAGGAAGTAGGACAAGTATCAGAGCAAAAACCGAACAGACAAAACAGGTGATGGAGCTTTTGCATCATTAAGGAAGTAAAGGTGTGAAGATCTGATGTAGAACTGTGGAAGGCCTTTGAGGAACTGAGAATATAAGGACTTTACATTTACTTCTGTGAACAGGGCAGGTAGGTTTCTTGAAGAACTAACAATGGGAAACTGTATGGTAGATAAAAAGGGATGGAAGGAATGGTAGGAGTGGTCACGGGCTTCTAGAATTTACAAACTCGGGGATTTGTAAGAACTATTGAGATCTTTGTTACATATCTGAAAGTCTTCAAAAACCTGCAAAAAGTCACAGAAACCACTGGATTTCTTGTTAATTCACACCAAGGGAAACAAAATTGGTGTACAGCTTAGTCATAAGCTATTGTATGATTCTTCTGAAGAATGACACATTCAGTTCAGACGCTGTCTTCTACATACTGGACATTTATGAAAAACCTGTATGGAAACAGTTTCTGTATGGTGTAAGAGAGAGAATCAAAAAAACAGCAGAATTCCAAAGGTATAACTCAGTATTAATATTTCCCAAATTGTCTGGCAGCCAGATGTCTACATTTTGGGAGAATGTATTCTGTTAAATGGAAAACTGCTTGTTACATAGTATTTACTGTCCCTTCCTCATCTCCTCGTGCTCAGAGGTCAATCTGGATGGAGGACCTGTTGTGCTAGACATCGCAGAAACACACAGAAGGTATTTATGAGCTGCAATTACTAACATAACGGACAATACACGAACTGGACCATGACATAGAAACAGTTTAAACATATGTCTTGGGGATCCATCATGTGAGAACAGTGGTTACTTTTCTGCCTCACTGATTTCTACTGGAGCTTGGCAAGCTTAGGGCATTTTACTGTCAGTCTCAAAACAGACATGTCCTAGGTGTCCCACGTGGAAAATAAGCAGTTCAGGAACTCCACACAGTGAATATTTCCCATCAGATGGCTGGTTTCATACATGAATGCATATGCAATTATTTGTATATGGAGCATGGAAATAGGAATTAAACTCAAGTTGATCAATTCCTCCATCTCAGGTTATTACAGTAGAGTGGGCATGACTCTGGGTACTAAATTGAAGAGCATGTGCAGACCACAGCGTGTCCCCATCACCCATGTCAGCACCACTTTGGAAAAGTGGATTTTGAGCAGGACAGGGCCTGCAGGCATCTTCTACACTTTTATATAAATTATTTGATTCATAATTCAGATTAATCAAATGTTTTAAGAAAACAGATAATATATATGTAAGTATATATCACAGTATTGACGAGTCTTTCTTTGATAACAGCTTTTTAGCAGTGTTTCAATATCTTGCTTTCACATGATTACTCTTTGTATAAAATATTTAAATATTCACCATCTGATAGAGATAACAGGAACGACTGCGGCCTGGTTGGAGGCAAATTATATTTAACTTAATGTAAAAATAACAAAATGCAGCTGTTCGGGATAATTTAGAGTAGAAACCATGCAATACTGGTGTTTTGACACAAAAACATTTTAGTGAAAATTGGGATAAGGATTTGTGAGCACTTAAATCTTTTATTTCATTTAAGCATTAAAGAAAGTAACATTCTCAAAATGGCAACTAATTCCACAGAGAATACACTGTTAATCATAAAAAATGTGGAAAGGCTGCACAAGTTCATTAGCGTGTATCTCTGCAGTAAAGGAGAACTCTTGCTGTGAATGAGTGTTCTTTACTGAACGTTTTTATTGCTGTCTAGTCTGGTTTTAAATGTTCTAAATGATTGGGCATCTTCAATTTAATAAGTCATGCTATTCCACAGTCTAGTGACTCTCACTGTCAGAAAGTGCTATTTGATTTTCAGTTAAAATTTTGCTTAATTCATCACATTTCTAGTTTCGTAATTTTTGCACTTCCTTAAGTAATTTCCTCCATCACTGGTGTCTGAATTTTTCAAGTGCTTAAATAGTTTACACAAGTATTTGATCATATAATCAACTAATTTCTTTCAAAATACATATAATAATTATAAATCTAGACCAGTATCATTATCAGCCAACTAATGTGCATATATAGTAACATTATAATTAGTGTAGCAACATTTTATTATACAATTAAATATAAAGCTATTGACATTGCCTTTATTGACACTTTGAAAAATAAAGACAATTTTTAATACTTTGTCTATTATATTAATTATTAATTGCCCCTGAGAACCTGAGAAGATTGGCAGAGTGGTTTGTCTGTGATAAGAGTTTCTGGGAACAGGAATATAGGTAGATCACTCACGAATTATGAGGCAAAAGAAGAAAATACCTGTGAATATTATTTGGAAAACCCAATATTGTTTGTCTAACTGCAGCAATCGTCCTATTCATTCCAGTGCCAGAAATGTGTGTGCATAAAAGGGAAACTGGAAGCAAAATTCACATTCTAGCATAAATGTGCAGAGACCTTCCCAATTCTCATTGCCTATGTCTTTTTGTCCAGCTGAAGTACAGGCACCAGAGCAGGCTAAACATTTGTCCAGTTCTTAGGAAGAACTGTGTTTAGAATGGGCACTGATGGACTGGACATCGTGTGCTTGGCCCTCCATATACCAAGTTCATTCCTGTTGTGATAAGGTGATCCACAGGTTGTTCTAAGGCTTACTATTAGGGCTTGACTCTCCTCTTGTTAGTGATTCAAACCCACGAGGGGTTCAATATGGATGGCAGGAGAATGAGGGATTGAGTGCAGATTCAAATAATGTTTGACTGGCAGTGCATCTAAAACTGTAAAGACCTGTCTGCCTCTCTTACTCACACTGTGCTGAAAATTTTTGTCAGAGAAAAACCTGGGCTACGTGCTGAACTCCACACACTGAAGAAAGAAGTTATCCTGGGGAAGGCTCTTGTTTCATTACTGTCTGTCCTTATCAACATGAAATAAAGCACAATTGTCTTGACCTTTTTTATTCCAGGAGATCGTTTGATAGTGCATCAGAAATTATAATCGCTTGACTAGGTGCATTTTTTCACACCTGAGTTTTAGAGTACTAGCACAACAATCAATGAAATTCAATAGTGACCTAAAAATTTTGGTCCAAGCCTTTACTCATTACAGTAGTGACACAATGGATCAGTATTATGGGTGAAGTCTGAGGACATGAGTACTAATTCTTTATATAATAGCAGGGTAGGACACCTAAAGATTGTTATATTTAGGAGAAAATGTGAAATCAGTTTCATGACCTTTATTTCTCTAAAGAATATAAAGATAGTGGAAAAGTAAAAATGTGAAAAGAAAAAAAACCTCAGTAACTAGTAGGAGATAAGATTTCCTAGACATGGAGCTTCTGATGCTATTAAGTCCTGACTAACATTAGAGAAAAAATTCACAGTCTTCTAAGAAAAATCAAACAGAAAAAAAAAAAAAAATAAAGTTCCTTAAAAATATAAAGCTGAGCCACACAGAAAACAATTTTAAGTTATTCATATTCTCTGTGATTCATGATGTGCAGTCACTAAGTGCACTTCTTCCATGTGAACTGAGTAACAGAAAAATTCAACGTGATCTAAGACGTTCTCCATGGTTATCTGTATGACAGTAACTGCTGAAAAGAATTTATATGGGGGAAGAAATTTCATGGGAATTCAGGCACAGTAACTATATTAGTAAGTAGGACTTAAAATTAACCTACCTTTTAATAAGTGAATGAGTATAGAAATGCTTATGTGAAGACAAAATGGCCTTCATTTAGTGACAGAAGTGTAACAACAATAGATAATGGGAATTTTAATATAACGCCTTCACTATCAGGGACAAAGCTGCAGGAATTTAGTATTATTGTTTTTCTTGTAACAAGTCTCTTCACATCATCTGTGTATCACAGCTGCATGTTAGGAACAAATTAGCTTAGCTTCAATATTCACTGATGCATTTTATTGCATTCTGACTAAAGCTACATCTTGCAGACTTCTGAAAGGTACCCTTTAATCTACTACATGCAAGATTACATTATAAATCTTGAAATATATATGGCAGTGGAAAGTTATTAAATTTATTCATGAATAATATAGCTGCTTAGCCTCAAGCACGAAGTAGTAATAATTATCCCTGAGCTGTAATTAATTGGGCAAAGAAATTGTTAAATTTTAGATGCTGATAAATAGCAGAGGGAAGATAAGAAAACCCAGCACTGCCAGCAACATTTTAACACTAAGGAATTCTGTATGAGATAAAATTACAGCAAACAAATTTATAAAATATAAACTAAACAGAGGCTATGAGATAACAGTAAAATAGATTCTCTTAGAATGGTTAGAATTCACCTCAGTGTAAGGTATTGACAACTTCACTATTTTAAAGATTGTTACCAACACAAAATTTACAGATCAGGAAGTATGTTCAAAGATAGGTATTTCTTACAAGAAAAGAATGGAAAATTAAAGAGGACACTTACTGGGGAAAACCACATCACTTTAAGAATCCAGATTGTCAAAGAAAAATTCACAACTAGGATGATAAGCAGGAGAAGAACAAACAGGTAGAGGCAACGCTTTCTCCAGCCATAGATTCCAATTTTGTAGACATATTCATTCTTCGGCCTCTCTAGGCTAGTGCCTGGTGTTGTTGTAGTGTATTGTTCACGTACCATCTGCTATGTAAAGAAAAAAAAAGGGACTGCTTAGTTAAGGAAAAAATATTGATATAAAAGCCCAAGGAAAATACAAAGATATAATTGTAATAGTAAGTTACTAGAAACTAGAACTATGAAATTTAGAAACTGCTATGAAATTTTACCTGCAAAGAATTTTCATCACATCCCGTTCAAATTACACTTACATCTTGTTTTCTAGCACATAGGATGTGATGTTTTAATATATAAACTGCATCAAATGCCAGGAGGCTTAAATTTATTTTACCCTATATAGAATAACAACACTTTCCTCCCATTTTTCATAATAATCTAATTCTCCCATTATGAAATATTTCATAGGGTATCATAATTTGTGGCTCACAGAACAACATTATTTTACTGTAAAAGTAGTTACAAGTGGTAATGCTGCCTTGTAAGCACAGGTTTAAAAATACTTCTACATAATCTTTTCCTCAATTCAGTAATAAAATGCATTCTTTGTGTGGCAAAACTTAACCGTGTATCATTGAAATGCCAAAATATGTTAAGTTTCGATATCTGTACATAAAGAAATTAAATGATTCTTAATAATGTAAGGGAAACAATTCAACAATTTATCAGATATTTATATTTAAAGATATATTAGCAATGAAAATATTGATTACTGGTTTTAAACAACTTCCTTCACTTTATATAGTTCTTAAGGAAGTATTCTCTGGATTTAAAGAAATATTACCAGACTGCTCTTCTTATAAACATGGCAGTACTCACTAACTTGTACTTCTGCTGCACAGACAGCACCAGCCATTCAAACCATTTATTAAAGACTAAAATTTCAGCCAAGAGAATAAAATCTCAGCAGCAGAAGCTGCTTATCTAGAACAGTGGACAACACCTGTCTCATTTCCACCAATCTAAAATGAAAAACACAAACGCCAATCATGGGTGTCAGAAAGAAAATAGGTATTTTAAGCTCAAGCACTTCCCATAAAGTAGGTATGTCCACAGGCATCTTACATTCAAAACCTGGTCAACTTCTCTACAATACAATGTTCCCAAATGAGAGTGCCTTCAGACAAGTTCCACACAAGGTCTCCTTTCAATTCTGAATTTACTCCTGGAAACGAGATCACTGTGCTCTGCACGCACAGTTTTCAAAATGTGATTAAATTATATCCTTGCCCAACCGCTGAATTACTCTAAGTCATTACAGAAACTCTTTTCAAGACTCCCGCAGAGCTATCCTGTGTCTGTAACAAGCCTGTGGCCCTCAGTTCTAATCCTCATCTTTTGTTCCTGTACCTTCCTGTTGAACTACAGTACAGAAAACACAATGTAAGTTTACAATAAAACAGAAGTTCATGCATTATCTCTCTGCATTTATACAGTATTCATCGCATTTCTGCACTTCCATTGAAAAATCTTTTGATTTGTTGTTTATTTACAGTAAAAATGAGACTTTACCATCAGCATTTCATAATGTAACTGTGCTGCAGGCATTATGGGACAATATTCTAATGAACTTTTTGCTGCTATCAATCTCAGTTGCTTTTGAAATTGTGTACATAAATCTTTTACTCTGCTGAAAATACTGAAAAGCGTACAATGATTTATTAGTGGAGAATCAGAGATTCTGAAGTAATTTGGCTTAACACTACTACAAGGCATTGTAGATTTACAAGACATTACATAATATTGCCACACGAACTAAGTTTGCTTAAAACAAGCAGCTTATAATTTTCAGTCCCATGTATTACTCAAGCACCTAGTACGGATTATAGGATACAGCTTATACATTTTTTTTTTTTGCTGTTTTCCCATGAATCATTGTATAACAAACCATATCACTCACATAGAAGCATCTTAAATCTATATTACCATGTTCTGTCAAGTAAATCAAATTGGGACATTTATGCATAAAATGCTTGGAAAAAACCTTTACATTTCCACACAGACTTCTCCTGAACACTGTAACTTACAGGATACGATGCAGTAACTGTTATTTGGTAACACCAACAGATATAGAATCATAGAATAATTAAGGTTGGAAAAGACCTCTAGGATCATCAAGTCCAACCTACTACTCAATGGCTCCATGATCACTAGACCATGCCCTGAAATGCCATATCCAATCGCTCTTTGAACACCTCCAGGGATGGTGACTCCATCACTTCCCTGGGCAGGCTGTTCCAATGCCTAACCACTCTTTCAGTAAAGAAATTCTTCCTAATGTCCAGTCTAAACCTTCCCTGGCACAGTTTGTGGCCATACCTCTTGTCCTATCGTTAGTTACTAGAGAGAAGAGGCCAACACCCGCCTCACTACAGCCTCCCTTCAAGTAGCTGTAGAGAGCAATAAGGTCTCCTCTCAGCCTCTCCTTGTAAGACATGTTTTTCAAACCCTTCACCAGATTTAAGAAATAACCTGTACAGTTCTTGCTGAAGTATAGTACAGCTATATAACACCCTAACATAGGGTTTCTCATCATTTCCTTCATTACACATACTTGCTAAGTGTCAGTATAATGAGAAACAAGATAGATGACAGCTACAGAAATTTCCATAGTAACAGAAGCTCCCTTCACAAGACAGACTGGGTCTTTTTGGTTTGCTGATTTTTTGTTGTTTTGGATTTTTTTGGTTTGGATTTTTTTTTCTTTGGTTAGTTGGTTGGTTTGGGGTTTTCTAGGAGATGATAATCCACTTCTAGGAACACTTAAAGGTTGTTTCAATAGGACTGTGAGAAAATGAACCGTTCTTCAGAAAGTGCACAGTCTCATGAAGGTAGCTGGGCCTTAGATAACAAATCTCTAGCTGCGGCATCTAAGCTTTGCTTGTTTCTTGTGTTGCTGTTTGCTACATCTTCAAGTAGAAACATCATTTAATAAGAAGTAAATTAATTCTCAGATCTTCAGGTTTTCATGCCAGCCTCATCACAGTGATGTCTGAGGTTGGGATTCATCTCACAATGTTAGTTACTAACAATTTAGCTTTCAATACCTGAGCCAGTCAAGCTGGATTCCCTTTATGGTCAATGGAGATAAATCTGCCCCTGCTGGGAATTATCTAGCTGACTTATTTTAGATGTATATTTTAGACATGCAATGAACTGCACTTTAGATGTGCTTAGCTTCTCCACACAAAAAGAGAAATAAAGAGAGCCTGGAATGACTTTTTCACATGTACATACCTTCAAGTTTCAGACATAAGCATTTGGTCATATTAATTCCAACCAGAATGATTTACAGAAGCATGTAATTTAACAGGAAGAGAGGATTTGTTTGATTCTTGTTCTCCACTGTTCCATTTTTATCCTGTTGTAAAATGTTTACTGTGTGAATTGAGGGTTTTATACACAGTGTATTATGTACTGTTGTTTAATGAGGTGAGGTCAAAATCCATGAGGCATTTCACCAAAAAGCCTATGAATTTTGAGATTGTTTTCAACTCTTCAGAAATTCCACAGAGGACTCCTCCCAGAAACAGCATTGTTCCCTGCACAAATTACTTTTTCCTGACAGAAAACAGTTCTGCTGTTCCTGAGAATTATTAATACTGTCAAAAACTGCTTTGGTCCTATCAGTTGGCTAATGCTGGCCTAGACAATAGACTGCTTTGCAAAGGATTAAATTTTTCTATTTAATAAAATATTTCATGATTTTTAATAGTTTTTGGTCCAGTATCAAGTAATTAAAGGGGAAATACTTTAAGAATTGGTACTGTTGGACTGCTTCTTCTGGAAGAATCAACTTTCCACATTACTAACTTACATGTTTATAAGCTGAAATCACATAGGAGAATAATCTCAGATGTCTGGAGAAGTCAGAAAGAAATTCTTTTATAAATTTGGGCTATTTTAGGAAGTTAAG
Source organism: Baryphthengus martii (assembly GCA_013396935.1). NCBI lineage: Eukaryota > Metazoa > Chordata > Aves > Coraciiformes > Momotidae > Baryphthengus > Baryphthengus martii. Next base: position 255,755 of record VWZK01000283.1, read on the forward strand.
CTAAAAGGAAAGCAGGCAGATATTGTAGCTGGCTGGTGAAGTCTGCCAGGATTCAAGAGAGACTCTTAGAAGAAAAACAAAATATATTTAGTATGATGAAAAATGTGATTTCTAAATGGAATAATCATGAAATCGTAAGTTGCTTGTGTAAGAGCAAACTAAACGAACACCAAGGAACTGATTACTTAGTCACCTAGGGGTATGTAAGTTAGTTTGAGAAGCAAGAAGTCTGCACAATGAACAATGACTTTGGCAACCGTTATTTTTATATTTTTTTATACACGGGCAGCACACAGTACAAACTAAAGAGAGTAAGAAGAGTCCTGCCAACCTACACTGTAGATAAAATGGCAATTTAGTTTCAGAACGAGAATTCTGATATCATTCCAATAGGTCATGAAAATATGCATTTGGATCATATCAGCAGTACCGTAATAAAAAAATATGCTATTTAATTGGAAGTGGAATTTCTTGCTGTTCCTACTTAATGGCCCACACAATCAGAAGTCAAATAAGATTAAGATCAACTACTTGTATATTTCTTACCAATTTTTGTATATGTGGCAATAATTCATGGGATCAAGCTCTATCATGGTAGATTGCTATTTGAAAGTATTTTCCAGTTGTTATCTTCTGGTTTCCTAGAATCCATTTTTATCCAATTACTTCTTGATCATTTTATGATTTAAAACACTGAATGCTAAATAGCTGCCAAAAGATTTGTCATTGGTATAACCTGAATTACTTTTACACTGCAGATATTTTGACCATGGAAGATTTTCTCATGTGTTCAGGTGCTACTCGTGTTGGATGTATGCATGAAATTCATGCCTATACGAATACACATATGAGCTCTTGCTGCAAGAGTTGCATGTACTTTATATTGTTACTAAAGCTGGCCTCTAAAAATCCATGACGGAACATTTCCTTGGATCTGTTGTACCTTTTTCTATGCAAGACTTGGAGACTGGCATCTGTGATTGATTGAGAGGTCCAGGAGTTTTTTATATTGATACCTACATATTGAAAAACTGTCCATCAATAATGTTACTATAGGATTCAGGTTAGTTTGAGCATCAAGTTCAAAAAGCTATTCTGATAGATCTGTAATATTCAATTAAGACAGCTGTGTTTTCAAGAAGGAATTTGCAAACTTATCAGTAAGCCTGCTTGGAAAAGCAAGCCTGAGTAGAAGCTTGTTAACTGTATTATTTTCAGGAATTGTTTATCTGTAGGGATTATTGAAGAGAAATACTATTTCAATAAAAATAAGCAATCTCAGTTCAATCTCAGTTTATTTCAATTGTAAAAATGCGTTTTCATTGTTTTTTTCATAAATGGCTGTTATTTTCTTGAACATAAATAATATTCCCCTTAATGCACAATTCAGAACTGTCACTCAAATACTCTGTCATGTCATAACACAACTAATAAAAATAAATTATTAAAAAGCATAATTTAAATATAAAACTCCTTATTTGCTAATAATCAACTGTAGTTCCATTAATAATTATATAATTATTAGTATTTCATATTTTTGGACTTTTCCAACTGTATTGGGCTTTTCAGTAGAGACAGAAAGCTTAGCACTCGAGAACATTTTCAAATCAGAGTTAAGAAGGACTAGTGAGGTTTCATGAAGAAATATGCACCCCATGCTCATACTACACGTGTACTTTTGAAAGGGAACTTCAGTCAGTACCTCATCTCTCTTTATACAAAGTCTACTCATTCACATCCAAGAAAAATTCATAGTATGTGTGAGGATGGAAGAGGTGATAATGCTAAGCTAAAACAGTTCAGTAGAAAGATAATTTTAACCATTGAAACTAAATTCTTGTGCCATCATAAAAAAAAACAACGTAAACTGAAACAGAACAACCTGTCAACTCAAGCGAGAACTACTTTTATGATCTGCGTACAGTATCTTCATGGAACATTATGTTCATTAATGTTTTTATATAATGCATTGGGCTCGATGGGTATTATTATATAGGAGGAACATCAGAAGTGCATTAAGACTTCACACATCGGTGGCATTCAGGCACGCACACTTTGGTCTTTGTGGACGACAGAAACAGTCCATTGATCAACCTACAGGAAATTGGTGCAGCTGAGTATTTTCCTGACAGAGAAAAAACAATTGAAGTAAATCTGTTGTGCAAAGAAAAAAACAGAAAAGAAGTGAGCCATATGGAAAAGCTTTCAAGACAGAATCAGGAAGGTAGGGAAAACTCAAACTCTCATGACTAGAGGAAAATTTTCTAATTCCTTTCAACCCTTCCTCATTCCAACATATTGTATTAATTTTGCCCAACCCTGCTTTGCTGAGATTTGTGTATTATACAGTACACTACAGTTTGAATTGTAAACTAGTGTCAGAAGCTAAAAAGAGCTGGATCCCTGCAGCATTATTTGTGGAAACTGGCAAAGAAATTCATAGGGCCTAGTTAACTGTTTGTGTACCCTGCAGTGCAAATTCACATAATAAGTATGACGTGGTCACAATTAGTAGCTTTGCACATTTTAAGTACCACTGCAATAGTTGAAAGGTAGTCACTGAGAGCAGAAGATGAAGTACTACATTAAAAATAATTATTTGTCCAATACCAGTGTACTTTTGAATCTCATTTACACCAAAAATGTTTTTAAAACTCTGTCTTCAGTCTTTCAATTTCATTTATTTTTTCTCCTTTAACAAACTTCCAAAACATTAATCAGATCAGAAAAAGGTAGTTTTCATAATACTTCCCTGAGAATCAAAAGGCCAAGCAAAAATACTAGATAGATTTTTTTGGTAAATGATTTTTCATTTTTGTGTGTCTTACTAACATTTTGAGAAGTAGCTAGTTTCTGGTATGAGAAAGCCTGTGTTTTTCATGTGAAATGCCTTAAAATGCTTAGTAAAGCAAATGTGAAACTTCTCTCTGAAATTCAGTCACCATTACAGCTAAGTTTCCTTGAGCAGCTTTGAGTACTGTACTGTGGAATAAAACCTTAAAATCTCACTATTATTTACTTTCCTGAGGTCTCCAACATATACGTTACTCTACCTGTAGATAACAAAAATCTTTTCAAGAACACAAAGAACTTGGAATTACTGATGTAGAAGTGATTAGATGAAGATGTGGGTGGGACAGTCACATCTAGATGACTGTCTCATCCATAAGGCCACTATCTAGACCTCACAGAGATCTCATTATTCATTATTACAGATTTTAGAAGTAAGTCCTTCAGGAGAGATAAAAGAGCAGTCTTCACTGAACAGTGAAAAACTGAGATCCAATAATGATGTCAAGACCATTTAAGTGTTTGCACAAAGGACTACAAGTCCACCAGAGGTACAGAAGATACATAATGTGCTGCTGCAGCCAGTATCAGAACAGAATGATTGCAGGCTCTTCTGGTTGTGAGGTTTCTCTCTTCCTCTCTTCACTGCACTTAGAAATACTCTATACATGAAGCAGAAGCCAGAATAGATTCATTCCACTAGATCCTTCTTTTTATTTAATCGTGCATTTAATAAAATGGTTATAATTAAACTAGGTACGAACTAAATGACTCCAATTAAAAGTCATTTCAATTCTTAGTTAAGGCTTTCAATTAATGCAAACACACAAAGTAGAAGGAGGTTGTTTAATGTACTTTTTTTTGCCCACTAGAGTATGACAGATGACAGGAGTTTGTTATGGAAAGACAGTATACCTCTGTTGCTGTGTTCAATTGTTCATGAGGTGGTGATAAGCAGCCTTCAATTTTTCTTGTAACAGTCTTCCGACAACAGAATCATAGAATGACAAAACCTGAAAGTTGGAAGGGACCTCTGGAGACCATCTAGTGCTATTCCTTTCTCAAAGCAGGGTTAACTTTAACATCAGAATTGGTTACTTCTTGGAAAAAAAGGTACAACTATACATTATCAGGAATTTATTTTCTTCAGTAGCCTAATTGTCTCTGAATAGTGCTGTTAAACTTTGATTGTCTAGAATCTCTGTGGCAGCCTTACATGGAATTTGAAAAAAATATTTGGATTTTTTTTTTTTCAAGTTCTTAAATACTGCTTGGACTCCTTTACTGCATTGTTACATTTAGCCTATTGGAGTTTTGATCTTTTTAAACACATTTGATACAACTAACATGTTTTTATGAATACCTTCCTGCCTCTAACAACTTCTCATGTTTTGATTTTTAGCTATACTGGTTTAACCATGTCTTTTGAATATGCATTTACCCTCAGTATCTGATACGATATTTTGAAATAGCCACATGCAAAAATTTGTTTTCTTTTCACAGGCTGGTTCTTTTTTACTTAGAACCCTTTTTAATGTTAAGAACAATAACTAAGGTTCTTTGGTTCTCGTTACTTCATCTAACATCAACATGGCTGACATTACAATACAGTCCTTGAGAAGAACATGTAAGAGACCTTGTGCACTGCTTAGAATCAAGTCAGCAAATTACCCTGCTCCCTGAGAAACTGCTCCCAAAACTACACATTTATGGGATCTGAAAATATGGTCTGAACATTGGACATAATCATGACATTTATACTACAAAGGTAAAAGAATAAAACGAACAAACCAGTTTCTTCTCAGTGTTTCTGATCCACTACAGCAAGTCACAGACACTGCAATCATCCTGGTCAGGTCATTGGCAATATAGTCTTTAATGTTACCAATTATATTTATACTGTAATAATTCAGTCCCTGAGCATGTTGATATCACTGCTGAGTTGTTGATACAACTGCTGTATCAACCTGTCTTTACAATAAACTTCCTTTAACACATGGTACCACTTGCCTGTTCTGTCTTTCCTGTGTGTTTTTAACTTGGTGTTACCCAAGACTGATTTCCTTCTGTTATGTTTTCAACATGACTATTCAGGTTTATTTAGTTTCTTAGCTTTCTCAAAGCTAAGCATATTAAATTTTCTATCTTATTTTGAGTCTGTAGAAACATGTCCAGCTTTCCTTCACTTCCCAGTCTTCTACCTACAATTTAAGTGAGATTTTGTTTGTTCATCCTGTCCTACTGCCAGGTTGTTTTTTTATCCTGTTGCTGGGGATGTACTCTTTTTATGACTTCCCTCTTTATATCATTCCAAATGTTCTTCTCTGCACTATTCAGCATTTCTTCAACTTTAAGTTTAAAAAGCAGATCCACTTCTGTTAAAATGAAGATGTCATTCCTATTATTGGTTCCTTACTCATGTTCTTTCTACATGGCCTTGCATGCGGTAGCAAATATATCTCAGTGATTGCTATCATGGAGGTCCTGGTCTCCAGTTACCCATATCTCAGTCCAAGCTTTAAATTCAGAACCTCTTTGACAGCTTTCTAGACTCTCAGTAGTTTTAGTAGTTCCCTCAGTTTCAAGGTTGCAAACTTGCATCCCCTCCTGGGTCTAGCTGAGTGAATTATCAACAGTTTTCCACAAAATGCTGTTGCATCCCCTTACCTATCAGTCAAATAGATAACATTTCTTAAATACTGATACTAGGTATAAACTATTACCGAAGATAATCAACTTAAATCCAAGTTACTTGCAGAGCAGCAGGTGCAGCTACTTCTGATAGCTTTCCTGCCTTGCAGAGTGCTGGTATTACTGGCACTATAACTGCATTCAGAGTCAAGAAATATGCCACTTTCTTCCATCTTTGTTAAAATTCTAGATATAGGGCTTCTGCAGATCTGAAATCCAGCTGCAATAGCTGGATTTGGCAAAAAAAATGTAAGGGATAAAAGGTAAATCAGCCAGCTACGGATGGAACAGGGTTTGAAATGTAATTCTGTTGCAGTCATAGAGATATATTTTATTCCCATTCACTTGACTAATATTCTGTGCTTAATGAGAAGTTCTGCTTTCATCATAAAAATATACTAGATATCCCGGACCTGCAGAATGTTTCATTCTATTTAAATGTTAGTAACATACACACAGATGAGAAAATGGTACTTTCCAGTTTAGCACACCAACTTAAAGTTTCTTCAACATAACCTTCACTCATTTGCTGAGTGCACCCTCAGCAAGTTCGTGGACAACACCAAGCTGTGTGGTGTAGTCGACACGCTGGAGGGCTGGAATGCCACCCAAAGGGACCTTAACAAGCTTGAGAAGTGCGCCCATGTCAGCCTCATGAAGTTCAACACGGCCACACCTGGGTCAGGGCAATTCCAAACATAAATACAGGCCAGGTGGAGTATGGATTGAGAGCAGTCCTGAGGAGAATGATTTGGGCGTTCTGGTTGACAAAAAGCTCAACATGAGCCAACAACAGTCTCCCAACTCATGACATACAAATTTATATTTTTACGTTGCATGTAGGCACAAAAGATATTTATAGGTTCATTTTCCTTTCTTCCATGCTACAGCCTTTTTAGTAACTACTCCAAATTGTAAATTACTTGAAAATTCTACCAAAGGTAAAAAATACTTGTGCTCTTTAAAGACTCATTTCTGTTTTGCATTAGAAATTGGAAGCCTGGCAACCAATTTGACATTTCAGACATTTAATGAAATTCAAATTCTTACCCTTAATACTATATTTTTACACCTCAAGCTGTTGTATCTGTAAAATCAATACATTCAGACCTGGAAGAAAGAAAGTGCTAGACAGAAAATAAGGACATGTGAGTCTGCCTTTCATTTAAAGACTGCTCTACAGATATATTCCTGTACTCTCAAGTATACATTAATATCTCTGCTGTCCTCCAGAGAAAATCTCTTTCACTTGGATTTGCAATATCATTGGCAAATCTAGAAAACTATGGCACTTGTGAGGCAAGACACTGCTTTAAGTAAAACTGTTTCATATTGCACTACAACAGCACACAAAAATTAATAGGAATTGCTTAATATTTTAAGATTTATGTGTTTTGTCTACCTAGACTTCAGTAAAGTCTTCAACATTGTTTCCCCACAGCATTCTCATGAAAAAAAATGGCTGATCATGGCTTGGACAGGCATATGCTCTGCTGGATAAAGCACTGGCTGGATGGTCAAGCTCAAAGAGTGGCGGTGCACGGAATTAAGTCCAGTTGGTGGCTGGTCACAAGTGGTGTTCCCCAGAGTTCAGTATTGGGGCTGGTTGTGTTTAATATCTTTATTAATGATCTTTATGAGGAGAGAGCATCATCAGTAAGTTTGCAGACAACACCAAGTTGGGTGGGAGCGTTGATCTGCTTGAAGGTAGGGAGGCTGTACAGAGGGATCTGGACAGAATGGATCGATGGGCTGAGGACAGTGGTATGACGTTCAACAACACCAAATGCTGAGTCCTGCATTTTGGTTACAACAATCCCATGCAACACTACGGGGGCTACTGATTGACAGCTGGCTGAATATGAGCCAGCAGTGTGCCCAGGTGGCCAAGAAAGTCAACAGCAGCCTGTCTTGCATCAGAAATAGCGTGACCAGCAGGACTAGAGAAGGGATTGTTCCACTGTACTTGGCACTGGTGAGGCCACACCTTGAATACTGTGTTCAGTTTTACGCCCCCCGCTACAAGAAAGACATCAAGGTGCTGGAGCGTGTCCAGAGAAGGGCAACAAAGCTGGTGAAGGGTCTAGAGAACAAGCCTTATGAGGAGCAGCTGAGGCTGCTGGAGTTGTTTAGTCTGAAGAAAAGAAGGCTGAGAGGAGATTTTATTGCTCTCTACAACTACCTGAAAGGAAGTTGTAGAGAGGTGCAGGTCAATCTCTTCCCCTAAGTAGCAACTGATAGGACAGGAGGAAATGGCTTCAAGTTGCACCAGAGGAGGTTTATGTCGGATATTAGGAAGAATTTTTCTTACTGAAAGGGTTGTCAATCATTGTAACACGCTGCCCAGGGAAGTGTTTGAATCACCATCTGTGGCCAAGTTTAAAAGTCATGTAGATACGGAGCTTAGGGACATGATTTAGCAGTGGACATGTAGAGTAGGGTTAATGCTTGGACTCCATAATCTTGAAGGTCTTTTTCAACCTAGATGATTCCATGATTCTCATCGCTATTTCACTCTGTATTCCAGTTCTTGGAAGAATGGACAGTGGGAATATACTGTTGAAACAAAGCTAGAATCACGCAGTTAGCAATACTTAAATATATCAGAAGCTCTTGTGGCAGAAAATTAAGATGAAATCGTATCTTGCTGCTTTTACCAGAAAGACATACAAAGAATTTTCTTCCTTCTGAACATGAGTGAATACCACCTGGTTCAGGTGACAGAATAATCATTAATTTTATTCATTTGTCCCAAAATATCATTTGGGACATTTCTTCAGAGTTATCCTCCAGAAAGAAGGAAAACCTACAGACATTTGCCAGACCTCCTCAATGGGGAACATTGATGTTAACTCCTTTAGGATTTTCTTTTTGATATCTCTGTTCAGTCACATAAAATATAAATCTTCCTTGTATATCAAACACTCAAACGTATATTATTAATATACACAAATAAATACAAGTCATCTGAAAAAAAACCACAAAGGAACTGAATGCATGCTGTGGAACACACCTCAAGAAGTACCTGTAAAGTATCAGGTTAGCTACTTGCAGCATCAATCACCAAAAACATTAGCCCCAGTATCTGATAATTTTTAACATCAATGATAACTGATTGTTAGAAGGTATCTAACCCTGCACATTTTCTGCTGAAGAAGCTATTCAGGTCTACCTTCACTGGCCATTTTGCTAAACTGTGTGGAAAAAAAAAAATATCACTGTCAAGACAGTGATTCATGTATAGCTGGGTGTATATAAAGCCATTTAGGAAGTACTGCGAAGTAGAGTTTGCCTCTATGGTCCCCTAATCAACCAATATTAATTTAACACCTACCAAAGCTGACTCGCGATACCCCAAAGTGATCCAACACAGAAGTTCTTAGATGTTACAAACAGCTGCAAAACATGAAGGATTGGTCCTCACTACCTCTGATCATGGAAGCTGTTTAGACATGGTATTTCAACAGACAGTTCATCTTTCATGATCACAGAAATATTATTCCAAAACAAACTCAGAATTGGTGTTGGCAGGTGTTTCATCTAGGAGGAGCACTGGAAAACAGCAAACTTGAAGCCCAGTTGATGGTTACCACTTGTATCAGCAGCAAAGCTGAAACTGAAAACAGCGACAGTGTCCAAAGGCAACAAAAAGAGAATAGGGTAGAGGGCTTGAGAATATTTGCTGTTGCTTTCAGTTGTGCCTAAAGATCCTTTAAAAACAGCAAAGAAACAGTGAAAGCGTAATTAATTGTTTGTACTATAAACAGAAGAAGTAATGAGGCTTAGTTGTATATGGATTTGTAGCTTTTTTTTTATTCCAGTGTCCACATCAATGAAGTAACCTTATTACTTTTGCTCTCTCCAAGTCTTTTATAAAAATTTCCTGGGGAAAAATATAGTACATACCAGTACTAGCTAGCTTGAATTGTGTGTTCTAACCTGGTAGATATTGTTTGAGTAGATGCTATTTGAGTAAATTCTTTTGGCATATACTATTCAAGCATCTACTGCCAAAAGAATTTACCAGCACAGAGTTTCTTTTCATAAGGACACTACCTCACAAGAAACTTTCACTAAACTTGAAGAAAACTTCATTACCCTCAAAACCTCTATGCCTTAGTTTTATCATATGTAGATTTAGCTGCAAAATCAAAAAAGATAGGAGGGGGTAACAATTTTCAGCTGAACAAATGGTAAGAAGAGTTCTATCAGTTTAATTTATATAAAAAAAACTAAACCAAAATTAAATACCAATAGAAGCAATCAACAGGGTCATATTTTACATAGCTGTTACAAACTGATTTTATTTTAAACCACAAAGCTTTTCCTATAAAAACAGAATATGTGATAAACAATAAACCAAAATGAAATATTAAAAAAAATTATGAAACCTAATGATTGATGTAATTAAAATAAATTTTCAGAAGTATTTTTTCAATTTCATTTCAGTTGCTTTGTGTTACTGTATCCTATTCAGTCAGTAGATCCCATTTGATAACAACAAATGGACCTACACAGATAATTGAACAACATTTTTTCTGTTTATTATCTTACATATGAGGTTAAAAGCATAAAAGGGACTATACTGGAGCAGAGCAAAGTCCGTTTAGCTCAACAGCCTCTCTCTGATGGCGACTAAAAGATGATACTGATAGAAGAATTGTAGCCTTCTCACAGATCTCCATCATCTTGTTCTCTGTGACTCTGGTCATTTCTTTTTTAGGTTGTGTTGTCCTCCTTGTCTGAAAGCAGTGCTATTCCTTTGGTTGTATTTACTGCCTTCACCTTAATTTACTCAGTTCAGAGATGGAGGAGGAACAAACACAGGATTCAAAAGGCAGGTAGATTATAGAGTTGTACAATGCACTCTCTTTTATTCTCTACCGTTTCCTCATGAATTCCAAATGTTTCATTTTCGGACAACCAGAGGGCACTGAACTGGTGTTTTCAATGAATTATTCATTGTAACACCAACATTTCACTACAAAGTTGTAATAGTTCAGATACTATCACTTTACATTTGAAGGTCTTTTTTTCACCCATCTGCAAAACTTCACATCTACCTACACTGAATTCTATCTGCCATTTCTGTTACCGACCATTCAGTCTTGAAATGTCTTTCAGAAAACTAAAGAAGATGGCGAATGGCAACCTGCATAAGCAACTGATGGGTGATAGTGATTGGAGACTTCTTTTACCAGGAGACAGACACCCCCATTTGTTGACCTGACTTATAATGGATATTGCAGAGATTTCCAAGGCCTATCCAGCCCTTACTGCTCATCACATGGACAACACTGATACTCTATGGGTAAGCACATGAAGAGAGACTACAGAGTTCTGGGGGAAGGGTATAGGGTATAAGGGCAATTTGTTTTTCTCTTCAATCTTTCCAGTGAAAGAGAAAGGTTCATATAGAAGCAGTTGTATCCTGCATGTTAACACCTTGCTACTTCGCTGGTGTTAGTTATGGCTTTGGCTTTTATGAGTACTGGAGCCTCTTCAAAGAGTGAGAATTATTGAGAAGAGACAGGATCCATCTGACCACTAATTTAGTGACGAAAGCTTTAAACTAAATACACCAAGAGTGGGTTGCTATAGCCTTAAGAAAAATAAATGTAAGAGGAGCTGCAAGGAAGCATCCAGGGGACAGTATGACGGAGAAGGCTCTTTCCCTTTCCTTATAAAAGCGGCATGACTGGGGCCCACCTCCAGTGTTTGCAAATGAGCGAACACAGCATGGGAAACAAACGAGCAATTAGAAACTCATACACAGCTGCAGAGCAATGATCCCATTGGCATTACCGAAATACACTGGATAGCCAGCATGACTGGCATGTTGCAATAGATGACTACAGGCACTGAGGAAAGAATGGCTGGGAAAGCAAAAGAGGAAGAGGACAGCATTGTGTGCAAAGGGCTAAGTCAAGCTTTGAAACAGAAAAGGAGACAGTCAGAAGGTTATGAGAGAAGATCAAAGGACAAGTGATGCTCTGCTAAGAGTCTGCTACAGACTCTCAGATCAAGTACCACAGGTGGATGGACTAGATTTCAGGAGGCCTCTTCCAATCTAAATTAACCTAGGATTCTGCAGTCTTTAGAGCTGACCTCTTATTCCCATTAGTAGTTCAGTTATTTTATTCTTGAGTTTCCAGAGGTCTCTAGTGAATATCTGCTGATTTTGAATATTACTATATATTTTATCTATATGTTCCCTACATATAAGCTCTCTTCTATGGTCCTTTTATTCTGAAATAGATCCTTTGATGAGTGCCCAAAAAGAGGTCTAGCACAAAAAGTGCTCCAGTTTCTTCAACAATTAGAAAAACAAATAATTCATTTTGCATAGTTCTTATATGCTTCACTTCTCTGACCACTCTTTAAATTTAGAGTCCGATCATGCATTTACATACAAACTATCTGACAGGTTTTGGTGGTTCTCATGTTTGAAGAAAGATTTATAGTCACTTACGATGTTCATTATTCCTCAAACATTTTTGCCCAGCTGTAATTGTTTTAGATTTAACCTGCCAGAGTTCATGATCTTCTCTATTTTGTTCATTTGCACACAACTTCAGATTTGGGAAATATGACTTCCTGCTTCTAATTATTTCCCTTAATCTGGTGATTTGCTATGCTGAGTTACTTTTGCCCTCTCTCAAACTTTTTTCTAATAGAGAGCCTATATCTAATCTGTCCTTCCAATATAAAGCTCTTAAATGTTTTTTGGGATGCTTTCAACTTACTTTTTGGCAAGCAGTTTCATCCTTCCGCAGTTATTTTTGCAGCTGAGCACAAGTTGGGTGTGGACTTTTGACTTGAAATATGCACAGTGAATAAATTTTACATGTTTGACACAGATAATGAAACATCTTATTCTGTGTTAGGAAAAAGGGTAACTAAAATTAATTCTTAGATTAAGTTTTGCCAATAAAAAAGACTGATAATTTTGCATTTCAATAACATCTTCTCATGAAGAATAGGTAATCTGCTCTATGTGTAATTTCACAAAAAATATTTTGCCTATAAACTTCTGAGTTTACTTATTTGTCCAAAAGAAAATAGAATGATCTCAATAGACTTATTTTGCATTACAAGGTATACAGTTCTTAGTTTCCTCAAGATTATTTATTTAGCATACTGTTTATTTGGAAAGAATCTCCCCTTAAGTCATCACATTTAAACTTTTATTATATGGGGTCAGCAGTAATACTCCTAACCTGTGCGATTAAATAGAATTCTGGTTACCTTAGACTGACTTGTATGACTCTAGGTATCACGACATTAAGAGAAGTTTATTTCACTGTTTGACCAAATAGGTATATCCCATGCTGCTTGTATTGCTGTTCTCAATTAGTTTTGGGGTTTTTTTTTTAGTTGTTTTTTTTTACTGTATTGCTTGGATGCTCTCAGTTATTTTCCATTCTTCCTTTGTCATCAGTGTACAGCATCTTAAGAAAAGAAACACCACAGTTTTACTTTAATACATAGTAAAGTTAAACTTGGCAGACAGGATCTGGTAGTTTGTCGCTTTGAGTTGCAGTGAAGATTAAATTTCATTTCATAAGGACCATTAAATGCAAATAATAATTGGGTTTGTGACCTTCAAGTTTCCTTCACTGGAGACAACTCCAGGAATCTCAAAACACTGTTAGGCATAAACTTTTTAAAAACCTTATTTATAACTTTATTTATATACTTAGGTGGAGTGTGGCAGACGTCAGAATTGCAAAGTTAACTCAGGGCGAAGAACATACTGAAAGGCTTGACGTTCTTTATAAATATGAAGAAAATGAAAGCGATCCCTCTGATGGAGACAAATAATGAAAGAATCTCTGCTATTATAATCTTGTATGGATATCTACTAGAAAAATAAAAATTTGAGATGGTTTTTAAAAAAAGAAATTACATTTTTTTCCTATCTTTTTTTTTTTTTTTAAAGATACCTTTTTATTTTCTAGGTGTGTGACAGCAGATCCTTTCTATGATACAACAATGGTACCAGCAAGGCCCAAATATGTCTTGTAGAAATACTGTTCCTAATGTGTCCTGCTTGGACAGAGCTTTTACCAAAAATCTTTTAACATCATCCTCAATGTTGTTCTCAGGGAAATTATTTCACGTCCTCAGTACTCAAAGAGGTACTTTCTGTGAGAGCGAAAAGAAACAGCTCTATTTAAGTGCATAAAGACATATACATGGGCATAACCTTTTCTTTTTTTCCTGTTCCTACTGCTGCTTTTATGAAAGTGCTATATCCAGGCAGCATGCTGTTATTGCTTTAGAGGCATACTTCCAGTTCATACAGTAGAGTTTAGCACAATTACAAAATGGGTAACCTCATTCTGTGGTGCTTTCCTGTGTTGGTTGAAGACCTTGAAAAGCTGTTTATTTAGCCTTGCTAAATGACTTCACTAGTAAACAGAGTTATATTGTTACTATGTGAAGCTTTTTTTGAAAGGTGAAGTGAAAATACAGCAAAGAAACAAAGAAAGGAACTAGATGCAGAGGCTAGAGAAGAAAATTAATCCTCATGTCTTCCTTCTCTAATTCAACTGACTGATAACAGATATGTTTTAAAAAAAAAAAAAAAATCAAAGAAGAATAACTTGACCTTGCACCCATAAAGTCACAACTGTACTTTTTTTCAGAAAAGTAACATAAAACTAAATTTAAAAAATCACTTTCCTTTTTAGGAGCAAGGAAAGCAAAATGTTTTCCTATGTATATTGTGTCTCATTATATAGTTTAAATGTCTGCCTTTTTTGATTAATTTTAAATGTCAATGAACACTAACCAATGTGCTTCTGTTGCACCGCAGTCCTGGTCACAACAGATTTATTACTCATTTTTACTTGCACAGAGGAAAACCAGATTAATTTAAATGTGTATTAGACACGTAAGGAAATCTTCCAAAGCATGTACTGCAGAAGCCTTTTTTGGTGATGTTGACTTCAACTGTTCAGCCATCAACCGACTCTTAACCGACTCAGCAACCGTGACAAAGCAATAATGCAATGCAAGAAACACAGAAGATGAAGAACATGGCAAAGGGTATAAATATTGGTTTTGAGCAGTATGCTACTTCTTAGATAAAAACCAAGAGGAAAAACATAGCTGATCTTTCAGTTAGCTGTAAAAATAAAGGAAGCATAGACAAAACCCAGAAGTACATATTAAGTATGCATGCATTCCAAAATAAAGTAAACCCAAAATCTTTCACTTGATGTAACACATCTGCTGCTTGTATCTCAAAGTAGAATTTTTCATAGAAAGTATTTAATCTGAAATGGAAATAGCAGCTATTATTAAACTGCTCTGATGTAAAACAAATACTGTAATCCGAAAAGTGAGACTTATTTTTGCCATATTTCTTCATTTCAGGGATCCTAATTTGGGTAAAAGAAACTAATTCCTATTTGAATCAAATAATAAGCACATTACCTTGTCCAGAAAGTATGCATGTAGATTCTAAAGTTACTCTTTGGGCATACACAGAAAAGACATTCATAGAGCACATGTATAACTTCCCTTTTTTAACCCAAATTAGACAGTGTTTGCTGATCAAATATAGATAATAGTGCCTGACATGTCAATTAGTTTTTGTAGTCTGAGATCTTACCAAAGAACCAGCTGAGAACATAAAATATTAAGGAATATTGTAACAGGAACATCTAATAACAGTATCAGTATGCTATTTGCTACCTATGCAGTACTAATTTCAGTTTCGAATGTAAATAATGAACAGACTAGCTACAGAGATTCAAAAATTTTGACTATAGTTTGTGAAAACAGAACTAAAGGGGTTAAGACCAATTTTCTAAACTGTTTCTTGTAAATCTAAAGAAAACTGCAGCTCATACTGCAGTACTGGTTCTGATAGGCAGTTAAGAAAAATTCTTTGTGGCTTTTGTGCATGATTGGATCTCTTACTACCTGCACTGTAGGCTGGATTAAACCCCTAGTTCAAGAGAATAACTTATTTCACTGTGTAGGGATCACTAATCCTGAAACCTGCTTTACAGTCTAGCAAAGCTTCTACTTGGAAAAGCAGGTTCCTCAACAGCATATGTAAGAGATCCCACGTATGTTTAAAAACATCCTCATCTTACATGTTTGGTAGATAAGCTCCACTGTGGGACAGAGGCAGGTAGCAAAGCATTTAGATTTTGGCTAAAGCTCTCTGCTAATTGTCCCTACAATAAATGAACATTTCACAAATCCCAGAAGAGTGGTGGTAACTTCTCATGTAAGCATTTCTCCAGAAGAACAAGCTGCAAATTAGGCCTTCCTAAACTCATATTCTGGAAAACTGTGCATGATTGTATTGGCAAAACAAAGATAAATTATGCTAGATTTTAGTTTCTGCAGGTTCACCAAGTCCACGTCTGAAGGTGGTTTGGACTGTTCTCTACCACCTGGGCAACTAAACTCTGTCTAGGATAGATTTTGATTCCTTAATTGGCAGTTTAAGAACAACTTTACACACATGTCTGGAAAATAATCGAGTCAGAAAAGCTTTAGTTCAATATAAGGACAACTGAAATATTTTGGTTAGCCTCTAGTGTACAAAAGTAAAAAGCGTCCTTGTGGCTTTAAAATCTATTACTTCAATCCAAAATAAAAATCTGGATAAAATTCAGCTGAAATTTAAAATCATCTACCACAATGTTGAAATCTATTTCAGGATGGGAAAGTTGTCTTCTCTGTGTTCTCATTTCTTTTGAGCTGTGAATTAAGAAGACATGAAACCATAAAATGAAAAAAAAGTGTCCACAGTATAATTTGAGTACAGTAAATTAAATATTATTAGTAGACACTTGGGGAAAAGGTTAAATAGTGGGTATATTCAGGAAACAAACATGAGGGACATAAGTGGAGACTGTAAAATATTAGGGAGAAAGTGCACAGGGAATTTTGAAGAAAGTTACGAAGAGAGCAGAAAGGTAGCAAAAGATGGAATCTTCTGATAAAAGCAAAGGAAGAGTGAGTAATTTTGCTTTCTAATACTTTTGTTTTCATCATTTTACTTTCTAGCCATTCATATGCTTCATCTACTAAAGAATCCTAAATCAAAGCCTATTTTTACATAATTTTTTGAATGCTAGTTCTGATTTTTTTCCAGATTTTTCCAGAGGATTTCTGATATAGGAAGACAGTCATTGTAATGTCCTTAATTTAAATAGTATTTAAATGTTTTCAAAATGGCCAAAGATATATGGCTTTGTCTTTCATAAACATGACTAAAATCAGTTAAAAAAAAAATCACCAACTGTGAATCATAATACTACCAGTTCAATAAATGTTTTACTAAAAGCAAAATTAATAAAACATGAATCTAAATGTAAAAAGGTACTATTCACAGATTGTGAAAATTCTAATTAGTAATAAAGATTTGCACTCTTACTAATTCTAATTCTTAATGAAATATATGAATCTAAATGTAAGAAAGCAAGTACTACTCACAGATCGTGAAAACTCCAACAGAACTTAAATGAAATACACAGTTCAAAAGGAATGTAGGGTACTCAGATAAACACAAATGATGGCTTTATCAAATATAACTTACAAACGGTTTCTTCTCTGTTCTGACAATACATTAATAGTCTCATACAACTCAAAGCAGTATCTTCACACATGCATTGAACATAACTATTAAATGGCTCATTAAGTCACGCAAAATGTAATATACTATTTCATAATGCAGTTCTGTGTTTGAGCAAGATAACAGCTTTCAGAAGCCTTCTTCAGTGCTTTCATTAAATGGAAAACACCTACCATAACACAACGAAAATAGCAGAGTGTTACAGGGAAGAAAAGTTTTTTGGGTAAAACATTTTATTGTATCAAACAGTAGAGATTGAAAAAGCAGACAAGGTTTTTTGGCATATAGACCCTTCATCAGGTCTATTTGAGCATTTGGGACTAGAAAAATAGCTTGAAAAGTAGCATGGGCAGCATAGGACTACTATCTTCTATCCTGGTCTCACTGCCCATCTTAGAAAAAGTTTGGTTCCATCTCCAATACACTCTATACTACATCCATCCATACTACATAAAACTTGGCTCTGGGTGCCCTCTGGGTAAACTTTCACCTTTAGCCCTCAAATATGACTGTCTTTTTGTAGAACTAGAATATGTGCTAGAACCCTTGCAGTGTATTATGAAGGTACAAAGCTTATCAGGATACTATTGCAGGAATGTGGTCAGAACCAAACCTGACACAGCCTTGTGTGCCTCATCCATACTGACTTTTGGGAGCATTCACCATGCTCTCTCTTGTTTGGCACTCAGGCCAAACTCAATCAGCCTCTTCCACCTCCACATACCGAAATCTATCTTATCATTTTCTTATCCGTGCAAACCATAACTACAACCTTTTCTGTCAGTCTCCCAAACATCCTTCTGTGACTTTGCAGTTTATAGAGAACGCTGATACTAAAATAATACTCGCTGTTAATTTTCTGGCTTTAAATTCTGAACATGTCCATTTCCTTCATTGCATTTCCAAGTAAAATTCAAATTCGATATTACAGTCAATTCTTAATGATTTATAGGAACTTTACGTGGGTCCCAACAGCAACTTGACAGTACTACTAACTACCAATTTCTCACGACATCTCTTATTTGGTAAACTGCAATGCCCTCCTCATACTAAAAGTAGACATGAAATCTGAAACATTGCAGATTGGATCATCTAGTAAGACAGTCAGGGGAGTAATCAGACCAGTAGCTAAAGAATAATAAAAAGGGAATATTCAGGAATATCTTTCTGAACAAATTCTGAGAATCTCAGAAAAAATTAGACTGCAATGGACTTCTGCAGATCATCTATTCCAGTTCAGAGCTGGACTGAAACAGACCTTTGGATGCAGTTTATCATCTACAGCCCTGCTAATGCAACCTGGTCTGCACTTAGGGTGCACTGCCATAACCGTGCTCTGGTGACTCAGCTTCATTCCAGAGCCATTTATTTTTTAAGAACCACTTAATTTTATTCTTCTTGAAGCAGTCTGGAGTTACCAGAGCATGTCTTTCATTTACTTATTAGAACCCCTCACTTCAATCTCCTTTTCCTCAAAATTGAGGAAATTGGGTGCAGTGGAACATTGCAGACATATCTCCTTCCATCAGCACCCATCACTGTCAGAGTGCTTCTCATAGCCAGATCTGACAACTTTGAAGTTCAAAGTAGGACCTCCACGAAACTTTAACTTGAAATAGAAGCTGATGTACACTACGCAGCCAGCCTTTTCTGAAAACCACTAGTATCCAGAACTAATAAGCCAATGATGCAAAAAGTCGGCATAAGATTTAGTATCTGCCACTCTACTGGAAAAAGCTAAGGTGAAGAAAAGGGATTTAAGATTTCTTTTGTTCCTCAGAACACTGACCACATAGCAAATAAAAAAGGAGGAACTGAAGAGTTTTAATAGATGTAACTACAAGATGATTCCACCTCTACATCCTATTACTGAAAATACAAGTATATGTGATTCTTACAGACAAACTTCAGCACACAGAGATGCACATACAAATAAACAAACATATGTCTTAGTGAAAACCATGCATTTAATGGCTAATAACAACAATATGCAACTTCTAGCACATACTGTACTCTATTTTTTAAAATAGTGATGTACTTTAGTTTATATTCCTCTTCACATTCTTATATAGAAGTAGTAATTCATCCACCACAGAAACATAACCAACCATGGCACAAAATGCAGCAGCTGTTTAACAGCTTTTGGCAGATATACAGAAAGGTTTAATGGGAAGACAGGCCCAAATAGCCAAAGTTACAGATGAATCAAATAGTGAGAATATTGTTACCCAAGCTGAAAATTTGACCAGGATATTCAATTAACCTGTTATCCAAACTGCCATGATGCTTTTAGTCTGGTTTAATAGATAAAAAAGCAACTACATTCTATTTCACTGTCTAAATTATCTGTCTTCCATTCATTTCCCTTCCTGCTACAATGACTTCTGACTATCTTGACCAGTTTCAGCCAATTCAACAGACAACTAGAGATCTCAGAAATACTGCATTCCTACAGACTTTCTGAAAGTGAGAGAGAAGAAATCCTATTTATGTCTCCACTGAGAGTCTGCACTAGGCAAGAAGACTTTATTAGATATCAGAACATCTGTATGAGAGAAAGACCTTGTAAATGTCTCTACTACAGAAAACCGTCAGTCCAGTCACTGTTCTTTAAACATCTAAGACAATCAACTTGGAGAAATAAGCCCACAGGAAATCCAGCTTACTTAATTCCAAGTCATGAAAATAATTAAAAATTCTAAGAGGTCAGGAGCTGGGATTTGTAGCTCATGTAAAAGGCATTATTTTTCACAGGAAGGAATAAATTTTACAAGGCTATTCAAGCAAGAGGATCTTTGTACACCCAACTTTTCTGTGTCTTTATAATTACAAACCTATTACAGTAAGGATATATAGTATCTCCATATTTTTACTAAAATCTTATGATTATGAATAAAAGCTAAAATCTAACCTGCTTTTAACCACTGCATTTTCAATCAGGAAAAAGTTGCATGTTACTAGCAAAAGTGTGAAGGCTTAGAGAAGAGATTTTAAATGCTGGGCTTAATTCGGATCCTTTTATTTTTAATTTAACTCCACACAGTGGTTCTTATCCTTTGGTGATATTCTAGGACCACTTGTTCTTCATTAGGTAACGGAAAGGCGGTCTGTATCAGTATGTGAATAACACATTTGTTTAGATGATAAATGGACATTCATCTCAGTCAAAGTGGAATCAGTAGTGATTATGCATCACAACTAAAACCTCCAAAATCTTATCTGACTGTAAAGTTTCAGAACTCTAACACAGATAACATTGGCCATACTTATCTAGGCCCCCTCCATGGACAATGGAGAGAGGCAGACGCTTCTAGGACATGATTCATCTCCTCCTCAAGCAGGAGGAGATTTGAGATAAACATGTTGAAATCATCCATGTCTCTATAAAAGGAGTCTAGCTGACTGGTGTTGATGCAGTCCAGTCTTACTCCTACCCTGGTTTAGGAACTTATGCGCTTATTCAGATGCATGATTAAATACGAAGTGCAAGCACCTGTTGGTGGAGAGACACCAACCATCATCCAATAAATCATTTAGTAATGAGTCAGTAACTCACTGATACCTAGTTAGCAATTTTCTTTCAGTCAGTAAAATTACCCAAGAGAAAATGTATTTGAATTCAAGGAGATTACAAACTTGTAAAAGGAGTTCTGTATACAAATAGCTGAATGCTCCATATTAATTCAGTTATGTTTCACAGAAGTTAGAACTGATTTTGGTAACAATTCTTCAAATGGAAGGTTATTATCACACTGTCTAGGCAAAAGGAAGTCTTCAGCAGAAGCATGAACCCATTCTTCACTAAATTTAACTTTCAGTATGTGATAGATAAACTAGGAAGAATTTAAATATCAGAGGTTTACTACTGCAAATCAGATATCAGTATAAGTACAGTAATATGATATTGTAAAAGATTTTTAAAGTACTAAAAGTTAGCTTAATATGACACAAGTGCAAGATTAAACTGTGCAACTTAATACTGCATTTAACTGCAAAAAGACATATAATTAAAGTATCAGAACCTAAAATAGAAATTGTATGTAAAAATGAACACTTAAATTTATGCCTTAAAATAAATCACATAAGCACCAACATGATCCTTAAATGAGGACAGAACCAGCCTGAAATGTTGCACAGAAACTCAGATGGGGGAGAAGCTCAATACATCCATGTAATAGGAACAAACAAAGCCCAGCTCAATTATTAATATGCCAATATTTAAATACAGATACAAGAATCAATTTTTAAAAAAAAATTCTTACTTACCTTAGAGATCTGAAACAATGTGGACTTCTCAATAAACTACAATCAGTTTCTTCCCAAAGAGAGAATTGTCTAACTTTTCCACTACTTTCAAATCTGGAGTGGAAGATATTTTAGGCCTGGCGAAATATCACTGGAAGAAAATTCGTTCACATGTTTGGCTGTGTTTTGCATTCCATCCTGTTGCTCTGGCATACAAACGCAGCTAATTATAATCTGTGACATAAGCGGCTAATTCTACTGCTAAAATGGTTGTGTACTGACTCCAGAAAGGAACCACCCCACCCTAAGACATAACGAGTCCATAAAGTGTACTAAAATGGTCCAACCTGACACAAAATGCCAACTGCTTTATTAAAATCTGAGAATATGCTGCACTTCATAGAACCCGCATGTAAAAACTATTAACATAGTTAGCTGCTAACACCACACAATGCAAAACGAGAAACAAAAGACTTTTGCTTTCTTTTCTGAACTCATATGTAACATCCAACTGAATTTTAACATTTTCCTGAAAACTTTTAATTTTAAAGCTAACATTATTCTAATTATAATCTATACCAGGTGGTATATAAAGTCTCTTTAAAAAAATGAAATACATATATCATAATATACCTAAATAGCACATATGAATTGTATACAATAACTACCCTACCAGTTACCAACTTTAAAAAAAAGTTAAGTCATTCCTGGCACTTAATAAACATGCATGTAAGAGCTATTAAAAAAAAGTTGCATATATTACATATTTTAATATACTACAGAAAGCATGAGACATCTTTTTTCATTGCCATTTAAGCTTTGAGTTCTCAAATGCAGAAACCAGAATTCCCGCCCAGCACTGCTCACATAATATTGACTATGCAAACACTAACCACCAGACTTTCTAGTCAAACCATATTTTAGAACCTGTGCTAGTAGCTGTCTGCAATTTAAAAAGTATTAAAACATACATTTATAAGATTTACAGACTAAAACTTTTGTGCTATGTGAAGCATTGCAATCACCATCCATATGTCTGGGCAATTCAATTTCTCAAAGCTTTCTAGCCATGCACTCACCCTGTTATCATGCTTTACAAGATGAAGCTCCTATCAGACATTTAACAGCTGCAGATCGCAAATTTAGGACTGACACAAATAAAACTGATCACAGACTTACAAGATAGTTTTTCCCCTTTTTGAATTCTGTGCCCGAATGGCATTTATCGGATGCCGTTTACATATACAAATGGAGAAGTTCTTTCCTATATAAATGAATTAATTCTCTGGTATCTGACAAAACTGACAAGTATTTTTGAAAACAAAATATTTATCACTATCTTTAAAATAGTTTTTATATTTAATCTTATGGATTAATGAAAGATGAACTGGGATGAAAGCATTTGTATATTGTGTTAACACCAAAGCTTTGGTTTAACTGAAATCCCCTGTAAGTATTAGAGGAAGAAACCTATAAACACCAGACAGAATCATAGAATCATAGAATCACTATTGTTGGAAAGGACCTCCAGGATCATCTAGT